>MJHO01000063.1:817500-1285062 GCA_002076135.1 Xerophyta viscosa | reverse complement strand
AAACCATAAACCATAAACCCTAAACCCTAAACCCTAAACCCTAAACCCTAAACCCTAAACCCTAAACCCTAAACCCTAAACCCTAAACCCTAAACCCCTAAACCCTAAACCCGAAAACCTAAACCCTAAACCCTAAAACCCAACCCTAAACCCTAAACCCCAAACCAAAACCCAAACCCTAAACCTACCCGACCCCCGACCCCCGAACCCTGAACCCCTAACCCCTAAACCCTAAACCCTAAACCTACCTAAAATCTAAATCTAAACCCTAAACCCTAACATACCCTGAACCTAGACACCATAACGCAGGCCCGAGACCCTAAACCCTAAATCCTTCTTAAATCCGGAGCCCATAATCCAAAACTCTAAACTCTAAATTCTTAACACGCCAAACTCTATAAATCTTAAACCTTACAATGATATAAACTCTAAATACTAAAATTCGGAATTACGAATCTAATAAAATTCTTATGAGTCAGAAATTCTTTTATATTTTCTGAATAACGAAAGTATCGATATATAAGTTTCGAGATACATAATTATGACCTTACATATTACATACTCAAACATTTAGCAAATTTAATACTAACAATTTTTATCATAAATTTTATATTGATTCTAATTATAAAAATGAAGATACATTTTAGCACTGAAAAAAAAAACTATTTTTACAAATATTTAGAATGACATAACAAACAAAAACAGTACGAAGACAATTATAGCGAGAATATAATTACAGAAAAAAAAAAGTAGTAGACAATCATTGCAAAGAAATAATACAAAAAGAATAGAAATATTACACAAAAAACACTCTAAAAAAAATAATAATAAACCCGAATAAATACTACTCATAAATAAATATTAATATATCGATAATAATCGATAATAATACTATTATTAGTAATTACTTTAATACTGTTATTCTTAATACTATGATTAATACTAATAGTATTTATAGAAACAATGACGCTACTATTATTATAAAAACTTTGATAAAATAACAATAAAGATGATTACTATAGTAACTTTCTCGTACAGCAAGCGAGCTAATGTCCCAGACGCAGAGATGTCTCTTTTAGCTGGCATGATTTTGTAGTCCACCAAGATGCACCATGGTTATGTACTCACTTTAGTCTGGGACTAAAAATCCCAACGGACCAAAGCTAAAAGGCCTACAGTTAAGGGCTACCTAAAGCCTGCATAGTCTCTATTCTAGGAATTTCTTTTAAATTAAATTATTTAAAAATTACAAAAACAAAATTAATATCATAAATTTATAGAACTAAAATATTCAGACACCGCGTCACATCAAAATTTAAAAAAAGAAAGTAAAAGTGAGAAGGTCACTGTTTAACAGGTAGCCTTCTCAACAATAAAAAAAATTAAATTATTATTTTTATTTATTTAAACTCGTAATCTATTTAGCTTTTATGTTAATATTTTTACATCTAATAATAAAATAAAATGATATATATTTCATTTTTATCTACAACTTTTTATTTCAATTTTTTTAAAAAAATATCGATAAGCGTGTCAAATAGTCTGCCGAAATAATTAGAATTATATTTCAAAAATAAAATTTTACGTTTTGTCCTCCTATTTTTATATTATTCATTATTTGTAAATAAATAATAAGTAAATTACAGTCTGTTTTATTTTTCTCTCCAACTTTTCAGTTAAAATATTTTCTCGAAACGTAAATTCGGCATCATTCTAATTAGTTCGTCAGACTATTCGACATACTTATCGATAGTTTTTTAAAGACGTTTGAATTGAAAAGTTATATAGCAAAACAAAACGTACCGTAATTTACTAATTATTTTATTTAAAATTAACATAATATCAAAACATGATGACAAAACATTAAAAAAAAAAAAAAACTATGTTTGAGACATCATTCTAATTACTTCGGCATCACGCTTATCGATTTTTTGTAAAACGTTTGAACTGAAAAATTATAGAGCAAAATAAAACGAACCGTAATTTATTTATTATTTTATTTAAAAATAACGAATAACATAAAAACAGGAGGATAAAATATTAAGAAAAAATTATTTTTGAGGTATTATTCTAATTGCTTTGGCAGACTATTTGACACACTTATCGATTTTTTTAAAAACGTTTTAACTGAAACTTTGTAGAGCAAAATAAAACGGACCGTAATTTACTTATTAATTTATTTAAAATAATGAATAACATAAAAAAAAGGAGGACAAAAGATTAAAAATTATTTTTGAGGCATCATTCTAATTAATCGACTAAATATTCGACACGCTTATCGATATTTTGTTAAAGACGTTTGAACTGAAAAGTTGTAGAGCAAAATAAAAAGAATTGTAATTTACTTATTATTTTTTAAAAGTAATGAATAACATAAAAATAGGAAAACAAAATATCACAAAAATTATATTTGAGACATTATTTTAATTACTTGGCAGACTATTTGTCTCGCTTATTGTATTTAAAAAAAAAAAGAACTGAAAAATTGTAGATGAAAGTAAAATATATATGATTTTATTTATTATTTGATGTAAAAATATTAAAATAAGAGCTAATCTATTATTATAGGAGTTAAAATAAATAAAAATAATAATTATTTTTAAAAAAGAATTTTGAGAATACCGCACGTTAAACAGACTACCTTCTCATTTTTTTTCTTTTTTTTTATTTTGATGTGACATGACCTCTGGGTCGCCTTTTTAACAGACGATATTTTGCCAGCATGGCATTCCGCACATGCATGTGCTGATGTAGCAAAATATCGCCTGTTAAATAGACGACCAGATTTTAGTTCCGTAAATTTATGATATTGATTTTATCTTTGTAGTTTTTAAATAAACTATTTTTTTTAAAAAAAAATTCCTCTATTCTCTATGGAATTCTAGAGATGATATATTACAAAATTGTTTAAATTCAAATTATGTGTTTAGTAAATCATGCTTTTAACTATTTTGACTTTTATTTAGACATAATTGTTGTATTTTTTATAAAATTAAATTAAAAATATAGAATATAATTAAATTAATATTTTATAGTTTATTTTAGTCTTTGATAATATCAGAATAATTATGCTTTGTAGATCTACCTACACCTACAATGAATATATATGTATATATCTATTATTCTCAGCTCGACCTGATAATAAAATAAGTAATGTGAGTCATGTACCGTTGGATCGAATATCTTGATCGTGATCTAACATCAGGATCGCATTTCCAAGATTTGAATTGAACCGTTGATCAAAATATGATTTTGACCATTGATCATGATCCAGATATTCAATCCAACAGTGCATGACTAATCTTACGGATCTTATTTTCAGGTCGAATTAAAAATAACCCATATATAAATTTTGTCAAAAAAAAATTTAATTTGTAAAATCTAAATAAATTAAAATTTCAATTAATAATAAATTTTGTTTTTCAGATAACTCATTTGAAACATTTGTTTTAGTCCGTTCAAAATTTTTGTTATTCGTTTTGAACATGATCGAGTTAGTACTCGATCGATCAATAAAGTAAACGAAGGTAGAGTGGATAAGAAAGTAGCAAATAGGGAAGGCTGTGCGAGACGTCCGCAGACTTCTCAAGATCCACCTTCGTAGACTTATTCGTCTATGTATGTTAGGATTTACTATTCTTCCGATACATGGCATGCATTATCTCACGAGGCTTCACATCACATGCATTATCTCACTGTTCATTTCACCATAATTGCATAAATATGTGTTTCAACAGCTAACTATTTTGCTTCAAGCATTACTTCAACAATTATTGCAAAACTTCGAAACAAATGAAGTTGGACCGAACAAGAATTAAATTATCGTAAAAAGAGACTTCAAACACTACGTCGATACTATGACCTCTTTTAGGCTTCAGATAAGGTAACACATGTCGTTTCTTTTGAGGCTGCTCTACTTCCCAAGCTTGGAATAAGGCCTTCTCATATGGGCTTGATGTGCTGTGTCCATGATAACGGGCCACTTCAGCCCGGAGGTATTGGACCTTACTGAAGATGATCTGGTTGAGAAGTTTGCTGCTGGTGTTCAAATTGTTACTTCACTTTCTCTGGCCATCTCTTATCCAACTCGGGCAGGTGCTCCTCACATGTTCATCAATGCCTACAAGAATGTTATTGCAGTTGCTATTGCCACCGAGTATTCGGTCCCACAGGCGGAGAAGGTGAAAGAATATTTGAAGGTGAGCAATATACCTCTGCCACAAGTTGATTTCGCGATGCAAGTCGTACTTTGCTAAAGAAATTATTGTAACTGGTACAGGACCCAAGCAAGTTTGCTATTGCTGCTGCACGTATAGCAGCTGCGGATACCGATGCTTTTGCTTTTTCATAATCGCAGTATGTTTTGTATGTTATAAGATACGTCATGGATGTCTGACGTTGTTTGATATAAGATGTTTACTTCAATATCTTGTCTCTGTGAAATATTATTCCAGGCCCCACTATTCTTCTTGTTATCATACAACAATTGTCCATTGGGTTTTCTGCTCTGAGATAACCTCTACTTCCCTTGGCTATGAGCTCGTTGCTCATTATTTGGTGCCTCCCAAGCACATTTCACCCTATCATGATATATGTTGAAGATTACCGAAATGACTTTTTGGAGGTGGAGATGGATCTAAGATGTGTGATCTGATAGCCAAGTCGCAATTATATGTTCGGCGTTGATCCATATTCGATGATAGCAGCAAGTTTGCATACATGCCGCTGGATATATATATATAAAGGGGGTATTGGATGCCAGTTGAAGGTCAAAAGTAAACAAATTTGTAAACGTAAATCTTTTAAGAGTAGAGACGTGGAAGCAACGGAGATACCACCCAAATAACGATCGAATCTATTGTTTTACACATAGTGGGGTCCCTCTGTATTCCGAGCAATAATCACATGTCACGCAACGTCGGCCTGTCTTGACGCGTGGGTCCTTTTTCCGCCCCTGCTTCTGCGGTGGTCGCATAAATAGCTTTCTCTAATCGAGTAAATTCGACATTTCGACACAGATAAGGACCCGCCGCGCAGAACAGGTCTAAACACGCTCTTCTTCTCCTCTTTCCACTCTTCTATTTGTGCGTTCAATATATATATATATATATATATATATATATATATATATTTGATGATATATATTTGTTTAAAATTAAATTTCTAACATCAATTTTCAAGATTAATTTCAAATTTTAAATTCTAAAATTCGAATTTCAATAATCTAAAAGTGAACTTTATTTTCAAATTAAAAAAAAATCAAAAATTTAATTTTAAAATTTGAAATTTAAGATTCGAATTTTAAGCATGAAACTCGAAAATTGAACTAGAAAATAGAAATCTAATTTTCAAAATTTAATTTCGAATTTCATAATCCATTATTTATTTTTAAACTTCACAATTCAAACTTCACTATTTAAATTCAAAGCTTAAAATTTAAATTAGAGATTAAAATTTGAGTTTTTAAATATGAATTAAATAAAAATAGAAATTCTGATTTAGAAGTTTGAAATTATATTTTGAAACTTGAAACATAAAATTGAAATTCGAAATTAGAATATAAAATTTCATATTTCGCATTTCAAGTCTTCATTTAAAATTTCATGTTTCTGATTTTAAACAAATTGTAAAAAAAAATAAAATAAATAATACTAAGAAAAATAAATATTAAAATATTACTTAGAAAATTTAAAACCAAAACCTGTTGAATATAAGACATAGTGCCAATCTACTAGACCACACTCCCATCATTGTAATTGGTGAGAGCAATTGCTAATTTAATTGGCGATTGTCTAGGTGCCTTCCCCTCGCCAGTTAAATTGATGAATGAATTTATTTTTAAAAATTTATAATAATAATTTTTTTAAAAAAAAAAATTAAATAAAAAAATCCAGTGACGACCCTGTCCCCCGGGGACATTCGGTCATTGACAAGCAAGCACTCTTCTTCACACGATGACCCCACAACTTAAAGCATCCATTTCAACGCCCATAAAACAGAATCGAGTAATCCTTATCCCGGCGCAGATTTTCTTGCGATGTTTGATTTGAACATGACCAAACCAGCTAAAGCACATGGAACTAGTCCTACTTACGAACGTTGACTTCAACAACTCTCATGTATATATTTTAAGAAAGACCAAGACGCTAGTTCATCTAACCTACTAGATATCTAATTTTCGAGAATATTATAGATAAATCAATCAGATTGTTTCTCCTTATATAATATGTTTTGTATATTTAACGCCGCCCGCCGCTGAATATTATGTTGTAAAGCAAAGGGGTAGGAGTAAAAGCCGTGTGGTTATTGTGGATAAGCTCAAGCCTTATCGGGCCACCCCCGTCCAATCTCCTTCAAACTTGCCTTCCAATTTCATTCAAACTGTCGGCTCTTCCACGCGCCTTTCTTTTCCTCCTCCTCCTCCTTCTCCTCACCTAATTATATCATCCATCTCCAACCTGTGTAGTTTTTGTATATATACCCAACATCACCTTCCCCTCTTGCTACACAAACCAAACCAACTATTCTCTGAATAATTTAACTATATATAATAACGATAGCATTCTCTTTTTACCCCTTAGCATACATACTATCGAGCTGGGTGCCGACGTACCTGAGATCATGGCCTCGCCGGAGATTCAATCATCATCAACATCGCCCAAGCCCTCCGACAAATGGAATCTCCCCTTCCTCTCTTCCCCCCGCAGCCGACCTCTTTCCTCTACCGCCGCCGCAGCTACCGTGGCTTATGAGCGCTACCTTCGCCTCCCCGAGCTATCCAAGCTCTGGAACTCCAAGGACTTTCCCGACTGGACGAGCGAGTCCGTACTCAAGCCCTCCCTCCACGCTCTCGAAACCACCTTCCGCCTCATCTCCGTTGCTCTCTCCGATCCTAGACCATACGCCAACCACCGCGAGTGGACGCGCCGCCTAGAATCCCTCGCCGCCCACCAGATTGAACTCATCGCCGCCCTCTGCGAGGATGATAACCCCGGCGGAGGCGCTCCTGTCGCCAGTATGGACTCCAACATAGGCGTCGTCTTGGTCCGCAGAAAATCCACCGAGGTCTGGAAGCTCCCCGGGGCCGACCCCGTAGTCAGCCGCACAAGCGAGGAGAGCTTGCTCCCCAGATTAGCTAATTGGGAGAAATCGGAGGACCTCGCGGCTAAAATCTTTTTCCAGATTGAATCTCAGATGCGGCGGTGCAACTTCACCCTGGGTATCGGCGAGCCCAACCTCGCCGGCAAGCCTTCTCTAGAGTACGACCTTGTCGTCCGTCCATCCGCTCTTCGCGCGTTCAATAAATGCCCCTTCGATTCTAAAGATCTCAAAAACGAAGAGAATCGCTACCTCTTCACTATCCATCAGATTCTGGAGTGCTGGGTGTTCGTGATCAGAGAGCTTTTGAAGAGATCAGCGGAGAGGATCCATGCGAATGAATGGGACAAGGCAGCGAGCGACTGTTGGGTGGCGGAAAGAATCTGGAAGCTACTGGCGGAGGTCGAGGACCTCCATCTCCTGCTGGATTCCGACGACTTCCTGCGGCTGAAGAGCCAGCTCGATCTGAAATCGTCACCGGAATCGGAAGCATTCTGCTTCCGATCGGCGGCGCTGATCGAGGCGACGAGATCTTCCAAGGATCTGAGGCAGACTGTGCCCTGGATCCTCGGCGTGGAGGTGGATCCCAACGGGGGGCCGAGGGTGCAGGAGGCGGCGATGATGCTTTTCCACAGTAAGGCAAGAAGCGAGGCGGAGAACGCCGGGAGAATACAGCTGTTGCAGGCGATGCAGGCGGTGGAGGCGGCGGTGAAGAAATTCTACTTCTCGTACCGGCAGCTGGTTGTGGCGGTGATGGGAAGCTTAGAGGGCGCCGGCAACAGGGCGCTGCACTCACCGGGGGAGCAGCTGGACTCGCTGTCGCAAATGTTCTTGGAGCCAGCGTATTTTCCGAGCCTGGATGCTGCCAAGACCTTCTTAGGAGTGTACTGGCAGCAGCGCGGCCGGGGCGGAGGCAGCGGCGCTTCCGATGGCGCGGCCGCTAGATGCGGTGCGGCGAAACAGTAAACGATTCGTTCGTGGGAAGTGGGGCGAATCGATGCCATCGGATAAATACTTTACACGATCAGGTCAATTTTGCGTCAGTGGTGCAGATAAGAAGATTGGAATTCATTTTTATTATTATCCTCTTTATTGGATAGGATAGACATAGTATACTTATTTGCTGTTTGCTATTCAGCCTATTCTATGATATACCCTTCTTTATGAAATACCAATTAATTTTTTTTTTTTCTTTTAAGTTCAGAAAATTCTGTTATCTATTTCTGTGTAAATCGAATCACCTTCATGCGATGATATCCAGATGTTCCGTAACTAATTAGTGTTTCATTATTACAAAGTATATCATTCAACTCAGTTCTTCTCATTCAAATACGTAGGAAAAGTAGATAGATTTTATTTTCGTCTGACTAATTTACTTAACAATTACACGTCATGGTATAGCTTTTGCTGTGAGCTATGTCTGTCGATTTATGAGTTCTCCTATTCAAGATCATATGGATATGATATAACGCATTCTTAAATACCTCAAAAGATCTCATGTAAGATAACTATGTTTTAAAAAGGATGGTCATCTTGATAGTATTGGATACACCAATGCTGACTGGATAAGAGATCTACATAACAGAAAATCCACCACTGGATTTTGTACATTTGTTGTAAGTAATCTTGGTTTTTGGAAGAGTAAGAAAAATAATATTGGTACAAGATTAAGTGCGGAGGCTGAGTGTAAAGCTATGTCAGCTATTGCCTTTGATTTAATTTGGCTTAAAGTCTTGTGCAAGAGATGAGTTTCAATTCTAACACGCCAATAAAGATATTTTGTGATAATCAAGCTGCACAATATATTACATCTAATCCAGTATTTTATGAAAGGACAAATTACATTGAAGTTGACTACCACTTTATCAGAAAAATATTCATACAAAGATGATTGATACGCCATATATTGCTAGCAAAGACGAATTAGCATATATCTTGACAAAGCCATTGGCAAAATAACTGTTTTAACATATATTGATCAAGTTGGGCTCATTTGACATCTTCGCTCTAACTTAAGGAAGAATGTTGAAAGGAAATCAATAAATTCTTGTAATGGAAGGATATACTCAGTATGTATAACAAACTATAACAATATGCCCTTATACCTTCGTTATTTATAGTGGTCTTTGCAACCCACCTTCCTCATAATTTTGAGGATTGACACCATAGTTTTCTTCTGATATAAAGTTTTAGGTAAATTGTTGCCTTATGATGTGTATGCTCCTCATTATTTTATTTTTCATATTTTTAAATAAAATATAGTAATGCTAAATAGTATTAGAAATAATAAATATAAAGAATCAATTTTTTTTCTACTTTTTGGTCTTTGATAAGAAACGGGAAAATTTAAAAATTAAATATAGAATGAAAAGCGAGAAAATTGCACTTCCTCTTGCTATTTTAAAGTGAAAAACCCCCAACGGTTTTATTTTCTCAATTTTTTTTATTTTTCCCACTTTCAAAGTAAAGAAGCACTACATGGTGGAGCGAACAGAGGAATGACATAAAGACTTAGGCATACGTGGACGCGGTGTGCATATCCTCTGAATTGACTAATTCTCCATTTTTATCCAGTTAAGGATAGAGATTAGTTGCTGCTAATTTATTTATATAAAAAAAATAATAAAAATAAAAAGCAACGGCTTATTTCAGTCGTATGTTTAGGTTGTCTCCCGAGCTGGTCTTATCCTTGCTCTGCCCGCAAAAACCTACACCTGTCTGCAATGCTCTATTCTTCTCTCTCCTCACTGGATCTCAACCACCTCCGATCTTCTCCTTTCTTGCCAAAAGCCTAGCTAGTTCTCTTCCTCAATGAGAACAACCAAAAGAAAAAAAAAAAAAAAAAAAAAAGACATGGCTAAAAAGCATAAAAGAAGCTGAGCGAAAAATCCAAATAGAATAAAACAACACAAAGCAGAAGATTAAGACCAGAGCTATTGTGAAGGAACTGCGCGCCGTGCTTCGTTAATTGCCTCTCTTCTTTGCTTCGACTCTTGAAATTAAAAAAAGTAGAATGAGAAGATTAATGATGCTAAGAGAGAGCTCCGTTTATTTATTATTGTGGCAAGTTCACGTGTTATTGAACTCTATGTAAGATGTTATCATGGAGGCCTACCTGTGGTGATAAATTATAAAATTTGTCCACTTTTGTGAATCCAGAAGACGGAGGTGTTCGTCATATTATAGAAAAAGAGCGTACGTAAAAGAGGGCAGTTCCGCGGTGGATAAAACATTAATTTAATTGCAGCTTTGGATCATGAGGCAGCCAAAACCACCGGTACAATAGAGGGGAAGGAAAAGAGGAAAGTAAACCAACGGAAATGGGGTTTCGTCCAGATAATTGCTGCTATGCAAAACTATATCAAATTAGCGTCTAGTTTTTCTTGAAAAGTTTACAAAATTATGTTTATATATATTAACTTAATAATATAGATTAAACTAGCCTCCAAAATTTTAATAAGGAATATATTTTTGCGGACAACGAGCAATCGAGAGAGTTGGAGAGAAAGACTGGATGTCAGGATATCATTACGACTGGACTTAGGAGAATAGTGAGTGTGAAGGGCTACACAACAATTTAGGTTTCATCATACCACGTTACATCTCTAGATCTGTTGTTATAAAGTTAAGTGCATAAGATTACAAAAAATATTAATTTAAAAATAATTTCTAATAAAGAATAGTAATCTATCATATTAAAGATAATTTCTAATAAAGATTAGTAATTTATCATATTAAAAATAAAAATAATAGAATTTCTATAGTCTATTTATCATAAGGTAAAATGGAAGTCTTAGTTGTTTACATTTATGTGAGTTATAGAACTGTTTTATGTAGATTCATATCCCATTTAGTGGAGTTAGTGGGATGTTCAAGGAGGTGGCTATTTATATGAGATGAGAAATGGGCAGTACGGGGAGTATGAGAGACAGACTTGGAACAGAAGAGAGAAGCATCAAAAATACAAAGTGTTCCTGGCTTGTAAGGAAGATCCAGGGTAAGAGATAGTCATCATCTCATCCCTTCCTTCTCCAGCATTGCTTTCCAACACACATACACACACACACACACACACACCTAAAAATAAATAAATAAATAAATAAAAAGAAGAAACAAATACTCCATCAGCCTCCAATCGAAGCATGAATGTGGAATATGTTGCCGATGAAGTTGAAGATGTAGACATTGCGAAGTCAATTTCGTCGTCCGAGGTCCGCCGGAGAATTAAGTAGAAACGAAGTGAAGGCCGTAGCCGAAATCGTACACAATAATGAAGATTGCCGGAGGCTGTCGAAGCCGTTCGGTGATCGCCGGAAACGCAGACAAAACCTCAAGATCAGAGGACAGAGGTGAATACGAGACTGTTCAGAACTTGCCGCGGATAAAAATGAAGTCGCTCAAAATTTTGCCGGAGATTAAGAAGAAGTCTTTTGGAAATCGTCGGAGGCCGGCCGTCGATACCGTTCGAAGTTTGCCGGAGATGCCGACCGAGCCGCTAGATCGAAGATGAAGTTAGAAATCAGAGCTTTGGACGAGAAGAGTTTCATAGAATCATGGTTGGTGGTGAACTCCGCCACAAACGACGTCGGATGACGGTGTTCCAGTCGCTAAAGGAAACGTGAAAAATATACGAGAAGATCTTCCTGAAAGCATGAAGATATACATGCTTACTGGATAGATTCATGACCTTCATGGACAAATTCATGACCTTCATGGACAGTCACATCAATAAAGATGTTAAGCATGTGTTATATTCACCCACTTGGATTGGTGCAACCATATATCTCAGTGAAGCCGTTCGATGATCACCGGAGACGCAGACGAAGCCTTACGATCAGAGATAAAGACAATATCGGTCAAAGTTTGTTAGAGGAGAATATGAAGTCGTTCGGAGATTGTCGAAGGTCGTTGAAGCCGTTCGAAGAAGAAGATAAACTACACGGAACTGGTCAGAGATCAGAGCATTGATCAGAGATGAGGCGGCGGAGAAGTCGCGCAAACTTGAAGTCTTTACTGCATAAAGCTTGGAGATATAAATTTTTTGAGACGGAGTTGTTCATGCGCCGGAGTCAAAGAGAGCTTGCTATGTCTAATTAATATTTACATGAATATACATATTTATCTCGATCCAAATAATTCATACTAGCATCACACAGCTTTTGCTTGACAAACATGAAAATCCAGGGTATATTCGGAGTTACTATATATAAGAGTTACTATATATAATCATCGCCTCGGTTATCCGCGCCTCAGAAAAGCTCGTTTATAGCTCAGTACAAATATTAAGAGGTTATAGGAACTCTCCGCCGAAGCCAACACAATAATGATTTTTGAAATAATATCAGAGCCATCTGGAACTTGAAAATATGATCAGAGATGAACTCAGAATTGCTAGCACTCGTAGGAGGCTGCATGAATGGAACAATGTGAACCGAAGCGCCACAGCATCATGCAAAGCATTTATAACACTTCAGTAAACACCATGCATGAATATTTTTCACTTTCAACATGGGCTCATGAACAGGTGATCAAATATATGAAACTCGTCAGATGCTCTACATTCATGCATGCAACGCGATAAAATTCTTCACAAAGTTTGAATATATCACACCGATCTATGCGATATCAAATTCGTGACGGCAGTCTATATCATGCAAATCGGAACACGAAGGCAGCCGATATAACGCGAAATCAGAATACGGCGGCTGTCGATATAACGCGGAATCAGAACACGACAGCAATCGATATAATGCAAAAACAGAATAGGATTGTGGTCTATATCACGCATGGCGATGATCTACATCACGCAAATCAGAATATACGGTGGCGATCAATATAACGCAGAATATAGCGACCGTCTATGTCACGCGTAATTCTAACACATGTCTAGCCAATTGTAGAGAAATGACGTGCTGGGAGAATGACACATATCATAGACATATGCTTTAATTTTATTTTCTTTTATTGAATTTTGAAATTTAATACAATGAACGAAATAACTTTATATATTTATTTTGTCTTATAATTAAGATTATTCCTTAATGGAGGTATTGCGATTCGCATGTAATTAACGCCAAATTACTTAATTTGACAAGACGAGGTTGAATCTTAAATATTTATTTGAGAATGCAATTTCAAAAATTCGGTTTTGAAATTTGTGGTTTTCACAAATCAGAGGTATTGTGATTCGCATGTAATTAGCGCCAAATTATTTAATTTAATGAGACGAGGGCAAATCTTAAATATTTATTTGAGAACGCAATTTTAAAAAAAAATAGGTTTTGAAATTTGTGGTTTTCACGCAGTTATAATAGAAAACAAAAGTACCTGATTTTATTTTTAGAGCTTGAGATTAAATGTTAAATCATTATGATTTGATTCCCTTACTGTTATATGATTGAGTGAACAATATGATATATCCACATCATGCCATCTCATTTGTAATAGATGCAACCTGCACTTCCCAGCCTTATCCTATTTTTTGATGTAATGGGCCAATAGGCTTGCTTTATTTGGGCCAAGAGCACTATTGTTGGGCCAAGAGCACTATCGGGATCAAGAGTTGCCTCAGAAGCCCAATTCTCGTCCTCGTTTTTGACAAGCGTGGGCCAAAGGCGCACGCGAGCACGGTCCGTATTAGGATATTCGGGTGAGGTCGGCTTTTCTAGACAAGAATTGGTCTGCGTTGGAACCGTAGAGGTGAACCTCACCAGCGAAAAGGGTAACAAGTTCATAAATACAAAAGTTGAGAATCCCATCCAAGTTCCACAATTGTTAAGACTCGGATATGACTGGGCCAGATCGAGTTTGTGGGCCTGAAGATAAAAACGAAGTTAGCATTACGAAATGGATCACGAAGCACATGAAGTGGATCATTTTGGGGCAGATTTGCTCTGGTTCAGCTTTCAAATCAGTTTCTGCTGCCAATCCTACACAGATTCTAAAAGGTCCATGGACAGACGAAGAAGATAGGTTATATAAATCAGATCGCAATCTAAAATCGCGATTTCACCGGCAGGATAATGTGCGGAGTATGTATTACCAGCGTGGCGAAAAAAGTCGCCATTTAGGGTGGCTACATTGAAATTTAAAATTTAAAGAATAAAATTTAAAGAATAGCAATCTGATTTTAGCTCAGTAAATAATAATTCTTTAATTTAAAAAAGTTAATATTAATTAGAAGTACTTTTATACAAAAAACAATTGTCTCCATCTTCTATCATGTCATCACATTTCTCCAGTGACCGCATATTCTCATCGAGCCCATCTATCAATTTCCTCTTTTTTGTACTCCTTTTACCATTCTATTTATTAGTAGGCCGTCCCATGAGGTCACCTTTCTGAAATAGTCATGGGAATAACATGCAATTAGTTATTATAAAATTGGTTGCAACTATACAACTTATATTTGTATCCGTACATACTTATATACATATATAAACAATCAAATTACAATACTTGCAAGATTTATGATGAATACGGAGATGTACGCTTATCTTTCACAGTATAGTAACCCTTTTAATTTATGCTTGTGTCAGATAGAACAAACTTTTAGTGGCTATCGAGTCTATCATTAGCAGTTTTGACGGAGGAATTCAACATTATCAATTTCTATTATCAATAACTGATCGTTCTCAAAAAAAAATTTAAAAAAAAAAAGAAAAGGTTCAATTAATAATGTTTGTTCTCAAAGGTTTGAACGCGGGTGGGGGTGGTTGATGGAAATAATGATGGTGATATTGATTTAGATGAATTACTAATTGTATTCCTGATCTTGCACAGGCATTAGCTTTACATTCTGATCCATTTTCATTTTCAAGGATCATCATCAATGTACCCATACAGTGCCGGAAAGGTAGTTGCGAACATCCCCTAATCTTTTTCTTTTCTTCTTTTTTTGTCTCTTTTTGTTTGGCTCGATGAGTTGGACAATAAATGATTGACAATATAGCTGTGCCTGTATTGTTGCAATCTTTTGACGATGGGTACACCCAACGCCATTTTCCTACCACAAGCTCTCCATTTAATCCTTCATTATTCATTCGTTTACGACTCCTCCATTCATTGACCACCAAATCAGCTCGCCCTCATACTCCCTCAGTTAACCATCCTTTTTCGATATATATATATATATATATATATAAGCACTTCTACGTAGTATATACGGCGTATTTCTTTTGGAAGGCACATCCTTAATTTGGCGTTATAGCTTGCGCAAGACGGATTCAAATCCTCTGTCCCAACTCTCTATCCGTCTCTGGGGGTCCCAAACCTTCAAAACACATATTTATAATATTTTTAAAAAAAAATTCAAACATGAAAGTTATAGATTTTTATCAAGAATTTATAATTCATATTAAAAATTTCTCCAAAATTGCTTCTAATATTTTATTTATAGCCTCAAAGTGTTAACGGTTTTAAAAACAGTCTTTAATATCTTGTTTAAGTGTTAATATTTTTGGACCTTAAAAAATACATATTTAGAAACATTGTATTGGGAGAAGAAATTTTTAATACGAAAGTTATAGATCTTGATTAGATCTACAACTTTAATGTTAAATTTTTTTTCAAAAAATATTTATAAATATGTATATTGAGGGTTTGGGACAGAGGGCGGGATAGAGAGTTGGGACAGAGGATTTGAGTCCGCGCAAGACTGCATTCTTGGAGCGCAAATACTCAGGGCCGGGACGTATTTATATTTTAAAAATACGCTACTAGTTAAGTACTTTGGCGGTCATGTAATTAATTAAGCTGTACTCAGCAACAGGCATTAATTTGAGCCGTCAAAATGTGTTACAGAGATGTCTACGGCGATATAATAATTAATGGTCTCTATAATATTTAACTACGTACTGATCAATCCCAGTCTCATCAGCTGGAATTTGTTACAGGTTGTTGTTTTGATGCAAAATCATGTGTCTCTACATGCTTTTTTGGTGCATGGAGACACCCGACCGTCCTCGCGGAGTCTACTTTTCCAACCAACCAGGCCGACTCTTAGCAACTCCCGTGCACTTGTGAGTTTGGTTGGTTAACAAAGGATTTTTCCACAATTTCTACAAGTTACTCCACCAATAAACCAGGGGACCAAGAATCCATATTTCATATATATATATACACTTTTTAAAGACCATGAACAAATTTATCAAACCACCTTGTCCCGGCAAAAACGCTTTCATGCGTGTGTACTTGCGACCCTACAATTTAGACATGCACCTGTACGTAGTTGCTGAAATTTTAACGGGGGACGTGAACATACCGGTACATGTGAGTTCCCACCCGTCGAACCATAGGTGAAGACTCACAAATACAATGTACATATTTCACATAACCCTCCAACTATAAACTCGGTCAATTATGTGGTTAATTACATTACGTTGCAAATATATATGTTAGGTCTAATTCTATAAAATAATTAAAAATAAAAAATAAAAACCTAAACGACAAGGACACAAACTTAAAACAAGGACAAATGATTTCCACAAGTTGATTTAATACGTGCCTTGTATTATATACATGGAGTGAACCTAAACTTACATAACCATCTAGAATTAAAAGCCCTTCAAGTTAGCTCGTTATGCATCCCTCACCATTTAAACAGACCCCCCTTCTCTCATCTTCCTAACCATCCATTGCCTTTTTATACTCTCCACATCTCTCTCTCTCTCTCTCTCTCTTTCTCTCTTTTCTATTCATGGCGACTCATCACCCTCTACAGTTCAAGAGCATACAGAAATGCAGTTCGCATGGGAGATCAGATCAGACGGTGGCGGCTGATCTCGACGGCACTCTCCTGATCTCCCGAAGCGCTTTTCCTTACTACATGCTCGTCGCTCTTGAAGCTGGAAGCCTTCTCAGGGCGTGGCTTCTCCTCGCCTCTGTTCCATTAATATACATTCTCTACATCTTCTTCTCCGAGTCGCTGGCTATTCAGATGCTTATCTACATATCATTCGCGGGGCTCAGGATCAAAGACATTGAGATGGTTGCACGATCAGTTCTTCCGAGGTTTTATGCTGATGATGTTAACCCGGAGAGCTGGAGAGTTTTTAATTCTTTTGGGAAGAGGTGCATAGTGACGGCGAGCCCAAGAGTGATGGTGGAGCCATTTGTGAAGACTTATTTAGGAGTTCATGTGGTGCTGGGGACGGAGCTGGAGGTGACGAAATCCGGCAAGGCCACCGGATTCATCGTGAAGCCCGGTGTGCTTGTCGGGGAGAACAAGAGGGAGGTGGTGGAGAGAGAGTTCGGGAAGGATCTACCTGATGTCGCCATGGGAGACCGACAAACAGATTTTCAGTTCATGTCTGTTTGCAAGGTTAATTTATCGTTCTCTTAATGCTTTCTTATCTGCCAATTAATTTCTTTACTAAGATTATATTTAACAGCTGCTTCGTGTTTCTCTAAAAAAATAAAATAAAATAACGAATAATTGCACTGAAGTCCTTGCATATTGTCTCAATATTATTTAAGCCATCTTAACTTCTTTTTTTTGCACTTAAGTTTTTTTTTTCACCTTTTAATATATATACAACACCCTTTAATGTATTTTTGACATCTTTCGCACATATTCGATAACCTGTATTTTGACACTTTTTATTACATTTCTGACACCATTGTTTTAATTTTTGATATTTTTATGATAAAAAATAATATTTTGACACCAATCTGATAATTTTTAACATATCTTAATAATTTTTGACCCCCTTTGCAAAAAAATTTAAATGTAGATTTTTTTTTGAAAGAGAACTGTGCAACTCTTAAATTATGGCTGCTTCGTGGTTCGTGGTCCTTTTAAAAAGTAGGTGTATCATGCAAGTACATTTAATCTGACATATAACAAACATGCACATGCCTCAAAAATGGTAGAGCATTGAGTATATAAGATTTTGCCAAGTTTCTGTACGACGATAAATGGTCTGTAATATTCGAATAAATTGTTAGGTTACTTAAAACAGCACGATATTGTTATATTGTTATTATTTTTATTAATAAAAGAAAAAAAAAATTATATGAAGGATGAATGAGAAGATAATGTGGATGGCAGAGAGTACGTTCAATGCATGCAGCTGCGCACAAGAAGCGAGCGAGAATTAGTTGCAGTCAAAACTGCTCACGAATCTCTCACCTACTTCTACCACTTTTATTTTATTTCTCAATATCCAATTTATAATAACTGAAATTTCTTTCGCAACTCCTGTTCGTAAATCCTCCAACTGTTCCCAACTTCCTCCTCATTTATTTTAAAAATAAATTTAAAAAGAAAATACTGTATTCAGACAACTGTTTCAATGACGAAAATGGCACGAAAACACTGTAGCAAATACTATTTAGATAACTATTTATCAACAGGAATAGATAAATGCATCATTACCAATTCAGCTATAGTATAATAAATTTAAAAAAAAAAAAAAAAAAGGTATAACGAGGTACATACATAACTTTGTATTTACTATTTTGCATGTACAAACAGGAGGCATATCTAGTACCACACATGAAATCATGCACGCCATTGCCGAGGGAGAAGCTACTGAGCCCTGTCGTCTTCCACGACGGCCGTCTTGCCCGCAGGCCGACGCCGGCGGCGGCGCTGCTGATGTTCCTGTGGATGCCTATTGGCGTCGCCCTCTCCATCATCCGCGTCTACGTCAACATACCGCTCCCAGAGAAAATCGTCTTCTACAACTACAAGCTCATGGGCATCAGCCTCAAAGTCAATGGCACACCGCCGCCGCCGCCGCGCCCCGGCCAACCCGGCGTCCTCTTCGTCTGCAACCACCGCACCGTCGTGGACCCCGTTATCGTCGCAGTGGCGCTCGGTCGGAAAGTCAGCTGCGTCACCTACAGCATCAGCAAATTCTCCGAATTAATCTCGCCGATCAAAGCCGTTGCGCTCTCCCGCGATCGTCAAAAAGATGCTACCTACATCAAGCAACTTTTACAGGAAGGAGATTTGGTGATCTGCCCCGAAGGAACCACCTGCAGGGAACCATTTCTCCTCCGATTCAGCGCACTTTTTGCCGAGTTGACGGACAGGATCGTTCCTGTGGCGATCAACACGCGACAAAGTGTGTTCCATGGAACGACGGCGAGAGGGTTCAAGCTGCTCGACCCGTACTTCGTTTTCATGAACCCGCGGCCGGCGTACGAGATAACGTTCTTGGAGCAGCTGCCCAAGGAGCTCACATGCGGCGCCGGGAAGCCGGCGATCGAGGTTGCGAACTACATACAGAGAGCGATTGGAGGTGCACTGGGATTCGAGTGCACGAGCCTCACTCGCAAGGATAAGTACAGCGTACTCGCCGGCAACGACGGCCGCGTTCCCTCCTCCAAGAAGGACAAAGCCTAAGTGAATTAGTTAAACTACTTAACCTTGATTGGAGTATACAGGAAAAAAAAGATGATGGAGATCGTGAGTCAGTATAATATAATCAGCTTACTTTATTATTATTATTATTGTTGTTATTATTACAGTCATTAATTATTTGTAATCTTGAAGAAATGAACGTTTGCTGCTTTTACATATCCTTGTGTGCTTATTTCGTTAAGGGACCGTTTAATTGACGTACGCAAAATTGGATTTTTTTTTTTTTTTTTTTTTTGGAGAAAATGGATCTTTTTTTAAAAGAAAAATAAAAATAAAATGCGCAGATTCTGCAGAAGGTAAAGAGATAGTATTAAAGGAAAAGTAGAAGTATTCATCTGAGTGTAAGTAAGCTCATGCAGTTACGAATTAGAAATGAAAATTGTTACTCGGTTAAGAAACTCTATAAAACCAAGAGTTAATGTGATACGGGCACAAAATATAAGGATATCGTCCTTTAATTAAAAAAAACCAAGATCTTCTTTTTTGAGAGAGAACAAACAAAAGATTTTGAATTGACATAGTAACACAAAGAACCACAAAAAAAAATATGAAGTTAAAAAAAAAAAAAAATGAAGCCCCTGTAGTATAGATCACTCTTTAAGCAGATGGAATAGATAAGATGCTTGTGGTTAGCCCGTGGCCACAACGATCTGCCCTTGGAACTAGAAAAACCACAAGCCTCCATCATAAGTACTCAGAAACACTCTTCGCTAATTCCCCAAAAAAAAAAAAAAAAAAAAAAAAAAAAAAAAAACAGAGCAAAGTCCATAACAAAGAGAAGCAACAGAAGCAGCGTCGGAGAAGAAAACATGGCTTCGTTGGGGGGAATGGGACTCGGAGCTGTGGCAATGGCCAGGATTGTTAAGACTAAAGCAACGACGAGGAAGAACGCTGCGGGAGCTAGCGGTGAGGAAAAGAATCTATTTGATTGGATACTGGGCAGCATCCAGAAAGAAGAACAATTTTACGAAACTGATCCAATACTCCAGAAAGTCGAAGAGAAGAGCGGGAACACAGGTACTACTTCCAGGAAATCCACCACATCAGTCCCCGTGCCCGAGAAAAAGTCTGGCGGATTCGGAGGATTTGGTGGCCTCTTTGCCCAGAACCAGAAATAGAGTTTTACAATATCACTGCTCAGTTCTATTACTTTTCTTCATAAGCTACTTCATTCTCATTGTCAAAGACTGGAGGTGATTTTATGTGTATTATATTGCGCTATGAATTCGAATTGTCATCTGTTCTGATGATTCTTGAAAAGAGAAACCCTTACACTCGTCGTGTTTGCAGGATTCCCTGTATGTGTGTCGCACATATTACCAAAAAACAAACACATTAAGCGCATCCAGACTGCGATAAAAAAAAAAGTGCATAAAGACTGCAAAATTAATACGCATGCAAATACAATTAGAAGAATCGAATGCATTTCCAAGAACTTGAAAATTCTGAAACCCTGTAGAAAATAGAAATAAAACAGGGTGGACAATTGTTATATACCTTATATGAATGAAAAATACACGCTCAGAAACGCAGAAATATAACAAATTTAGGGAAAACAACATGAGAAACATTATCATACGTGCTTTTAGTTCGAGGCATAGATGCCAATATATATATATGGAGCTCGGATTTGGACTGCCACATATCGGAAGAATAGTAAGGCCCACATACACAGATGAACAATCCCACGAAGGTGGACCTTGAAAAGCCTGCCGATGTCTTCCGTAAGCCAGATCTCGGAATGCCATACCGTGACTAGGTCATGTACACGCGATATCGAGACCTACCTCAGAGTCACCTCGCCCAAGGTCTATAACACGATCCAGAGACCTCGGCCAGACACGCAGGTTAGTACTCCCAGGCAGATATATCGGAGACCATGTCCCCACGTCGCCGTCGCGCACGCGTCCACTACAAGAACAGGTCTTCCGAGTATTTAGTAGTTTATGTGGCGTAAGGATAACTCAGTCAAGCTGAGATATCAACCGAGATCCGAGGTTCTCTCAACCGCCACCCAGCTAGCCCAAGCCCCCTGAGACGTCCATAAAAAGCCGTCTAGGGCACTGTAAGGATTAAATTCTAGTTATACTCGATAAAACATTTGTCTTAGATTAGTACGAGAGAATTGTGATTCGTGAGAACTTATATATCTTTTACTCATAGTGAATCTTTCTTCGCTGGCTTGCATGATCCCCCGTAGTTTTACCTTGGCAACGAGGATTTTCATGTAAAAATCAGTGTGTTCGTTGTGTTCTGTTGTTGCCTGTTTGCTATATTTTTAGCACTCTACTTCGATCAACTAATATAATATATTATATAATTATATATATATATATATATATATATATATACACACACACACACATTTGCTTTTAGTTCTATGACATGATTTAACGCAGATCAACTGATGAAGGAATTCCATCCAAACATATATATTGACTCAGATGGAAAACAAACTACCCATGCTAGCAGAATGGAATTAACAATAGACTCTAAATGCTCCAATCATATGTGACTGTAGACATAATGAAATTAACAAATATGACGACTATAAAAAAGGCCGAGTAGTTATCACTGCAAATAATTCTAGACTACCGATCGCTCGTGTTGGCGAGACGACAATGACACCCCGATTCAGCTCAAAGAAGGCGCAGTTGAAAACGTTTTTCACGTGCCAGGAATGAAGAAGAACTTAATGTCGATATCGCAACTTACAGACCAGAAAAACTATGTTGTTCGGTCTAGACAATGTCAAGTTATATCGTGAGTTGAATATTACATGAGCACCGATTATGAAAGGAAGACGTTTGGAGTCTATTTATGTGATGTCAGCGAAAAACATCATAAGTGGACAGAACAAGGAAGGGAGAGACTGCAGACTTGTTGTATGCACAGCTTGGGCACATAAGTTACACAATTTGAAGGTGATGATAAAGAAGTCATGCTTAAAAGCCTCCCTCTATTAGACATTCAAGAAAATAAAGTATGTGATGGATGGCTATATTGAAAAGCATACCAACGATTATATGAGGAGCCAAGTTACAAAGCTATGAAGCCTCCTATGCTCATCCTCCCAAACATGTTTGAGCCAGTGAAGCAGCCATCCTTAAGGGGTTTTAGAGTACATGATAACTTTCATTGATGATTATTCACGACTTTTTATGAAAAACAAACTAGAAGTATTTATCAAATTTAAGAGGATGAATTAAATTGTAAGATAAGGTGCATACGTACGGATAATGGGGCAGAGCATACTTCAATTGAATTTTCGAAGTACTTGCAAGAATGCAAGATTTTTGTCGCCAATTCACTTGTCCAAGCATACCACAATATAAATGAGTTATTGAAATGAATAATCAGCAGTTAGCCGAGACTTGTCAGAGCTTGCTAAATAATAAGAATGTATCACCAAAATTTTGGGCGGAGTCTATGAAAACTGCAGTTAACGTGATCAACCACATACCTCAAGCATGACTTGAATTTGTTTCACCTTTTGAAAAGCCCACATTCAGTCATTTTCGAGTATTTAGTTAGGTATGCTACGTTTTTATGCCTGACCACTTACGATGCACATTTTATAAGAAGAAATTTTGGTGCATATTCTTTGGTTATGATAGTTGTAAGGTTCGGGATTTTCGTAATGTTAATATTTGCTTTAAATCGGATTTATTCGGAGTTTAATTTGGTTTTATTTTGAGTTCGTTCGAGAGATTTATTTGGACTTGTTTGGATTGATTTGGTGTATTTTGGCTTGATTTGGGCCCATTTGGGTTCGGACCCGACTGACCGAGCCAAAGTGGCTCGGCCCAGCCAAAAGACTTGCCAAAACAAAATTTGAAGAATTTCGAAGGTAGCTGAGAATAGTGGTAAAGATCAATTAAGCCCAAGCTTAACAACAACTCTCTCATGCCCATCATTAAGGATACTCTAGAGCTTAATTAAACAAAATAGCACTAGAATGCACTATAGTTGTTCTTGAATAAGCTAGAATGTTGATATTCTTATGGAATGACCTATATGATGAATAATATCCATTGATGAAAATTTTAATCAACAGCTAGAATTCATTAGAGACTATTACAGATAGGGATGCTTGCTATAGCTCTGTGTGTGGTGAGAAAAATTAAAAAGTGTATAAGTAAAAGCTTGCAAGTAGTGAATGCTTAATGTGTGATCAGGAGAATGAATGCTAGAGTTAGCACAAACAGTGTGAGAGTGCGGTGTAAAACTATTGGGTATAACTTTTCAACATCAATATAGAAGCTGATTTGTTTCAAGATGGTCGCGGCGTATGCTAAATTCAAACACCCTATAAATGTTGCTGAATGACTTCATCTTTCAAGTCAGTGCTGCCTTCATCCATTTTAGAACATTATATATGTTTCTCTCAGGCATCATAATTGAACCGACTTTAGCTACAGCTCCACTTGTCATTGCTTGGCTTCATGGATATATGCGAACTATGCTATATAACCCAAATTCTTTTACTTAAGACAGATTATCTTCTGCCTCTTAATTCTCGCGATAGAAATTATTGCGTATCTAAGATATGAAGCAGTCGACCATGCACCTTTGAGTATACACTTATTGGGAGCTGGTGTATTGGGTTAGTTAAACAAGAATGAGATGCTCTGCCATGGCAAATCGTTCTTGTAAGTTGTAAGTAATCATCGACCAGAGACTCATCTGATAAATATTGTCGGACAATTTAATTATGAGAACTTTTCAAGTCCTATACTAAAATCTAGCTGCATTGTTTTTTGGTCTCGTACCAACTTGCTTTCTCAAAATTTCTAAAAGAACAACGGAAGAATCTATCTTTCTTTTATGTTGTGCTTTGCCTCCCCCCCCCCCCCCCTTCCCCTTCCATTTTGGTCTGAAAAATATGGTTGGTTAATTACGAATTTGACAGGATGCAGTAGTGGGTGGTTGGTTAGAGGGCTCAAACAAAAGTTTATATTCCATACATATATACCCTCTTCTTCAATGAAGTCAATTCAGAAGGAGGATCACAAGTCTCAGTTCATTCGCAGCATATATTCCTGCAGATGCCGTCTGGATTGAGTGATTATTTAAGAAAATGTAGTGGAGCGATCGCCTATTATCTAAAGGCCGCTTGCCAATTCTATATCTAAAGGCTCGACTTCTGCTACGGTTTTTGAAACCTTCTGCGCGGGTGGATTTTGTTTTGTCAACAATGATCGTGGAAACTTTCAGCAATCGATTGTAGATTACTAGAGACTGATCTCGTTCGTCCCGAAAGGCATAAATTTTGAACTTCAGGGACCAAATGCTTATGGTTTAAAAGTTAGTAGAGACCCATCCTGTTGGTCCCAAAAGGTATATTTATTGTGTGTAATTAGCCTACTAGCAAATAAATTTATTATAGCTTAATATATATGTTGGGTGGGCATTTCTTCATGTAGCTAGTATACCACATCAGTACTGTTTTTGTTTTCTTTTTTGACAAAGATAGTCCATTCCCGTGCTCAAAAAATGAACAAAGCAGTCCTTTTTTTTTCATTCACACTGAAAAATCAAGAGACATGATAAGAACCACAAATATCTGTACATGTACTACAGAAAACGTTAAAACTACAACAGTTTGCATACAAAAAGTCTAGTAGGACCTCCTGTAAGATGAGTTCACGAATCTGATACAATCTTCAAGATCTTCCATGGAATGAACATCTAACCGAGCCGCTCCAAATTGATATCTGCTAGTTCTCGACGAGTGCTTCTCATTACTAGACAGATTCTTCGGTTTCAAACACAGAACGCCTGCGATACCGGTCGCAGTACGGCATCTCCAGAATCTCATCGTCGGTAGCCTGAAAAATCTTGAGGTAAAGCTTCTGAAGATCCCTCTCTGATTCTTGGAGCTCGGAGGGATCATCGGCTCGACAGAGTCTACGATGCTTGGACTTAAACTCACTACTCTCTTCGAAGCTATTCTCGTCATTTTCAGGAGATCAAAGGTTTGAAACATGAGAATGATAAAGAAAAGAAGTGGGATTTATAGAGGAAGAGTAAGTATGAGACAAGAAAATAAAGGGAGAAAAAAAAAAAGAAATATGTTATGAGGATAAAATGCAAAGAAACGCGCATCAAAGTGCGCGACGTAGTTTGTCAGCATTCCAGCATGCCTGGAAAAATTAAAAAAAAAAAAAATGTTGCAGAAAAAGAGAGGAGGACAAATTGACTCGACATAATACTGAGGACTTTGAATATTGCCACCTTTTTTTTGGTCGGAATTTGCCACCTTTGCACATTACAGATCTTACGTACTGAAATCAATAATTCCTGTTTGCTACGCATGTAGTAGGATTCCTGACGGTGGTGTGGTGTGGAAAACCATGGGATGCTGAGCAGGTAAGGAATCTAAAGTCATATTTTTCTTTTTCTTTTTCTTTTTCTTTCTTTTTTGTTGAGATACAGAGAGAGAAAGAGAAAGAGTGAGCGATGCAAATGAAGATGCAAAGAGGGGAATCGAATTGTCTCATTTGTTCTGTTAAATCGAGAAAGGGCTGATCCAAATACAACAGGAGTAGCAAATACGTGGCAGTGCAAAAGGGTAAAGACGCAGTAATAAGTTAATAACCTTGAGTATCTTATATTCTAATTAGCGGTACGTTATATTCTAATTATTTATCTAATAATAATAAAAATAACTTTTAGTTATTAAAACATTAGAAAAGTAGTTATTAATAACCGTCGTCTCTCTCCTCAACCAGCCTTCACCGTTCACTCTCTCTCTTCATCAGTAATCGAATTGTCTCATGCCTGATATATAACCTTACAGCCCATCATCTCTCTCTCCGTCGAGTTTGTCTTCCATTTTATTATCCAAATTAGTTTTGCGTGCAATCCACTGTTATAAATTATATACGTAAAAAATTATGTTAAAAAATTTAATTCTTTATTTTTTTATATTTTTAATTTCATACAAATCTTATTTTTATTAAAATATTATATTTTATTCGCAATATGTTATTAGAGTAAAAAATATCAAATACCATATACAAATTATTTGAAAATTGACGTTAAATGGTATATATATATATTATTAAAAAAAAATTATACATGATGAAATTTTATTTTAAGAATTTAATATTATATAATATAATATTTTTATATTAATTTTTACACTGTATTTAGATTATTTTTATAAATTATTATTTTATAAGTATTTATTTGTAATATTAGATTTTTTATATTCTTAAAATAAATTAAACTTTATAAATTTCTATCAATTAATATAAATACCATATAATTTGTTTAGAATAAAAATAAGTATCACATTACACAACAAAAATGTTCAAAATGCTACATAACATAACAACTTTCATCATATTGGTAAGGTACATAATATCCGATACAGCAGAAAAAATTCGAGTTCTGCACATACACCAAAATAACTTATGAAGGGTAATAAGAAATGCACACTTTGGTTTAGTCATATGAGCTACACAAAATCACTAAAATAAATTGATAAATGTGAGCTTTAAGATAGACATGTCAATTATGAAAACAAGCAGATGAATGATAAAAGTTACGGAGCAAACTCTTACCGTTCTCATCGAAGAGTATGTTTACTGGTTTGACATCACCATGGCCCACACCTTCAGCCTTAAGGTTGCGTTAATAAAGAAACACGAGTACAGCACATAAAACGCGTTGCAAAACAGATTCAGCACTTGAAGGAAAACAATTGTGACGAAGGCGATCTTCCAGAGTTCCTCTAGGCATGAGTTCATATCCAAGAGCAAACTCTTATGTGCATGCCCCCATTAAATAACCAGATGAGGATCTGCTCATCCAGCGGTCTAATGGGAGCATGCCCAGAAGAGTTTGCTCTTGTCTATGAGTTCATGTCTGGAGGAACTTTGAAAAATTGCCCACGCCTTAATTTATATACTAACAAAACATAATCCGCATTGCAATTTAGATTTACTCTACTCTTCTGCTCCTTCATACCATAAGACTGAATGTGTGGTCCATGGTGATCTCAAACCGACAAACATACTACTCGAAGCATAGGCATGCTTCGTGATTTTGGCATCTATCGGCTTGCTCTCATAGTTGACATGACTAAATATAAATTGACCCAACATAGCTCACCTTTGATAATTTATTCCCTTCTTGATACGTAGGACAGAGATACTGAGTGCTTATCATCTTACGAGAGAAGATGTTATCCGCATTCTGGGAATGTTCAACAAAATGCTGCAAGGAGAGGACCTATCACGGAATACACCAATTGAGACGTCCTTGAGATGCAACAGAGAAACTTGAAGTAGTTCTTTTGGAGTCTTTCTTGCGGATCCCAGAAGCCACTGCAAGAACTGGAGGTTTTTCCTGACACGATCTCGTTTAAGCAGGATGGCAAAATCAGCTCCTTGTATACAAATAGTGACTGGGACAACTGTGAGGAGCAACCATCATTTCTCCATTGTAGTGAATGTAAGATCATTTGGTAACAATGCCAACCGTCATTTCCCTTGGTGCTCCTAAACCCACTTCATTTTATATCTTCCTATGACTTGCCAGAATTGCTGCTTCCTTTAGAAGGTATCTGGAAGACGCAAATAAAAATCGAAGAAAAACCGCCTCAGATATAGCACCTTCTGATTCCTATTGACATTACATTGTGCTAGAGTAAAAGAATAATATATAAAGGAAACTATAAATCAGCCCCCCAAAAAGTATCAGCTTACTAATCAGGCCCCCCAATATTTCACTCCCTCATTTCAGCCCTCCTCCAAACAATTCTCCTCATTTCAGCCCCAGATTTTGCATGTGATGGACGAAAATGTCCCTCGCAGACATTTTAATTTTAATACCCCAAAATAATTGTTTAGAATTATTTTTTAGAAAACTGTTCAACATGGAAGTTATAAATCTCATCAAGATCTACAACTTTGATGTTAAATTTTTTTCCAAAAATATATCCACATATTTATTTCGGGGTGTCAAAGACAACAAAAAACCCGTAATAATCAATTAATTTCAGATTCGACTTTTGAAGCCTCAAAACATCTATTTAAAAGTATTTTTAAAGAAAACTTCCACATGAAAGTTGTAGATCTCACCGAGATCTACAATTTTCATGTTGATGTTTTTTCCAAAAATATTTCTAAATAGGTATTTTGGGATGTGAAACGTAAAACATAGAAAATGGCGTTTTTGTCCCAAAAATAGAAATTTGGGTTGGGGAGCTGATTTGATGATGTTGACAAGTGGAGGGCTGAATTGAAAGAATAGTTTGGGTTGGGAGCTGATATGTAGTTGTCCAACAGTCCATGAATTACAATATGATTGAAATCAATAAAACCCTAAACAGAGCATATTAACAAACCTGCTTAATCGAATACCTTCTACTATATAAAACAAGATTATACAACAAGACATCAAACGATTGGACGCGAATACATATTCCAAGTGACGAACCATCAAGATAGATGCATCTCAACCTAGATAGTTCTATACAATATCCAATAAATCTTAAAAATTAATACGGAAAGATGCAGATAGCCCAACATATAATTCCTTAAACTACACCACTGCGCGAACAAATACATAAAAGTATACAAATACCACATACATAAATCAATATATTAGACCTCCATATCGAACATATATCAAAGAATAAACTTTTAAATTAGATCTGACATAAACATGCAGATCATGCCAGAAGAGATCTACTAGCCGCAGGAACAATAAACTGCAATTAGATACATATAAGATCTTATTAATACAAACTAGGAAACACAAGCCAATAAGATCAGTTTGACAGATCAATAAAAGAAAAAAATACAACCAGGAAAAAATAAAATAAATATAATTTCAGATCGGCAAAACCAGATCGAGCTGATCTAAATAGAAAAAACAGAGGAGAGGTGAGATCTGAGAAGGCGCAAAGAGGAGATAAGATTTACCGGAGTCAGCGACTGTAGATGCCGACGAGCGGCGGCGGCGCCGCCGCCGCCACGGAGGGCGCTTGCGAGGAACCATAGCTGGGTATGGAGCTGATTTTATAAGCGAGATTAGGGCACACGTGTAAGGTTGCTGATCTTTTGATACCAAGGCCGTGGGCGTGAAGGCCTGAAAATAGGCCCACCAAGAAGTAATGCGATGCTGCTGAGTCGGAGTCTGCTGACTTTGAAACTCGAAAAGATTAATTAGATGCCCATAAAGTTAAGAAATCGAGTACTTATAAGAAATGCTGCTTTGCTGGACACGACTACATAACTGACTCTTATTCCATCAGGATAAACTTTTTTTTTTTTAAAAAAAAGAATAAAAGAATAAAACTTATGTTATAAAACCGCATGATTCTTTAGTATAATTATTATATCTATGTGTGTCATGGAAATATGCAAATTTGTTTTCCCTTTGTAAATAAAAATGAATTAAAAGCCATTCAGAGCATAGAATTTTCTATATGTTTTTTTATATTATTTTAAAAATTTTGAACCATTAACATTAAAGTACTAAACTATGTATTAGTCCTGTTCATTTTTCTAGAAGGTAATAAAATAATATGTTAAACTTGTATAGATAGTATTACAATAAGTTATGTTATTTTGAACACGGCGCAATGGCACACCAAAATTTGTAGGTATGGAATTATGCATCATTAACTAACATCACTTTACCAATTCATTCATACATTTTCTACATCTCGTTCAATCGTCAACCATGTACTCTACACAGTGAACGAATAAATGGGCTGCTGAGTGTGGGCTCTCACCAAACATTTGGGCTAATCCAGCCTAGTTGGCCGAAATTCAAACCTATTTCACACGGCCTTGTCCTGGATTCTTCTTACATGGCGGCCCGATTCTCCTCCGCCACCGCCATCACCTCGCCGGAGCTCTCCAAACTCATCTGTAATATACCGTCCTTCGTCCCTGCAGCACAATCTCCGACCTATCTGATCCGCAATTTGTCCGGTATCTTCTCCTCGCCCGATCTCTTCTCCAGTCTAATCCGGCAATGCATCGACACTCAATCCCACGGACAACTCCTCCAGCTCCACGCGCTGGTGGTCACTTCCGGCGCCAGTTCCGACAGATTCACCTGCAACCATTTGCTGATCGCTTACTCAAAATCGAACGACCTTCGCGCCGCCGCTAAACTGTTCGATATAATGCCCAGACGAAACATCATGTCGTTTAACATCTTACTCGGCGGATTATTTCAAAATTGCGAAATTGACAGTGCTCTGAAGCTGTTCGGTGATATACCTGACAGAAATGTGGCTACTTGGAATGCCATGGTCACCGGAATGACACATTTTGGTTACAATGAACAGGGTCTAAGATTTTTTGTTGATATGCGGAGAGACGGGTTCAAAGCTGATGAATTTGCTCTTGCCAGTGCTTTTCGATGTTGTGCTGGATTGAAATATTTATGCTTGGGACAACAAATTCATGCATATTCCATATTATCTGGAGTGGAAGGCGATGTGTGTGTGGGGAGTTCGCTAGCACATATGTACATGAAAAATTGCCGGCTTTTTGATGGCGAAAGAGTGTTGAAGGGCTTATCGAATCTTAACATTGTTTCTTGCAATACTGTAATTGCTGGGAGAACTCAGAACGGTGATCCCGAGGGCGCATTAGCTTATTTTTCCCTTATGAAAGCTATTGGATTATCGCCTGACGAAGTCACATATGTTAGTGCTATTACTTCGTGTTCTGATTTGGGTATACTTGCACAAGGACAACAGGTTCACGCTCTAGCGGTAAAAGCTGGTGTGGATCCTGCAGTGCCGGTGAGGAGTTCACTTGTGAGTATGTATTCCAAATGTGGCTGCTTGGATGATTCTGTTAAGGTCTTTGAAGAATGCCCTACAGTGGACCTTGTGTATGTCAGTGCCATGATTGCTGCCTACGGGTTTCACGGACATGGAAAAGAGGCAATTCGTCTGTTCGAAAAGATGGTGGAAGTAGATGGAATTGAGCCAAGTGAAGTCACATTTCTCAGTTTGTTATATGCTTGCTGTCACAGTGGACTGAAGGATGAAGGAAAAAAGTTTCTTCTCCTAATGAGCGAGAAATACGCCATGCAACCTACAGTTAAGCATTACACATGCATGGTAGATCTCCTTGGCAGATGTGGATTTTTGGAGGAAGCTGAAGATTTGATCAAATCGATGCATGTACGGGCAGATGGTGTGATATGGAAGACCTTGTTGGCTGCTTGCAAGACCCACAAAAATTCAGAGTTGGCTGAAAGGGTGGCTGAAAATGTTATTAGATTAGACCCAGATGATTCTGCAGCTTATGTATTGCTCTCTAACATTCACGCAAGTTCTGATAGGTGGAGTGACGTATCAGACCTCAGGAGGACAATGAAAGAGAGAAAGGTGAGAAAAGAGCCCGGTATAAGTTGGGTGGAGCTGAAGGGCCAAATTTATCAATTCTCTACTTGTGATAGATCCCATGAAATGCAGAAGGAGATTGAAGAATGGTTAAAAGAAATGATTGGAAAAATGAGAGAGTGTGGCTATATTCCGGATACTAGTACGGTATATCACGACATGGAGGACGAAGAAAAGGAGTGTAGCTTGGTTTATCATAGTGAGAAGCTAGCAATTGCATTCGCGATGCTGAACCTGCCCGAGGGAGGCACTGTAAGAGTCATGAAGAACTTGCGCGTCTGCGATGACTGCCACGTAGCCATAAAGTACATGTCCAAGATTACAAACCGTGAGATTGTGATTAGAGATGTGAGTCGTTTCCATCATTTTAGAAGGGGAGCTTGTTCCTGTGGGGATTACTGGTGAATTATCTGAAACAGTTGGTCGATGATGTTTTTGTTTGCACTTATTCCAATCAGCTAGACTGCAAGAGAACATGTTGGCTATTGCAGTTGATCAGCTTCAGTCGGAAGACGCTTCACGAATTGAACATCCAACCTTATCAATTGGGAAATTTTAGGAAGCAAAGATCGAGCGTGAAAATCAGTCGGCAAGTGGACAGGAGATCAAAACTATATATGAATCTGAATTTGTTCTTGATCATCCGACATGGTTCCCTTTAACTAAAAGATTCGCTCTAAAAGTGATGTGCTTAGACCTCAGAACGAAGGTTGGCACAGTCAGCAGAAACGGAGCTTACTCTTGAAGTAAGGAAAGCTTTTCGTAAAGCAGCTGGAAAGATCTAACCAACCGGAGCTCACAACGATAAACAAAATTTCCAGAGTGAAGGGTCTTAGGATGAGATTCAGATTTTCTTGCTAAACGGGATAAAAAGTGCAGCTGACACCGGGAGTGTAGTTCTTCATGAACCAGCACTTACATGTTACAAGAACACCCTGAGTCTAGTGAGAAGGTTGCCGAAGCTTGAATAGACTAATAGTCAATAAGCAATGCCAAAAAAAAAAAATAATAATAAATATGGTGTTATAATCTTCACAAGAGACATGTAGATTTTCATTGATCTTCTTCTGACTCGAGCAAATTAGAGTGCTTGCAAAATTTCAAAGAGTTACCGAGAAGCTTTTAGATATGCGCTGTATTGCACTAAACTATGTATAACACATGAACATGAGCAGTCTCGATTTAAAGGATGATTAAGGCCAAAAGTGATTATTGGATATCATTTTTGCGAAATTAGCCAGGTGATATTAGTATTTGCTGAGGTTCACCCTACAACTGTTTACTGGCCTTCTGACTTCATATCAGTTGGAACAGTCTGAGTTTATAGTTTATACTGGTTTATGACTCCATATCATCCTATTCTTAACGATGTCACCCTTCGTTTATTGTACCATTTTGTACTAGTTTAAATTAACGACTGCGAAAGAAAATAAAATGCAAATCTTCGAAATATAAAAAATGTATAAAAATAGAAAATATATGCAACACAGTGTAATTCGTATATATACATATATTTTTTTTAAAAAGTAATCTGTATGTATGTATTTTGGTGTTCGTTAATCCTATCCAATCACTACTTTATATGTATAAATATGTAGATACATGTTCTTTGTGGTTACTATCGGATGCTTTTGTGTGATTCCTAATTGTACCAATTTTAACTTTAAGATTCAAACTGGTAGATATAAATTAGCATATGGAAACATATAGAGAATGAGAAAGCGGTGGAGAGTTGACGGAAGTGAGCACAGAAAGAGAGAGATGACGAGGCTGAACAGCAGTGAGGATGAAGATTCAAGAGGGGGATTGAAAAAGCAAGTTAATAGAAATGGCCAAAGGAAATGACGTGAATAAATGAATCGTTGCTATCCTTGACTATACCCTATATATATATATATATATAACACCAACTTTTGTTTCATTATGCTTTATTATTACCAAATTTTTTATAAAAAAAAAATCAAACGAATTTTATGATTTGTTAGATTTTTGAAAGATATACGAACCAATTTTGGACAAATTATAAAAAGCTATTCTCCGGTAGATGCCCTGGGACAATCAATAATTGGGGTCCAAATCCAAAACTTTCTGATCTATTCTAGAAACATAACAAACTCTTTCGAGCTGAACAGCAGCGGGGGGGGGGGGGGGGGGGGGGGGTCATGTAATACTTAAAATAAATATAAAAAAGGAAAAAAAAAAAAAAAGAAGCTTTGGCCATCAGATTCAGGCCATGTTCCTATTTATCTCCTAGATAAATAAATAAAAATAAATATAAATAAGTGCCTCCCAGGTCCTCTACTCCTCTCTCTCCAGACTCCACAAATCTCCGCCACCGCGACGGCGGCGATGCCTTCTCCGGCGAACCATCACCGCCAACAGCTCCTATACCTGCGCCGCTAGAGTTATCCGTCTTAGCAACATAAGAACATAGAAGATCATAGAAACGTGCTCTGATATTCTTCTACAATCTACTAGAAGCTCCTTCAAGTATGGCGACTCGGAACCTCGACAGAGTTCCGAGCTTCGGCGGGAGCGGTGGGATACCAGATTTAGCTCTGGAGAAAGTCATGAACTACATCGACGATCCTCGGGACCGTGATGCCATCTCCTTTGTATGCCGGCAGTGGCGGCACATCGACAGCGACACGCGTAAACATATCACAATTGCTCTGTGCTACTCGACCACTCCCGATCTCCTCCGCCGTAGGTTCCCCAATTTGACGTCTCTGAAGCTCAAGGGTAAGCCTAGGGCTTCGATGTTCTTCAATCTTATACCTGAGGATTGGGGAGGTTATGCTGGACCGTGGGTTGCCGCGCTCGCGAATGGATTTGAGTGTCTTGATACTCTTCATTTGAGGAGAATGATCGTCCGAGATGATGATATAGATGTTCTGGTGCGGTCAATGGGACCGAAACTAAAGGTGCTTAAGCTTGATAAGTGTTCGGGGTTCTCGACAAATGGATTGCTCATGATTGCTAGGTTTTGCAGGTATACATTTCTCACTAGCAATTCTTAGTTATGTGTCTGCATTTCATGATAATGTTACTAATTCCGAGTATTAGTGCTTTGATCTGCCAATTATGTTGATGGATTTGTCTAGTAATATCTGTATGATGAAATAGAGGGTTTAGTTATGATGCAGTGTAAGACAAACTTTACAAAGGAAAGTATAATTCCTCTTCAGGTAGTAACTGGTGGACTACTATACACACCACACTCTTGTTAATGGGTTTTTATGACAAGGTTTGTGTCTCTAATATTTTCTTAGGTGGAAGTTGTTGTTCCATTTGCTGAATTGTATCATGTTTCTGCTACCGATATGTAAAGATATGAAGGACACATATCAAAAGGGTGCCATTCCTTGTTGGAGACGCATAGGACAAGATACTTCTTTGGCCCCTCGCTTCATGACTACTTCATATTTATGTGTTAAAGACTTACGAACTCTTGTAGAAAAAAGCATCTTCTAACAACATAAACTAAATAAACGTTAATTAGCTTGGCAGATAGCATGCATTTATGAAAAAGTTGATAATAAATTGTAACTTATTTATTGTTAGGTAATATTCTGCTATGGTGAAGAATATTTTGTAGATGAAGTCATTGCAATTTTCTACTAGTTCTTTGTTACAAGGTGATGATTTGAATTTTTAAATTTTAGTATATGCTTAGACATTCATGAATCTTATCTCTGTGGTTTTTATGAATCAATGTTAATTTGCAATACCTTGATTATAAACTTAGTGAATTTGTGGATGATGAAGTTTTTAACCTTGGCTCTATTCTTATCTTGTTTTGATTGCTTTAGAACAATGATAAGTTTATATGAATAGATTATAGGCACAATATGTAATCATGCATTGTTTCGCTTATAGATTAGTCAACAATCAAATATCCATTTCTTTCTTGATCGAAATGTTTGTTGATGATTTTTATTCATATATAGTGGCTTGATTAAGCTATGAATAAAATATGGCCGCGTCATTGCTATGTCGTCTTTAAGTTCATCTTAACTGCCGTAGCTATGTCCGTGTCCATGCTTCATACCTAAAATGGATCCTTAGATTGGCGATAAACGAGGGACTCATCGAGACTTTAGCATTTCAGTGTATTTGAAAATATGTTTGTACCTTAATTCATTAGCACTATATCTCCTTGATATTGATATGTCTATGTGCGATACTTTTGTACATGTATATATATATATATATATATATATATATATATATATATATAATATATAGAGAGAGAGAGAGAGAGAGAGAGAGAGAGAGAGAGAGAGAGAGAGAGAGAGAGAGATGCCATTTTTTAGGGGGACCTGATGGCCTTGATGCAATCAGAACCTCGTGCGACCAGATGCACAGTATGTGGTTCTGATTGCATCAGGAGTCCTAATGGTCCAGATGGATAGGACTGCTCATATATGTATGTATGTGCATGTGCATGCATATCTTATAAAACTATTGATTAGTGTGTTGTGCCAATGTTATTGTAGTGTGAAGTGATGTCCTTTGGGTGGATGTTGGATGAACCTACAATCCAAAGCTTTGTAGGAATTTTCGCCATTGTGCTGCTTCAAGATATAACTAGTTCTCTAAATGATATAAATTATTTAAGATTAGGAAAAGTACTTCATAAATTCCCGTTTATCTATCATAACTTCTGCAAAATCCTCTATGGTTCAGCGGTGTAAAAAACAAAGAAGCAAACGTTATAACTTGTCATTCAGCAATTGCTGAATGACAAGTTATAACGTTTGCTTCTTTGTTTTTTACAATTTGGGTCATCTTTAGATTTTCGTGGATTTCCACAAAATTTGGGGAATTGCTCATCTCCATTGATGAGCTTGCCTGCTCCTAATAAGATGATATATGCTGGGTCCCCTCTGTATGGGTGATCTGCATCTAGTTTCTCATTCTAGGCTGTGACGGACTATGATTTTGAATTTAATGCTAGTTGTTGACTATGTTGCTTTACCTGTTGGGTAGTTGAATGTCTTATTGAAGATCTTACGAGTGTGCAAGGTATAACCGAGTCACTGTTAAAATTGAATATTCTTCTTTCTTGACTGTACCCATCTTCGTTCATGCCAGTTGTGTCCTTGAGCTAATGCTTTAGTTATGTTTTGATTTTCTTGAAAGAAGATTATACTTGTGGTTATGTTGTCCATTTTGGGCTGATTTTATTTCTAAGTTCTTTGTTTCAAACTGTTATGTGCTCCATAGGGACCTAAGAACTTTATTCCTGGAAGAGTGCATCATTATTGAGAACAATGGGGAATGGCTTCATGCACTTGCAGTGAACAACAAAGTTCTCGAGTCTCTGAATTTTTATATGACAGAGCTTAGAGTTCTTCCTGTGGACTTGGAGCTATTGGCTAGGAATTGTCGATCGTTGACATCCCTAAAAATAAGCGATTGCGATCTTTCAGATCTGGCTGGATTCTTCCAATCTGCAAGCGCACTTGAAGAGTTTGCAGGCGGGTCATTCAATGAAGAGCCAGGTGTAATGAACAAGTATGGGAGAGTCCGTTTTCCTCCAAGGCTATGCCGTTTGGGTCTGTCTTTCATGGGAACTAATGAGATGCATATAATACTTCCGCTTGCTGCCTCGCTCAAAAAGTTGGATCTCCAATACACATTTCTTACTACCGAGGATCACTATCAGCTGATTCAGCAGTGTCCCAATTTGGAAGTTCTTGAGGTAGAATGCTAGGGCAGTTCCTTCTTTGCCCCCCATTTCGTGGATTAGTTTCTACACATTTTAACGTTTTTATTATCTGTTTCGGTATCATTTGCAGGCAAGGGATGTCATTGGAGATAGAGGGCTCGAAGTTGTCGCTCGAACTTGTAAGAGATTACGAAGGCTCCGAATAGAGCGAGGGGAGGATGAACAAGGCCTGGAGGATGAACAGGGTATGGTTTCTCAGAGAGGCTTGTTAGCAATTGCTCAGGGTTGTCCAGAGCTGGAATACCTTGCTGTCTATGTTTCTGATATAACAAATTCAGCCCTAGAATGCATCGGGACCCACTCCAAAAATCTCTATGATTTCCGTCTCGTATTGCTCGATCGAGCAGACATGATACCCGACCTGCCAGTTGATAACGGTGTGCGTTCTCTCCTAACGGGCTGCAGCAAACTTCGAAGATTTGCCCTATACTTAAGGCAAGGTGGCCTTACCGATGTAGGTCTACGCTATATCGGTGAGAACAGCCCTCACATTAGGTGGATGCTATTGGGTCTGGTGGGTGAATCTGACCAGGGACTCTTAGATTTTGCAAAGGGTTGCCCTTCTATGCAGAAATTAGAACTACGCGGCTGCTGCTTTAGCGAAAGGGCTATAGCTCTCGCAGTTATGCAGCTACGCTCGTTAAGGTACATATGGGTTCAGGGTTACAACGCGACCCCAACAGGGAGAGATCTTTTGCTGATGGCACGCCCTTTCTGGAACATTGAATTTTTCCCTCCAAGACGAGAAATGGTTCTTGCTGATGACGGTCAGCCAACTGAAGTTCAAGTAGACCACCCCGCCCAGTTGCTCGCGTACTATTCTTTTGCCGGACGAAGGATGGATTGCCCAGATACTGTGGTCCCGTTGTATCCTTGATTGAGTCTACATACTTTTCCTGTTGATATTTATTTCCCAAGTAATTTTGTTTGTTGTAATAATATTATTAGATCCTAAACATGTCAGTATCTGTTTGTTCTGTCATTTAACATTATGAGCAGCACTGTATGCAATAAGCTTTTCTACTTTCTTGTCCTACTAAGCAGCTCCACTTTTTTTTTCCCCCCCACAATATTTCTGTAGAGAGATAAGAGAAATCGATAGTCCGCCCCATTATTGTTATGAATATTTGATGCGATCATCTGCAACACATCAGCATCAATCTCTGAATTTATATACCATTTTGATCAGAAGGATTGTTTGTTTAGACAATGTAGAAGAGAGATCTCATGTAATAAGTGATAGTAAGCAAGACTTGACGGCCACTGGCCAGCCAACACGTATCTATTGTCCGACTTTATTAACTTCTTGCATTTTTCATTTAAGCCTAATGTCGGAATTACTAAATTTTTTTCTTGAAATATATTTTTTTGCTCATCCAAATTAATGTCTAAATTTTCTAGTATTGTTTAAGCTTTCAAAAAAAAAAGTTTTCGCGATATTCGTGCCAAAACTATTTTGACTGTTGTATAAATATTTTTGAAAATTTTTAAAAATGAAAGTTATAGACTTTGTTGGGATTACAATTTTATGTTTAATATTTTGTTTAAAAAATATTTTAAATAAATATTTTGAGGTTCAAAATTTTAGTGAATTTTAAATTAATTTATTAATTCATTGAATTTTGAAGCCTCAAAATATTTATTTAAAAAAATATTTTAACATTAAAGTTATGAATCGTATCAAAATTTTTATAACTTTTATATTAAATTTTTTTTAAATAATATTTTTAAAATATGACAAAATTAATAGATAAAAATTAAAAATTTATTTGTCGAATTTAAATCTAATAGGAATTATATGAACTGCCCTTATTAGAATACGAGAAGAAATTAAGTTTAAACGTATATTATATTAAATTTAAAGAAAAATGATTAGAAGGAGACTACACGAATATCTCAGCGGTTGCTCCACGAACAGTACCATCTTCATCTTCTCTTGTTGTTCCGCTGCTGACTCTTCATCGATCTACTTATATCAAGTGGCGGAGCCAGAATTGCTAGTCATAAAGGGCAAAAAATATCTGCGATAAAATTTTTTATTCAAATAGTATATAAAAGATTATTCATAATTAAAAATAAATTTAAATACACAATTTCACAATAATAGAAATATGAATGAAAACAAAATTACAAAAATAAAACATCAGCAATAAAATGTAGTTGGCAACAGAATTATAAAATTACAATAATAAAATATAATTACAAATTGTAATGATTGAAAATTACAAATTATAAATTATAATTTAATTTTTTGAAAATATGCAGGAAAATTTGCGGGATGAAAATTCTAATGGAAGTCGGCTGTGTAGAAGTTTGAAGATAAATTTAATTTTTGGGCTGATTTTAGGAATATATGGGTGGTATAAATAGAGACATGATCCTTTACCCCTATTATCTATTTCTATTTTCTATTTCTACATCCAAAAAAAAGATTTTTTATGCATTTTTTAAAATATTTTCAGCATAAAAGTATAGATTTTAATGAGATTTATAAATTTTATATTGAAAACTTTTTCAAAATATATTTCTAGTTTTGAACTCCAAAAGCTTAACGGATTTAAAATTTACTTTTAAAATTCGTTCAGATTTTGAAACTTTAGAACACCTATTTAGAATCATATTTTGAAAAAATTTTAAATATAAAAATTATATATTTTATTAAATTTTATAATTTTTATGTTAAATTTTTGTTTAAAAAAATATTTAAAATAAAAGAAATTTGGCTGGTAAGTTAGGGGGTGGGAGGGTGGGGGGAGCCCCTCCTCATGTCCATGTTGCTCCGCCACTGCTTATATCATCAAAATCTCTAATGCTCCAGTCTCGCCGGATTTCTCCGTCTTGGCCTCCGTGATCGTGTGCTCCGCCACTGCTTATATCATCAAAATCTCTAACGCTCCAGTCTCGCCGGATTTCTCCGTCTTGGCCTCCGTGATCGTGTGCTCCGCCACCGATTCCGACGACATTGCGATCTACAAGGACCCTTGCCATCCAGTAGAATCCCGCGTGCGCGACCTTCTTAGCCTAATGACTTTGCTGGAAAAAGACGCCCACACGGCCCGGATCGACCGTTCAGTCGAATCTCCTTCGAAGCTCGGCGTTGGCAGCGTCCTCAGCCTCGCGGCAGGACCCCTAGCCCCCGGAGTCACGCCAGCAGAGTGGATCCGTATGGTTGACCCGTTCCAGCAGTGGGCCCTGCAGTCCCGCCTCGGGATTACCATATCTACGGCATCGACGCCGTCCACGCCGCCACGGCACAACAACGTCTACGGCGCCACCGTCATCCCACACAGCTTCTGGTTCGCCGCCGCCAGCTCGCCATATTATGCCTTCTGTTCTGCTCGAAATAGTTAAGTGCAACTGTTCTTTTGTTGTACATAATGACAATGTGTATTATTAAAAATGTGACTTAGTAATATTCTGCCGCATGCCAACCAAATCAAATAAAAAAAAAAGCAAAACTTTTAAAAATTTAAATAGATAATAACGAAGCAGAACCAAATAGAAGAAAAGAATGTAGTATTACTGATAATATAATTTCTAAAAATTCAGATTATTGGAAAAATTTCTGAAAATTTTGCATAGTGTTTTCTTTTTATTAATGAATTCCATACTATTCTACAGCAGTCAGGCCAGTAGCAGACACAGGGTTGACGTCGGTTAGTAAATCTTCGAAAGGTGCAAACATCATAAGAGATGCATAATCTTCTGCAACAATATTTGAGCGTGATTAGCGCATGCGAATCAGGTGCAAAGATTTGATGATAGAATCGGAATATGAGAGTTTATGTGTGATGATGGTCGCACAAAATAGACCAGTTATAGATATAGCTTTCTTTTGTAAATTTCAAAAAAAAAAAAAGAGAGAGAACATAACTACATAAGTAAGCAAACTAAAATATAAAAAAAAAAAATAAGAAGGTGCTTCCGGCCGTTAAAAGTCTTGATTCTGAATTCACTACCCGGAAGAATTCAGAATCAAGACTATTAACGGGTTTCCTCATTGCTTTTATGAGTGATAGACCGGGGTTTCCTCATTGTTAGGAAGTAGGTAAAGGCTATTTTAGTAATAATATCTGTTTTTTTTAAAAAAAAAAAAAGAAAAGAATCAAAACTCTTTTAAGACCAACCGTATCAGAGATTTGATGCTCAAACTTTGTGAACTTAAGATTTTCTAAAGTAAGAACTCCAGCCTTCATAATAAAAGATATTCTGAAGAAAAAATATTATACTCCAGTCCCACTGACGATGCTTGTAAAATCTAATCAATCGCATCAGCTTAAATTCAAGGAAACAAAAAGAAAAAGAGAGAGAATCGTGTAAACCAAAGGGCATGTTAGAATGATCAGTTCACCTGCAACTTCAGTAATTAATACTAATTTAAACAAAAAAGTCAGAGTAATTAACAAATAATCAAATAACATAAATACATGGGCAGAGTTCAAGGATTATTGTTCACTTGGAATGCAACTTAATTATTAGCTATATCCTACACAAATCGTTCTAAAACCATGAGCAATACTTCTCCAGGTAGTAGTACATCATTAATCTTCTCTTATGAAAGCGTGAATAAGATTATGCCGGTGCCCTCGCAAGTTTATTTACTTTTTATCTTAAGCATACCTCTCTTTAGAAGTCTGTTCTTCTGATTTACATGTTGGCCACAAAAATGATGAGATGCATCAAATGCTTGTTGAACATCTTAAGCATGGGGATGTAGCTGAGGAGATTGCATGCGAAAGAGCATACTGCGCTGACTAACTAAAGATTCATGAATACCACCTCTCGGATAATTCCGAGCTTCCGAATTCATTTCGTAAGGATTATGACCGTGAGGTGTCTGCACAAACGGGTTACCATGCGATTGAGAAGACGCAGAGCTGAAGAGTACTCTGGCCATTTCATCGGAGCTACTTGAATCAGTTACCGCTTGTGTTACAGTAGAACGTGATTGCGCAGACGGTTGGGGTGGTGAAGGTGGTAAACTATCGGGCAGATTTGTGGTCGTGATGTCGTGTATGCTTGATCTTCTCTTGTCCTTGCCGCCAGAAGTAAGCCTGATGAAATACTTTTGCGCGTGGCTTGCTACCTGCGTAGGTGTCCTAGAGGTGACAAAGTTTCGGGATATGTTCCTCCAATCCCCCTTACCATACTTTTTTTAAACCCATGAGGAAAAGCCTGCAACCGATCGACAAAACATTTGCATAAAAAAAATAAGCAGAAGACCGCAACAGCAACAAATCATTTTCCCACTAGGTGGGGTGCCGAGAGAAAATGCAGAAGAACCGTAATAATAAAATTATCACACAACAAGATAAAATAATGATCGTGGTAGGTAGATCTCTTTGTAACCAGCTCTTATGCTGAATTAAATGATGATTGATATCAAATATAAAATATTTTGAGTAACATATATATGGATTTTGTCTTGAATAGTCATAAAAAGTATGTTATTCTGATCAAGAACACAATACCATGGTTCTCACATAAAACACTACCAACAATCCATCATCTCAAGTCTTAAAATGGTTGGATGCATAACAATTGATTACACAGGCTAAGCTTAATATCTATATGGCATAGCACCAAGTCATCCATGCACTGGGTGCACCAACACGCTTTTTTTAAAAAAAAAAAATCAAATATAAAATTCGTAAATTTTCATCAGAAATACAACTTTTATGTAAAATATTTCCAAGAAATATTATAAATAGGTGTTTTGAACTAAAAAATTTTACTGTCAAAATATATTTTTAAATTTGCGAGAAATTTGGAATCTTAAAACACCTATTTAATAATATTTATTGGAAAAATTTTCTACATAAAAGTTGTATATCTCATCAAAATCTACAATTTTTATGTTGAAAGTTTAAAAAAAAAAAAACTTGTAGATATATGCAGTGTACGGGATGAGATAGTGAAGACGGTGCGTGCAATAATTTCTCCATATATAAAGAGTTCACTTTCATAAATTACAATTATACTCAACATTCGGGTTCTAAGACTAACCAAATTACAATTTAGACGACTTATAACTCTTCTACTACTTCAAACCATGTGAAAAACTAGAATTACACAGAAACTAAGGAGAAAATTATACCTGTGCTCCTCTTCTGTCCAAGGCACTCCCTTGATCCTTCTTCCTTTCTTGGTCAGAAAGCCGGCCGCCGGATCTCTTTCCACCACAAGCTCTCTTCAAACCATCAAATCCATCATTATTCTCCCAATCAAGTGTACAAGAAGAGTAGCTATTATATTCAGGGATAGGAATAAACCCAGCCTCAATATGACTGACATCATCCTCCAATTCCATGTAATGATCCATCACCTCTCTCACCGACTTCCCGGGGATCCTCGCCGCCACTTTTTCCCAGCGGTCCGTCGTGTCGCGATCGTAAATGGAAAGAGCATCTTCAAACAACTTGTTCTCCTCTGCAGTCCAATTCCCACTCTTGTTGTGCCCAAGAAGCCAATTTGTGCTAGCATAGTATGCAGAATTTGAAAAAAAGAAATTCATCCCCCAACTTTGTCATCATCTATGTAATCAACTTCACCGAAACCACAAATTTCTCAAACTCAGTCCTCAATGGAATTCAAGAAAAATTCTTAAAATTCCCTCAAAGCTGAAATTTTCTCTACGAACCCCAGGAAATACGAGGTATATAAAGATAATAAGCTCAAAATCCGAGCAGAATCAACACAGGAAGGAAAACAATGCTAACAAAGTTGAGATAGTGAGATCTGTGGCAGATAAATTGGTGAAAGATCTGAGCTTGAGCAGATTAAGCTCCTTTGCTTTGAACTCTTCACTTTCTCTGTCTCTCTAATAATTTTTCTTTTTTTTTTTTTTAATCTTGTTTGTTATGGAAGCTTGTAGAGCAAAGTGAGAGAATTTAGAAGAGAATAGCAGATTAGAGAGGAGGTGCAGGTGGTAAGCTTTCATTGGACAATGGGGTCATCCAACCAACAGAAGCTTTTAACTTTTCGCTCCAATCATTTTTAGTAGAAGTGGAAATTATAGGTTTTTTTAATTTAAAAAAGAAAAATAAAGCTAAATTAGATATTTCCAAAATAAAACTCCCTTGCCAACAGGTGAGTGAGTACCACGTAAGTAGCGTGCGCAGAGTCACCAATAATCGTCAGTTAAAATGGCGATAGCTTTCGCTAGTTAAACTAACGAGAGTTTGATCTAATAATTTAGACATGTAAATTGTATACAATAGGTTTTACATTCAAATACTTCCACAAACACTTTATTATTTATTTTTTACAATATTTATGCTTTTTTTACCATTTATTTTTTTAAATTATATTAGATTTCTAACTTTAATTTTCAAGATTAATTTAAAATTAAAAATTTGGTATAGAATATAAAAATTGAAAAGTAAAATTTAATTTCAAATTTGAAAATTAGTTTTAAATTTTGAAATTTAAGATTCGAATTTTAAAATTTAAAACCAGAATAGAAATCTTATTTTTAAAGTTTAATTTCAAATTTTATAATTCAATTATTATTTTAAAAGTTCATAATTCAAACTTTAATATTTATCATGACTTCATGAGTGTCGATAATTTATAAATGATGAAGTACATGATGAACACATAGAGGATGTAATTGGGCAAATTCAATTAGTTTATTTATAAGCATCAATCACTTGGCAACATAAAATGATGTATACCGACTTTGGATGACAAAAAAAATCGTCGCTAATCAAATAATTAACGATGGAATTTGCCGCTCAACTATGACGATAAATAAGCTCGTGGCTAAATAACACGTTCAAATTAAAGCAGAGAACAACAACAGACACGGCATTTTATCGTGTGATTCGAGTAATCTGCATCATTATGAAAAAAATCTTACCAAACTCTATCAATGCTCATCCAATCAGCTATTACGATATGATAATAGAAGAAAAGACCAATATCAGCTATATTTTACAAACATATTCATTTATAAGTGGGATTAAATGCAGACCTATGGAGGTTGGAAATGGTGGGTATTTATTTCAGCCAACCATGCAGCCATCTTATATTTATTTATAGGGGTAGCCATAGTAATATAAATACAACAAAGAAATTTCCAAAAAGGGAAAGGAATCTATAGCTCACCTATTTTCAGGAAAGAAATAACTACAAATCAATTATTTTTTTTATTCACACAAATTAATTTCTAAATTCTTCTTATTCGTACAAATTGATTCATATATTTTCTAATTATTATTTAAACTTATAAAAAAAATTATTTATATTCGTGCTCGAACCATTTTTATTATTATATAAATATTTAAAAAAAAAAAATTCAACAAAAAATTATAAATTTTGATAAGTCTACAACTTTTATGTTCAATATTTTTTTACTCTTTTTTAAAATAAATATTTTTATACTTCAAAATTTTAGTAATTTCTACATTAATCCATTAATCCGCTGAATTTTAGAATCTCAAAATACTTATTAAAATTATTATTTTAAAAAAATATAATATAAAACTTATAGATCTTATTAAAAATTATAATTTTTATATTAATTATATTTTTAAAAAATACTTCTAAATAATTATTTTAAAATACTAAATTTAAGACAAAAAGTAAAAAATTTATTTGTAAAATTGAAAATGTTTGGAGCTGCTACGTAAGTTCCTTCAGAAAATGGCAACTTCTGTCAGTGACTTGCTCGGTGGAACTACCATAAATCATAATGGGTGATGCTGTTTGGCCCGACCCATTAACCCGATCCGCGGTCCGAACGCGTGGGAAACGCGTTTCCCCACGTGGCGAAACGCGTTTCACAACGCCGGAAAACGCGTTTCGCCACGTGGAGAACGCGTTTCCCACGCGTTCGGGCCGCGGATCGGGTTAATTGATCGGGCCAAACAGCATTTTCCAATCATAATAGGATGCGGTGCTGCGTTGGAACTTGTGTCCATGTGAGGATGTGCCCTCCAATTCGTCGGTATTAAGTTATTAACAAACAAATAAACAAAAAAGAGGAGATCCGAAATATCTAAACATATTACTTAGGCTCATTTATCCAAATTTTGTATACTTAAATTTAAAAATTATGTACTTAAATTTTTTGGAAGAATATATCAAAAGTTATAAAAAAAAAAAATATATTATAAACTATCAAGAAAATATTATATTATTATTTGTCAATAGGAATGATCTTTTAGTGGAGACTCAGTTAGGCCTGGGCCCTCGAATTGTGATTATTAAATATGTATGGTATTTGGAATACCAATAAAACCACCTACGCCAAAACAAATTTAAAAAGATAAGAAAAGAAAAGAAAGAAAGACTAGGAACCTCAAGTATTCATGGAAAATAGTGATGGTGAGATATATCACTTAATTAATTTTAGGATATTATTTGTCAAAGCAATTGAGTGGCTAGGATATATATACTTTTCTTATTATTTTAGGATATTATTATTCTCAAAATGAAAATATATACTTTTCTTTGTCTGAGAACATCAAAACCTAGCTAGTACTTTTCCTACGGTCGTATAATTTAATATACCAACTTCACAAGATGGAGACGTATAGGGCTCTTGAAGGGATCACACCGATCATTTGGACATAGCTTTTATATTTAATCATTAATATAAAAATTAGGCCTGCATGACATAGTCACGGCGATTATATATTTAATGTCAAAATGTCTTTTTCCATTGAAATTTCAGAGTGAGGAGTTGTCGATAGTTATTTAAATGAGGGATTTAGATTTTGAAATTTTAGTTGAGATCATTTGTTTGTTAGCGTGACTAATTAAATAGAACTCGAATAAATGGAAATTATGAAGTAGACTGGATATTATGTAGTGCACTCAATAGCAAAGGCATCCTACTTCACTCCCCCAAGCAAAAGTCAATTAAATTTCCTACCATTGACGTTGACCATTTATCATTTTTAAATAAAAATTAAAAAAAATGCATCTTGTAGATCGTCCTACTTAGGATTCTTTTTAAAAAAAAAAAAAAAAAAAAAAAATCTATCAATCGTTATTATGCTAAGACATGCGGAAAAACAAACATCGTGCCGTACACGTACCCAAGCAAAATCCAACAAAAGTGATGAAAAGAAAACTAAGACATGCAGTTAAATCCTTTGTAAACTTGAATTCCGCTGAAGATATCTCCAATTCATTTTATGAGATTTCTATTCCATTCTGTATGTTCTTTTTTTATTTTATTTATTTTTTCCTCTCTTTTATGCGTCCACATTCACGAGAGATTCTTTTTTATGTCCACATTCGACGTCTCGACAAATCCCGCTCTTTCGTGAAACATATAAATAGAGAGGCTATCCTCAGAATACATTCGTTTGCGGAGGAATAAGGAGGGTGAAAGGGAAAGGTATGATATTTAACTTTAGGATGTCGAATTTCCTTTGCTTTTCAAGGTTCATAAAGTTCTGTATATGCATACTCTTTATTTTACATAGCAAATTTCAGTTTTTAAGTGTTTATGAATTTATGGAAGGCTGGAAACATTTTCTTATATGATATCCAACATGGTGCTATCATTCTTTTTTGTTCTTCTTTCTTTGATTTCATATGAAGATTAATTACTTATGATATCAATCTCGCAAATAACGAGCTTAAACTGGAAAAGTTTTCAACATTGGCGTGAATTTATAACCTAGAACTCCGTAAAATTGTTTATAGGGCTTTCCTATAACAGCATGCAATTGTTTGTGTGTTACAAGTTATCGAGTAGTAGAAAGCAGCGCTGAATGTGATCATGATAAAACTTGTGATATTTATTTCAGGTGAATTGCGATTGATAGTTAATTTGACAAAGACTTCCGGGTCATGGAGAACATAGAAGACGAGTACACAAAAGACGGAACCGTCGACCTCCATGGAAACCCTGCCGTAAAGAGAGACACAGGAAATTGGCGAACCTGCCCTTATATTCTCGGTATGCTTACAAAAGTGTGTCCACAATGATGTTATATGTTGATCGTGCAAATAACATACTCTCCTAAATGACAATTTATTTTTTTATAATTTTTATAATCATCAAGTAACATTTTAAGCCAATAGTAGAGATACCGCTTTACATGTCGGTACACTTTCAATATTTTCTTTGTAATGATGGTGCAATAATTTCAAAGTTGTGAAGAATTTTGTGAAATATGTAGCAAATGAATGCTGCGAAAGGCTGGCTTACTACGGGATGAGTTCTAACCTGGTGCACTACATGAAAGAACGCCTTCACCAGGGCAACTCTGCTGCTGCAAACAATGTTACCAATTGGTCTGGTACATGCTACATCACGCCGCTTCTAGGAGCTTTCCTTGCGGATGCCTACTTCGGAAGATATCGGACAATTGCTGTTTTCATGATAATATACATATTCGTAAGTTCATTTGTCTAGTAATATAGAGATTATTTAAATGATATTGCTTATTATCTAATACGAATAGTTGAACTTGAAATTTGTCCTAGAAAAAAGCAGAGCTGCTTAGTTGATGATGCCATATTTCTTGCAGGGATTAGTTCTCTTAACTATGACGGCATCTGTAAAAGGATTAAGGCCTCCTTGCGAGAACGGTGTGTGCAATCCAACTGGCGGACAGACGGCAGCAGCCTTTGTAGCACTATATCTCATTGCACTTGGAACCGGAGGGATTAAGCCATGTGTATCCTCCTTTGGAGCAGACCAGTTCGACGAAAACGACGAGACAGAGAAGAAGAGCAAGAGCTCATTCTTCAATTGGTTCTACTTCTCAATCAACATCGGGGCTTTGATAGCCTTTTCGGTGCTGGTCTGGATTCAGATGCATAAAGGATGGGGTTGGGGGTTTGGAATCCCAGCGGTGTTTATGGCTATTGCTGTTGCGAGTTTTTTCTTCGGCACAAGGTTATATAGACATCAAAAACCTGGCGGGAGCCCCTTCACCCGCATAGCTCAGGTCGTCGTAGCATCCGCCAGGAAATATAGAGCAACTGTTCCTGATGATGAGTCACTTCTTTACGAGGTCGCTGACAAGGAATCTGCAATTGAAGGTAGCCGAAAGCTTGAGCATACCGACCAGCTCAAGTAAGTACATCTTTAACTAAATCCTTTTTTGGAGACAAAAATTTGAATTTATTTTAACAAAACAATACTCTCGATATATTTGAATAATAAAGTCGATTTAGGCACGTACCTTAGATCTTGTTAATTAATAGCTCCTTCCATGGAGCCATGCTTTGTTGTTGTGCTTAAAAGCTTCTCAATTGCAATATTTAACAAATTCAATGCACTTATTCGTCACTCTCTTTAGCTACAACTATTATTTACTTCATCTATGGATTCAAACCAGGTTCTTGGACAAGGCTGCAGTAGAAACACAGGAAGACAGAGTTAAAGATTCGGTCGATCCATGGAGACTATGCACCGTTACCCAAGTCGAAGAATTCAAATGCATCCTCAGACTTCTCCCTATATGGGCTACCAGTATTATGTTCTCCACCGTGTACAGCCAGATGAGCACCATGTTCATTCTCCAAGGCGATACACTTGATCAGCACATGGGGCCCCACTTTGAAATCCCTTCACCTTCTCTGAACCTCTTCGACACCGTCAGCGTCCTAATTTGGGTCCCCATATACGACCGTGTAATAGTTCCCATCGCGCGAAGATATACTGGGAACGAACGTGGGTTCACCCAGCTTACTAGAATGGGAATAGGACTTGTCATCTCCATATTCTCCATGCTGGCTGCAGGAATCTTAGAAGTTATCAGGCTGAAGAAAGTGAAGGAAAATAATCTGTATGATTCTGACAGTTATGTGCCGATGTCGATATTCTGGCAGGTTCCTCAGTACTTCATCGTAGGAGCAGCAGAAGTTTTTACGTTTATCGGTCAGTTGGAATTTTTCTACGATCAGGCTCCAGATGCAATGAGAAGTATGTGTTCTGCATTGTCACTGACTACCAATGCACTGGGCAGCTACTTGAGCACATTGCTGGTCACCATTGTTGCACATGTTACGACGAGGGACGGGAAGCTCGGATGGATACCTGATAATCTCAACAGAGGCCATCTTGATTACTTCTTCTGGCTGCTTGCTATACTTAGCCTCATTAATTTTGTGGTGTACGTGATGATTGCAAAGTGGTACACATACAGGAGAACAGTGTAGTCTGTATACACTTTCTCGTGAAAACTATGATTCTGTAATTGTTTTTTTTTTAATGTTTATATTTTTCAATGAAGGTAGAACTTGAGAAAGTAGGCATAATCGCTATCTCCTTTTTTATATTTGTTAGTAAATTCTCTAGCTCCCCCTTTTGTTTATTTTTTTATTTTTTGTTTGAGAAACATTTAGTATAGTAATGTGCTGTTATGGTTGTGGCAGTTGTAATTGAATAGCTAACAAAACCCCAGAAGTTCTCCCACAAAAATATGTTCCATTATGATCATAAATAGTTCAATTTTAAGCAGTGTACAGTTCAATTTGTGTAAGACTATGGGAAAAATTTTGGGAGCTCTAGCTTTTTCTTTAAGAAAGAAAGCAACCAGAGAGAGTTTTTTTTTTTTTTTTTTTTTTTTTATTATAAAAAAAAAAGATATCTTAACATGTAGATAAGTAGACACTTTCTTATTTCTCAAAAAAAAAGTAGACACTTTCTGTAAACTCCGATATTTGGTTAAAAAAAAACAGGTCATTCTTGCTGATGTTCATTACAGAAAGTGTCTTTGACAATCAATCAGAAGAAGACATGTTACATTCGGGGCCACAACTACATATTTGTTGCGAATAAACACCTCAGACCTGCCAAGAAGAGAAGAAACATGTTAGCCATTCGAACAAAACGTTATCCTTTACTTGCCAGCGAACATGAGGCTCAAAAGTGATGATGAGCCAGCAGGCTGCTACTACCTCCTTCTGAATCTGAACCAACAGAGATGATGAGCAGTGTCAAAGCAACCCGTGTAATTCTTCCCGGTACGGTTTTATTCTGCAATCCGAAGAATGAATGCAAGAGAAGGGATTCGATTCGTTGTTTCGGCAAAGCAGACGGGAAGAACGGCGAGTCATCTTCACCCTCGCAAGGAGATAAGCGGAAGCAAGACATACTCGCCCAGATCGCTATGCTACAAGCGCAGAAAGTTCGGCTCACCAATTTCTTGGATGACAGAACGGAGAAGCTGACCAAGTTCGGCGAAGAGGCCACTGCCGAGTTTGAGAGGATCGGAGAGGATGCCCTTAAAGGCCTCGATGAAGCTGAAACTAGGGTCTGTTCTTCATAAATCACAAACAAATTGTTTGTTCTAGGTTATTTTGATCAAAATAATTGCCAGTTTCGAGTGTTTGATTGGCAGATAATGGAGAACTTGGACAGCCAGATGGAGGCGTACGAAGAAACAGCAGAGTTGAACAGGCAGGAGATCGAGAAGAATGAACAGGTGCTGAAGGCCTTTGAAGAAAAGATTGACAGGGACCGTAACGAAGGCCTCTTCTTTAAGAACCTGCGGACGAAAACACCACAGGCTAAGGCAGAAGCTAAAGCGGAAGCACAGAAGATCAAGCAAGTTACAGTAGAAAATGCAGGGTTCACGATCCGGAGAAATATATACTTTGCTCTCATGTCCTTGCTTGCCTTCACCATCGCGAATGCCCTGGCATCTTTTCCGGATGTGGATTGGAGGAAAGTTGGAGCCTTGGTTTTCATATTAGCAGGTTTAGTCGCTCAAGTAATCTACGAGCAGAGCCTGTCACCAAAAAATAACAATATCAACAAGGGTGAGGGTGGATCAGAAAAAGAATAAAGAAATTTCAATCATTTTTTTCACAAGCTTTTCTTTTTTTTTTTGGCAGAGTATTAATGCTAATGTATATAATTCGATAAGCATAACGTGTAGGAATAAGTCTGACTTTACCAAAATTGATCTTTGTGCTTATCCCTCAACAATCAAATCATACGACAATTGCCAAGAAACTCAGAAAAATGTTACAATAACCCAGAGTGTATTCCTCCACTACGGTCTATACGGATAGTAGAAACATATAATTGTGTTTGTATAACGCAATAATGAGAATACTAGTAACCAAGCTGTCACCGATCTCGCACTTGGTGATCAATGAAGACTTGGATGCTTTGTTGGATGCTCTGGCCTTCGTTGTAATGACGATCTCAGATACTGCATAAGACAAGCAAAACCCCACTTTTAATATTCGACTTTAATATAGCATCTATCGTACCGTACGTGTTAAGACCACTTCATATATTCTAATGAGAAGACTTGCATGCTTCGTCTGAGATGGTGACGTGAATGCAAGGAGCATAACGAGCCGCTGCTGCTGCACGAGGACGAGAGAAGAGGCCATGCGGAGCAGCCCCCGCCGTTGCGTAGCTCGCGGCCGCTCCGGTTTTTTGATCTTTCTGATGGAGTTAAGCTTCAATACTTGAGAAGCAACAGAGAAAGGAGGAAAGATAAGCTAAGTTTGTTTCTGGATCATGTGGCTCTCGAATCAATCAGCTCTGTTTTTCGTCGTCGTGAATAGGAAGAGGAAGTTGGTTTTGGATTCGGAGAGTTTCGCAGGTTCATTTCAACCGAGCTCAAGCCCATCAAGACAATCGAATCACATGACCCCCTAATTGGGCTTCACTGGCTCGCTATCATGGACTCGGAAAAACTGCTGCTAGAAATTCCGTCCAATTTCTGAACATTTTTAATGAGCAAACATCATTCAAAACGAGTAACCCATCATAGGAGCAAACTCTCTGTTGAAGATCATATATATATATATATATATATATATATATATATATATATATATATATATATATATATATATGTCACGAAAATGAGTACTTAATTAACCCAAAAAAGGAGGTGGACTTTTGTAAAAAGATTGTATGCCTGATGTGTAGAAGTTTTAAAATAAAATTATTTATTTAAATTATAAGGTTAATTAATGTTAATAAATTCAAATATGAAAAGTCATTTTTTAAAAGAAAATTTGAGGTGAGCTTGAAATTAGCTCACAAAAATATGTAAAGTTAATTACGCAGGAGCTTAATATGTGATAAAATAGAAAAATTAAGACATACATTGCAAAGAAAAATGAAAGACGGGTAGCGGTGACGTACACATCACCATATTATCATAATTGAACTAAACATAATTAGAGTGACAATTTACAACTCAACTAATCACATTAATCAATCAATCTACAACCAAAGTAACTATTAACAATTAATTAAATGGATCCGGGCCCAAAAGCCCTGTTTCGGAAAGCATCTTCTTCTTCCTCTCCGCCTGCTGTGGCTGTAGTACTTTGTTTTCCTACCGCCAATGGCGATTCTCGCCCTTCCCAACCAGCCACTTGTTCGGTCCCGTCATTCGGACTCCTGCGATTGGTTTCACGGCCGTCGACGTTTATCCCTGAGCAGTCGGCGTAAGTACTCGGAGTCGCAGTTTCTAACAGTTCCATACTCGCCAGCTCACGCTTTCCTGAGCTGTCGTTACAAGAAATCTGGTCACACTTCGAGTCGCACAGTTCGAGCGGCGGCTGGAGCTAGGGTTTCTAGAACCTCCGATGACGACGGCGTGGATGCTGACTTAGGAGAGGGTGGGTTTTGGGGGTTCCTGACGTCAGAGAGGGTGAAGGTGGTGGCGATGATTGGAATGGCGCTTGCTCTGTGCAACGCCGATCGCGTCGTTATGTCGGTCGCTGTTGTTCCCCTCTCCGCCGCCCGCGGGTGGTCGAAATCATTCGCGGGCATTGTTCAGGTATATAATTGATAAATTGATCAATGATCGAGGAGAAGAGTGATGCACCTGTTAACTTTCAGCATATAATGAATTACTTATTGCTCGAGAATACTGCTATGGAGGTAGGTACTTGTTAGAATCAGTAATTACCTTTATACGAAGATAGCTACCCAATCTTTACTCTTTGCTACATCGAGAATGGTGGGATATAAGGTTTTCTTTCCGAGCCAAGCCGAGTTTCGATAAATTCAAATACTGGCACATGCCAACGGTGCTGATGGTGGTGCTGTGCCGATTGTGTCGATATACGTGCATGTGTTAAATCGGCATGTAGGGTGCCAATTTGTGCTTTGTCGATAAATGCCGGAATAGGCGCATGCTCCCTGCAAAGGTCTTGCCATCACCAAGTATGACTACGATTGGATATCGTTGAATGAGATACTAAATAGGGCACAGCGGCATAGAAGAATCCATATATCCGATCCTACTAGTGGGAAAAAGGTCTTATTGTTGTTGTTGTATTTGGAATGGTGTGCTACTATGAATTGACTAGCTGTGCTTTCTTCTCTACTCTTTATGTGACTATTTGATTGTACTGAATTACTCTTGAACATTTATTTTGTTCCTAAAATATCCTTTTCGTTTATTGTATGTGTATCTAAAGAACTTCATCTACTGCCTGTTTCAGTCATCTTTTCTGTGGGGATATCTCATATCACCTATAGCTGGAGGGGCGCTGGTAGATTACTATGGTGGCAAATTAGTAATGGCATGGGGTGTTGCGATTTGGTCTGCAGCCACATTCCTTACTCCTTGGGCTGCGGAGACTTCTCTGTGGGCCTTACTTGCTATGAGAATTCTACTAGGTGTTGCAGAAGGTGTGGCCCTTCCTAGTATGAACAACATGATATCAAGGTGCTAGTCATGTCCCATGTAATGTTCTTGATTTATTCGTTTTTTACGATGTTGTTCTACAAAAAAGAAGTTATCCTTTTGTTGCAGTTGTTGAAAGTGGGATTTTCTTATAGATGGTTTCCTCAAGCAGAAAGATCCACTGCAGTTGCTCTTGCTATGGCTGGTTTTCATCTTGGAAGTGCTATTGGCCTTTTAATTTCACCTATAATAATGTCAAAGACCGGAATATTTGGTCCTTTCGTGATATTTGGGCTATTCGGATTTCTTTGGGTATTGGCTTGGGCTTTTGGAACGTCAAGTACTCCATTACTTCATCCTCAAATATCAAAACATGAACTGGAGTATATACTCAAGGGTCAATTGTCAAAGCCACCTGTAAAATCTGGATTTATCCCTCCTTTTAGAAAATTACTCTCAAAGTTACCTACCTGGGCTGTGATTTCAGCAAATGCAATGCACAACTGGGTAAGCTCCAATTCTGTTTTGATCTCAGTACATGTTCTTGTGTTTTTGAGAAATACTTTATGCCTTTAAGCTATCTCTAAAGAAATCTCTTAAGTAAGGTGGGAGTGATCCCTACCACTTATCTGAGTTTATCACTCCTCCTGTTTCTTCGAATAAGCGGTTGGGATGAAGCCCAACTCATTTTTAGAGGTTTAGATGTATCTTCTCATGCCATCTCTTTGCCAGCATGTTTGCGTTAATTCAGTTCTGCTTTTGCAGGGTTATTTTGTCATTCTTTCGTGGATGCCTATATATTTCAAAACAGTATGTTTTCAATGGATTGGTTACTTTGTATTTGATTATGAAGTTAAGTTTCCATTACGTCAACAACCAACTAACTGAAGTTTGTATGGAATAGATCTATCATGTTGACCTCAGGCAAGCAGCATGGTACAGTGCACTTCCTTGGGGCATGATGGCTATTTTAGGCTATGTGGCTGGGTTTTGGTCGGACATGCTGATTAGGGGAAGCAGAAGTGTTACATTCGTGAGGAAACTTATGCAGGTATTTGTAACAGCCAAATGTTAGTTATTACATTAACATATTGTAGACGCCTGTTTTTCTTGGTCCGAAGGCTGCACCTGTAACACTTTAAAATGGACTTTAAAGTACGTAGAAGTTTGGTTAGTTTTTCCATATGCTTAAGATTAGCCAAGTTTGCTTGTAAGAGTGGGGGAGTTAGTGTAGGTTAGCCCTTTGGGTGTCGAGAGTTAGTGTTTTAGAGATGTTACAATCATGCAGTCAATCTGTGATGATTTATTAGATTTCATTTATTTACATTAGGCTTGTGTTTTGATACTTAACAAGAAATTTGACTGCAGGGAATTGCCTAATACGGAAATCCCTTTTGGTTGTGGTCACTTTGAGCAAGTATCAATCTTTTGTAAATTATGATTTAAACTCATAAAGAGATGTGATTTTGCAGTCAATTGGATTTATTGGGCCAGGAGTTGCTCTTCTTGGTTTGACTTCTGCCAACAGCCCATCACTAGCAGCCTTGTGGCTCTCAGTAGCTGTTGGCTTGAGCTCTTTTAGCCACTCTGGCTTTCTAGTGAATTTTCAGGTCTGCACATTGATAAAATCATAAAACCCACTATTCAGATGAAAGATTCCCGCATTTCTAACTCTTCCTTTGTTTTTACAGGAGATAGCTCCCAAGTACGCAGGTGTCCTACATGGTAACTCTTTCTAAACTTTTCTATCCAAATCCTTCTATTTGCATAAGAATATTACCAGAGCTTCCGAAATTTCTACCAAAATCCATTAAAGTTTGAGCGGATAGAAGCGCGAAGTTGGTAGAATTTTGGGAAGTTGCAGCAGCTAGATCCACCAAGCTCCCTTTTACTGTTGGTAATCCGCAATGCTGATGATAAACAGGAATGTCGAACACAGCTGGTACATCGGCCGCAATTGTAGGAACAGTCGGTGCGGGCTTCTTCGTCGAACTGATGGGTTCTTTTCGTGGTTTTCTAGTGCTTACATCTTTTATGTATATGATTAGTGCCATTTTCTGGAACTTGTTTGCTACTGCTGAACAAGTTGAATATGATTAAATTTTAAACTGGTTCCTTTTTATTTTGTCATATATGCAATTTGCCGTGGTTTTACGCTTTAATTAATCAATTTAATAAATAAACTGAAATCAGTATCGAATTTAAGAGGTGGCTGCCCAATTACTACGACAAGCATGCTCAAAATCTGCAAAATATGAGAGGGGATTCCCAAGGCGTAACAAACTTATGTCACTTTCAAGTACACAATATAAAATAAAAGATAAAAGATAAAATATAGATATTAAATGTAAACTTACAGTCATCCAATTGCTGCGTTAGGGCTTACGCTCTCTAAAATATAAAGATAGATAAAAGACTATAGAAAAAAAAAAAAAAAAAACTGTTATATTTTTTTTTCCGATTTTGTTTTTTGTTTTTGCTGTCTCGTTGGATTCTTTATGAATGATTCTAACTCCTGAGTTAACTTAAAATATTTTAGAAGTCTTTCTTTTTCTTTTTCTTCTTTGTCAGCAGCAGGGTTGCTTATTTAAGTCCACCTTTTTTTTTGTATATGCTAAACTGAAAACTACCTGGAAAGATTGCCCGGGGAAATGTAGAAATTGCAAACAAAAGAGACGGGGGATCATAATAATAATATAATAAATACTGCAGAAATAGGAATTAACAAAATAAAAAGATGGAATGAGAGAATTAAGAACTAAGAATATGGACAGTATATCCTAAATTGATGGTAGTTTTTTCTAAGTTTAACTCCACATTATTGATGCTACCTTCAAATAGATGATTTTTTTATAATCTTGATGACTAAACTGAAAAGGAGATCAAAATTTTCTTAAACTTGTATAATCTAAACGGTAAAGAACAAGACCCATATGTGAATTTTTACCATCCATATGATTTATTAAAGAAGGTCTAATGAAAAGTCATTATCGAACAAAATTTTACAAATGTTTTTCCTTTTTTTTGTCCTTTTTAATATCAGAATTTAACTTTCAGACTCCGTCAGCGGTATTAAGTCAGCCTGCTCAATTTTCTCAATTAGAAATCTCAGCAATTCTGAACTGGTCTCTCACCAAACGCGATCGTTGAAGGAATAAATAAAACAAGATAACTGCCCTGAACATGGATGGCACTAAAATTTCAGCAAAAATTGATGATTTTCATTACAATTCCTGTTGAAGTTGATTAATTTCCTGCCGAAATCTCTGTATGTTTTCTAAGTGATGCTTCAGAAGCAGACGTCTGGTAGCAGCTTCTTCAGCAGCTTCAGCAAGCAAGATTCCCGATCAGTCGTTCATGGGATTTCGCCGGAAAGGGATTTCTCTCGTGGATCAACATATACAAACTATTCCACCAACACTGAAAGTCGGATAAAGATAAGAACCTCAAACTCATTCAGCACTGCTGCTAGAGGAGTTGCTGGTGCGCTCGTCACTTGCTTTGTCCCCCGTAGTGGAAGTGTGAAGGAAGACGACCCAAAGCATTCCATAGCTCAAGGAAGTGATAATTCAAGTAATTCTGGCAAGTCTCTTGCACTAAATCTTTAAGTCTGTTCAAATTTCATACTTTCTCAACCTGAGCGACATGCCAAGAATCACATGAGTAAAAAAATTTTACAATGAAATGGAGACCAAAATGGTAATCATAGAGAAAAAAAAATTGCTGAAATAATTGTTCTACAATAGAAAAGTTTTCCCACAAAATAATGTTGTAATAAGTCGTTCTTTCTTTCCAGTCATTCTTTCTTTCCGCAACTAACTAGAAACAACGGAATATCTTACTCCATGGAGTACTTGCAATATTTTAGATGTCGCATATATGTTGCAGTCTCAAATAAACAGGAATTCAAGTTTATTCTAGTAAGTCTAAAAAAAACAATTACAGATTTTTAGTATCTTCGCATAATAGCATGTGTCCCCACACATGATTAAGGAGTAGATGTAGTGAAGTATTAGGAAGAGAATTAGTGTAGAACCAATACAAAGAAAGATGAGAGAAAATCGCTGAAAAAATCGATAGAGGCAGTTTGGACATGTAAGATGGAGACCCAGTAACATGCCGGTTAGTAGGTGTTAAGTACGAGAAACACCCCTAGAGGAATAGAGGAAAGGCCAAGAAGAAGTGGGCATCATCTCTCAAAAGTTAATAATGACCTTATTTTGCTTGGTTTTAATGGAGATATGGCTCTACATCATAAAAGCTGCAAGGATCAGGATAGCTGATCCCACTAGGTGTGAAAAGCCTTGTTCCTGTTGTACTCAAAACTCATGACGTAAACATGTTATTCTTTATACATGTACTAGCAAATAGAAAGTAAAAAAAAAGAACACCAAGTTTCTCATTTGCATCTACAGATGCAAAATACTCTGGCGAATGTAAGCATTTAAGATGTTGAGATAATGTTGCAGTCTCAAGATTATCGACAACAAGCAGCAGAGGCCAATTAAGGTACAAGCACAACAGATATGAAGACGAGGAATCAACAAAATTCACCATGGCAGATATTTGCAGGGCTACGGGGAACTTTGCCGAAGAGAATAAAATTGGTGAAGGAGGTTTCGGCACTATTTACAAGGGGAAACTCAAAAATGGGACCCTTATCGCTGTCAAACGTGGCAAGAAGGTAAATATAGACTTCCTTCTGGTGTTTCAACTTATCAAATCTCTACACAGCTTTAGAGAATACTAAAAGCGTTAATATAATAGTATATTTGCAGATATGGCTAACTTTCTTTTTTTTTTTTTCTTTGTTGCGGCAGAATAAATATGACATGCACTTGTCAGTAGAGTTCAAAGCTGAGATTGAAATCTTATCGAAGATAGAGCATCTCAACTTGGTTAAGTTTCTTGGGTACCTTGACAATGAAGGAGAAAGAATAGTCATTGTGGAGTATGTTGGCAATGGCAATCTCAGGGAGCACCTCGATGGTAGGTACTAATGATCGCTCAGCGTACTGGGAAAAGGTGTGATCAGATGACTAATGTTTTATGGCTAAAACTTTTCAGGATCTCGTGGAACTGTTTTGGAAATCGCAGAACGGCTAGATATTGCTGTTGATGTTGCTCATGCGATTGCCTATATGCACATGTACACAGGTAACATGCACTCAATTTACTTCAGCACCCAACATATTACAATTGAAAATAAAGTTGGAATCTTCTTACCTGTAAACAGAGGCTTTGCTGCCTTGGCCTTCTTATATAATTATTGTACAAGTCCATTAGGTACACACTTTTGGAATTGTTGCAGTTCAAACCATTTTCTGGAGTGCAAAAACCACACACTTTTTGTCACTGCACCTTTTTCCCAACCACACCTCCATCCTTAAAAATGCAAGTCATCCAACACTTATTGCAAAAGCAATGTATGAATCATCTTTATGTGAGAACAGAACAGTAATGTCAACATTTACTTATTTAAGCACAGAGGACCATAGGGCGCACTGAAGGAGGCCCCCTTTAAAGTGCTCAAAACATAAACGATTGATTCCTCAAGTTAACGTAATAATATGTAATTTGGACTCTTTGATTTATGCTGTCGCATTCGTGTCTGACACATATCTGACACTTCGAATGGAGTGTGGTTTCTTGGATATGTTCCTTTAACTATATATAGTAAACAAATATGAAAAAGTCTACATGCCTGTTTTGGTTACTTCTCGCTAATCTGACATTTTTAAAGAATCCCGTTAACATGGGTCGTAGGTTACAAAGGTTAACGTCAAATCTACCTTCAGAATCCTATTTTCTGCGTCAATTTATGTTTATACCTTGATAAAATTTTCTGAATTATTTCTTTACAGCGCTCTTACAACTAGAGTATCAAGAATTGTATGTTTTAAAAAGAATTCTCTGCTGTTTCTTATTTCTAATGTTAGGTACAAAACACAAGCAGATTAAACAAAATGCAGAATATTATTGTGGTTATACTAATTGAGCAAGCTGCTCTTCTCGGTTGATGGACATGAGTTGGTGCTGGTAATAGGTTTTCCTATTACCACAGTCGCAAAAAGTGGATTGGGTAAGGGTAGATTTTTTTTCCACAATAATCTCAAAAAGAAAAAGATATTCGCTTTCGTGCTGTGACTGATTTGTCATAAAATTTTAAAAGCTAAACCAATGTACGAAGCCGAAGGTAATAGTGAAACTGATAAAACACATTCCTCATCATAAAAATTATACTAACTTGTATTAACGCTTCTGCTTCACAGATCACCCGATCATCCACCGGGACATAAAGGCAACAAATATTTTGCTAACAGAGACATTCCGGGCCAAGGTGGCGGACTTTGGATTCGCTCGTTTAGCTGCATCAGACCCTGATGCAACGCATGTCTCAACTCAGATCAAAGGAACTGCCGGTTACTTGGACCCTGAGTATGTCCACACCTACCAACTTACAGAGAAAAGTGATGTCTACTCCTTTGGTGTGCTCCTCGTCGAACTCATCAGCGGTCGACGTCCGATCGAGCGATCCGTTGACCGCAAGGAAAGACTTACTGCTAAATGGGTATTGAATACTACCTTAAATCCATGCGCTATATCTATTCATTATTTAAGAGATAGTTTCAAATACTCATTTGATATTATATCGAGCATGTGGAGGTGTTCAACTGTTACTCCAGCTCCATCTATTCCAGAGTGCAACACGTACTAGTTGTTGACTTAAATCTGTTGTGGTGGTGCAGGCGTTGCACAAGTACAATGAGGGAGAAACTGTGGTGGTGATGGACCCGCTGCTTCGGCGCTCACCAGCATCAGTAGAGGTGGTAGAGCGGATGATGGGGCTAGCGGCACAGTGCCTTTCCAAATCTAGGAAATCCAGGCCGTCTATGAAGAAGTGTGCAGAGGTGCTCTGGGCCATCCGTCGAGACTTCCGTCATCCCCAGCTCGGAGGCGCCGCCACTAAGACGCCGACACATCAGCGTTCTCCGAGAAAGTTCAGCAGTTGCAATGAGATAGTAGAAGAGGAAGAAAAGGAATAAGAAAGGTCGTTAATATGGTTATATAGTAGTTAACTGCTCTTTTTAAACGGTTAATAGTTTACTCCTTGGAAGGGGTACATATTTACGTGCAATGTTTGAGTTATATGAAGGAAATAGATGTTTGAGACTGTAGCATTCCATGACATGTACTATGGAGTGTGTTCTCCTGTTGCGAGCTTCTAAGCTTGAATAAGTTGTGATTTCGAGGTTGAGTAAATAGTTGGAATCCTCACAATGTACATAATTGGAGTAAAATCCTGTTTGCTGCTGAAGTTAATGTGTGTGTTTAGTTCATATTGATGATGATGATTTGAGACTTATAAATGACGGTCAGCAACAGAATTGCACTTCGCAACCATAAAATAAATTAGAATTAGCAAATAATTAGCACAAATAGTCTTAAAGAAATGTAGAGACACAAATCCACAAATAAAAAGAAATTTAATTTTGAAAAACGTTAGAGAATATAGAGGAGAGAAATAAGCAGGTAATTTTATATCTTACTATTAAATATAAATACATAATATATGATAAATATTATATATAATTTAAATATATTTTAATTATTACATAATTATACTTGGATAAGGCAACATCAAACTTTCATCTTGCATTTTTGTATTATATATATATATATTATTGAGAGAGAGATATGCTATTTTCAGTCGACATGAGAATAATTTGTCTATATGTATGTATTTATTTATTTATAAATCGGATATCACAATTGTTTTATGTCATGTGTCACCTCCAAATTGTTTTGTATATAGCACATGATATTTACTTGTACCATGTAGTAAAGACATGTGTGAATAACTAAAATTTGATAAAATAATAACTTCTTTAATATATATATATATATATATATATATATATATATATATATATATTGCTTAAAATATTTATTTTATATATTATGTAGTAAGGATTTTCTCAAATTGAATTATATGTTCTTTTGAGGGGGAAAATAATAATATAGGTAAACAATTTATAAAACATTAATTGTTCCCTAAAAATATTTAAAATGTAATATTTCTTAGAATCATATTTCAAATATTTTACGTTAAAGTCAGTGAAATTTAATTTAACTTACATTTTCTAAAATGTTTTTTGAATTTTATTTAATACATTACTAATAAAAATAATTGTCCACCAAAAATCATTATTAAACAATATTATGATTATATATATTAGAAAAAATATGTCATAATTTTTTATTAATTAAGATAGACTAAATTTTTTAATATATAAATAATTAATACTAAAATTATTTTATGTATTTAATATATCTTAATATATAATAATTAACAAATTATTGATATAATTTTAAAAATTAAAGATAGAAAATTTTGTTATATTTTGACATTATTTCATATATAGTTTATATAATAATTATAGTGGTGATCGGCGTATAATTAGTTTTGATGATAAAAGATGCATAGTATATAATCAAGCTTGCTGCTTGCACGTGAAATATGAAATTTCTCCAGATTCAACACGATTTAACTCGCTTCTCCTCTCGGCAGAGCAAAGAACAAACGAAGCCCTCGAGCTGCTGAAATCTGAATTAAATCATCTCGTCGCCGGCGATGGCATCGGGAGGAGACTCCGGTGGTGGCACCACGCTGATGGATCTGATCACTTCGGATCCTAAAACCTCTTCCTCTTCCTCCTCCTCCGCCGCTGCCGCATCTAACGCGAGCTCCTCACCGGCGCCGCCGCTGCCGACGGTGTCGATGTCTCCGTCGTCGACGCTGGGGAAACCGGTGGCAGCCGGAGAGAAGAAGTCGAAGCGGAGCACTCTGATGCAGATCCAGAGTGACACCATCTCCGCTGCCAAGGCTCTCAATCCCGTTAGAACCATTCCGCAGAAACAGAAAAAGGTAATCAATATTATGCATCTTCAATAACTGTAGTTTGATCTATATTTTATTAACATTTAGAAGTATCCGCATGCAGGTTATCAGTGTCATATTCTCCTTATCTTCTGATCTATAATTCTCACTGCGTAATTAGCTTATAACAAATCATTACCTTCCTAATCTGCTGCGGGTTTGGTAGATTAGAGACTCACAAAATGCGCCGGCCTACTGAGATTTACATTTAACAATATCAGTTCACAGAGTATGAATGTTCCGTTCTACTGCAATCTGCAATTTTCACTGACAAAACAAATTAATGTATAAGATAACATAGTGACAGCACCGATCGTGCCATTTATCACAAATATAATTTCCAAGGTCGTTAATGTGTCAAAGGCACTGACCTGCCTGAGGTTTCTGGACGTCTTTGCAAGTCTGCAGAGGAGGCACTTTGCTTAAGATATCGAAATTTTAAATATCATTCATAAAATAGCAAACAAAAAACCCACTAAGTCTAACCTTTAAAGCTCATACTAAGAAATAAGTTTCTCTGGATTTAATTGATATAGTGGACAAAACATGAGGGTTGGACCTTAAGATAGGCATCCAATGCCATGCCTGGTCCTTCGACGGGCGCACTGAGGCGTGCCTTTGAAATATGCTGATTACTCTGGCTTATGTCATTGTCCTCCGGTGATCTATATTTTCTTCTCTTGCAATCTACTAATTTAGTATGTGGACTAGCTGCAAGTAAGGAAGTATGAGATTTCAGGATTCTTGGTAATGTCAAAATTCCTTATATGATGATTAGAACTACTACAGGCAACTTGTTACTTATAAACATTCCCTGATAGATTAACTTTTGTAATTTTTAGAATGCTGTATTTATCCTGCCCTCTTATCAGTTAAGTGCATCACTAACATTTGAATCACTTCCATTTATCATGGCAGCCAGTATCTTATGCTCAGTTAGCACGAAGCATCCATGAGCTTGCTGCTACGTCAGATCAGGTTTTTTGGTGCTTCAACTTGTTTTTGATACGCATATTTTGTGATGGCTGTAATTGATCCATATCCATTGCTTTTTGCCCTTTATGGTGTTCAGAAAAGCTCTCAGAAGCAATTACTTAACCATGTATTCCCAAAGCTTGCCGTGTACAACTCTGTCGATCCTTCTTTGGCACCATCCCTTCTTATGGTAAGTATCTCCTCCATGCTTGCCCTTATCATATGTCTTTGTTAGTGTGTAAGTGACTGCAAGAGAATAAGGGTGGTCTGCTACGTTGAGAATTTATTATCCTGTCTTTTGTTTGGTCTGCCACATTAAGAATTTACTGTCCTGTTATTTGTTTAAGTTTGAATGGAACTTTTTAAAGAACATGAATATAGAATTCTCCAACCTATAATTTGCTAAGTTGAAACTTTTGTCCTTTAAATAAACCATTATTTTTGGAGACTAAATTTTATTCTAATTGGTCTGCTGGTCCTTGCAGCTTCATCAACAGTGTGAAGACAGGACCATCCTACGTTATGTATATTATTATTTGGCCAGAATCTTGTCAGATAGTGGTTCTCAAGGACCAAGTGCAGGAGGTGGAATTCCAACACCTAACTGGGATGCACTTGCTGATGTTGACGTAGTTGGAGGGGTAACCAGAGCAGATGTTGTACCTCGAATTGTAGATCAGTTGACTGCAGAGGCTACAAATACTGAAGCTGAATGTACTATTTCGTACCTTTTGTAGAGGAAGTTATCCTTGGATCATCTCATAATTTAATAATGTGCATAGGCTTTGTGACTTTGTGACCTGCAGTAGTGTCCTATATCAGAAATCGGTTGTTTGTCTGTTGTTAAGTCATCTGAATTGTAATCACTGTCACAGAGTAACTTGAGGTATCCCTTTACTGGAAAAAAACTCTTATCTAGGTAATCTTTTTGCTTGGATAAAGTTAGTGTCTTAAGTCTTGATATGATCGTTGTTCTAGATAGATTAAGAAGTGCCAAACTGGATGGTTGAGCTAAACGACTATTAAGCAGTTCACTGCTTAGGTATTGCAAAATGAAAACCTATTTCACTGCTTAAACTTCATTGAAATGGGTGATAGCTGGTCATTAGACTCAGTTTAGTTTTGCGAGCTGTTTTCATTTGTTTTGCGTTCTAGATAACTGACTTCTAATTTTCTTCACAGCTCATGCAAGAAGACTTGCTGCTTTAAAGGCTCTCACTGCAGCTTCTAGCAACCCTGAAATTGTGATAAAGTTATACGAAATCGTGTTTGACATTTTGGAGAAGGTATATGTAGAAGCTCCAATGTGTCAGTTGGCTTTTATGTGAAGGCTTCTTGCACAGCTCTGAAGATTGAATTTTAGTTCAATAGTAAATGTCCTTTAGCTGATGTTTAGAGACTAACTGATTTACCATTTTTCAGGTGGGAGATGGTAAGCAGAGACGTAAGAAAGGAATTTTCAATAAGCAGGGTGGTGATAAAGAGGTTAGAACTCTCCTACTATGTTTTGTGAAGTGATTTATCTAATGGTGAGCTGCAGTCCATTCCTTCATATAATCTTGGCTGCTGGAATTATAAAATTGGAGTGGACAAAAGAAATGTAATTGAGTCGTGTATTCATATGTAGGGCCAATTGTTCTGGGCTGAAAATGTTTAAGATTAGAATTCAAAATAGAAGAAAACTTCTGTGCTTAAGTTGGGTGAAAAAGGAATAACTTTGCATATTTGTAATTCACGTGGAGTAACTTTGGCATAAGTTTTTGTTGATTCAAGTGGAATAACTTTGCATAATTGTGATTCAAGTCATGTTTGCTGTAAGTTCAATATGCGGATGCATGTTTATCTCTTTCCTTTATTTTCTTTAAAAAACGCTTTGTCTTGCCAAACAATATGTCAGGAGATATTAGTGTAGCATACTAATAGGCAAGTCTTAGACATCCCCTTACCTTGGGTTACTGGTGTTATAGGGTGGGTTTAGGCAATCGTTTTATGATTGTTTTTCATCACTCTTGTACAGGAGTGCCTGTAAACTAGATAGTGCTTCAAGAATATCGTTGTTCAAATCTGTTAATTGGTTAAGATTTCCCATCAGATGGAAAATTATTTTTTCCTTCTTTGTAATTCAATAATTTTGAGAAATCACTTAATTTATCATATAGTTTCGGGTAAAATTAAATGCTTCTTATGCGTCCCTTCTCTTAACTGCAGTCTATCATTAGGAGTAATCTTCAATATGCAGCCCTTGGTGCCCTACGGCGGCTTCCTCTAGATCCCGGAAATCCAGCTTTCCTCCATCGAGCTGTACAAGGGTGAGTAAATTTGTTTTTTCCAATTCTTTTATTTAATTATCAAGTCCCATCATTTACTTAGATTGAAGGTTATGTGTCAAAACTAGTGCAGAATTTCGTTTGCTGATCCTGTTGCTGTGAGGCACTCGTTGTCAATTATATCTGAATTGGCTGCCAAAGATCCGTATTCTGTTGCTATGGCTTTGGGTTAGTGTGTTTTCTTCTTAACAGAACCCTTCCCTAGCGGTATGTTCCAATTAATGTGTATTCTGCATAGATAGATTTTTTCGGGACGATATGGCAACTTTCTGTACATTTCCCTTTTAGACTTGTGAGAAGTCCGATGTTGCAGCTGTTAGAACTTTCTCTTGGCTTCCACAAAACTCATACCAGATTCACTGAAAATATGAGTGATCTTTCTTCTTAGATCCATATATTTTAGTAAGCAATATTCTTTCTTTAGAAATAGGAGTACTTCGTGGAAAAAGTAGTTTGGACATGCCTTTTTTTTCTAAATGCATCATATTGAACTTGGGACGTACGATCAATGAGCAACATAGATACCACCATATTTTTAGGCTGCTAATACTTTCAGGTGTCTGTTTCCCTGTATTTATATGGTGTTTACGTCTTCTTTTGCAGGAAAGCTTGTCCAACCTGGAGGTATGTTTTACTGCCTTGTTCATTTCTTATCTTGGAAATGTCCTAGTAAAATAATATCAATGTTGTGGAATGACTATCTTCTGTCTTTTCTGACCGTGGAAGTGTTTCACATTTCTAATTTCAAACAAATTGTTGTCGATTCTTCAGCATCACATATTGTTTATGCAATCTTTTCTGAATTCTTGCTTGTAATACAACCGTATGCAAAATTATATTCTGCCTACTAGTCCTACACCAGTTAAAGTGAAATATCGCAGGATGTACATGAGCCTAGATTATATAAATATGCGTAATAACCTTCAGAATCTAAACAATCTTCTTCATGGAATTTTATAACCTAAAAGAGAAGTGACACAGTCAGTTTAAAGCAACTATATCATGAGTGATTCCATTTGTGATAAGAAATAGCTTTTCCATACTTTCTTATTGCATAGTTCTCTAAGCAGCAATTTTGTGAAGCAGGTGCCTTGCAGGATGTTCTTCATTTACATGATGTTCTTGCTAGGGTTTCCCTTGCTAAATTGTGTTACACATTATCTAGAGCACGAGTCCTGGATGGTATGTGCATTAGCTAGAGCTTTTGCTTTATCCTATTAGTTTTTGTTATATTTGGGTCAACTTTGAGTGATTGTATGGTGTTTGAACAGAACGGCCTGACATCACATCTCAGTTTACATCTATTCTCTATCAGCTTCTTCTAGATCCTAGCGACAGAGTTTGTTTCGAGGCCATACTTTGCGTGTTGGGAAAGTCTGATAATACAGAAAGGTCTTTTAAGTTTTTCTCTAATGATCAATTATTCTCTGATTGGTATTGCTTATTGCTTGTACATGTGAGGGCTTGTTTCCTTATGTTTTGTGATTGCAGGACGGAAGAAAGAGCTGCTGGATGGATTAGATTAGCTAGAGAAATCCTTAAGCTCCCAGAGGCTCCATCTGTATCTTCAAAGGATGATGCCTCTCAAGCAAAAGATGGCCTTCCACCAAAACCAAAGAGTGGAAAGCATGCATCAAAGTCAAGACGTCCTCAGCCGCTTATTAAGCTAGTAATGAGGAGGTTCAGTGTTTAATCTTTCTCTTTTTGTTCTTAAGATTCTGTAGTTACCTTCTTTCTCTTTAATGGAAATTTGTGGCTTTAGTCATTTTGTACTGCACTTCACTGGTGTTTCAGTTATCATTTTCTATTGCTTCAGCTGTTGGATTTATGTTTCAGACTGGAGAGCTCTTTCAGAAGTTTCTCTCGCCCTGTGCTTCATGCAGCTGCTAGAGTTGTCCAGGAAATGGGAAAAAGCAGAGCAGCTGCATATGCATTAGGTGTTTATGATATTGATGAAGGTGCTCAACTTGACATATACTCGGAAAATTTTGATTCGACTGATACAGATCTCAATGAAAGCACAGGTAGCTGCATATTAATTCTTATCTACTTTGGAGAATCCCTTTTGCAAATTGAAGCTGCAGTGTGTAATACCCAAGGCTTATTTGGTTCTATAAACTTTTGCATTCTTAGGGAAGTGGTAAACTCCAATTTCCTTGAAGTGATTGTTTTTGACTTTTCCCTTTCGAAACATCTCCCCTGCTTTAGCCATTTTAACATTTCTTGGAACCTTTTTTTTTTAAAAAAGAAAGAAAACCTTATGACTTAGACATTACATTTTTACTTTGTTATTTTCCTCATGCAGCTACAAAAAAGGCATCTTCCTTAACAAATGGACCAAGTGCAAAGGACACGATTGCAGGTTTATTAGCCTCTCTGATGGAAGTAGTACGCACAACTGTAGCTTGTGAATGTGTCTATGTTCGTGCAATGGTGATAAAGGCTTTAATCTGGATGCAAAACCCGCATGAATCATTTGAAGAATTGGAATCTATTATTTCCTGCGAACTTTCTGATCCTGCTTGGCCCTCCGCACTATTGAATGATATCTTACTAACTCTACATGCTCGATTCAAGGTGTCCTCTATGCTCTGCTAGCATTCTTACTATGTCCTTATAAAAAGTTTCTCTTTTGTTGCATTAAATTAGAAGATACAACTTATGCGAACTTGCTCATACGCATATCAATTGACATCACTATAACATTAAATTGTTTTCCCTCCTGCGCAATCATGATTGAACTTTATTTGGGACTTGAGCATGTAGATATTTTCTTTTCCTTGTCCAATGTGGCTCATATCTCTTTTTTCTTTTTATATTTTCGCTCCATAGGCAAGCCCAGATATGGCAGTGACACTTCTTGAGATTGCTCGTATATTTGCTACCAAAGCCCCAGGGAAAATTGATGCTGACGTGCTTCAACTTCTTTGGAAGGTATGCTAATTGTTCCTACCATCTCCCAACATTTTAAGGAAAACAAACTTACTCCTTATTTTAGCTAAAGATTGTAATATTCTTGTTAAATATATAAAGTCGTATAGGCACATAACCAATCTGATCCCAGTTAAAATAGGAACCGAAAAAATGTAAGAAAGACTAATTTGAGTTACTGCATACAATAGTTGTGTGTGTGTGTTAGGTTAAAAACAATACATTAGAGAGTACATTGAAAACTTTTAAGATAGATGCATGCTTGCATACACACACAAGGTAACCACCCCACCAAAAAAAAAAATTAAGACAAGAATATAAAATGACTTATTTCTGCTTGTAATTATTTGTAGTTGTAGCTCTGTGTGTGTTTGCACGTGTGCGTGCGTGTTTGTGTGCTATTGTTGGTGTCTATGTTTAACATTCCTAACAGAATAGATATGTTGCCTATCCTATCTATAGAATAACACCTTTCGTTGTAATCCAAAATTAAGAATTTTAGAGGCCTTTTGTCAAAGATGGTAACCGCAACGAGGTGATAAGACACAAACTTGTGGTAGCTTCTATAAAAAACAAGACGAGGAAAAGACGGTTGTGATGATTTGGTCTTATGAGACAAACCGGTAATTGCACCCATTAGAAGTTGTGAACGGTTAAATAATGTGTGAAAGAGAAGACATGATATATTTAAAAAGAGTTGGAGAGATACCATTCGACAAGATCTAACCTATTTTAACCTCCATAAGAACCTTGCTATCGATCAAAGTGAGAGGCGGAGGAGAACTCATGTTAGTGATAGCATCGTCGAGAGGTTGTATGGTTTGGATTTTGTATTTGTTCTTCTTGTGTTGCCCTTTTATCTTCGCTTTTTATTCTCGTTCTTTGATTTTAGTCTTTTGCTACTTGTTGTTGGGCATTTGTGGTTTAAATTCATGCTATGTGGACTTGCGTACTGATGTATCTGGGTGTATTAGGTTAAAAACAATACATTGAGTAACATTAAAGAAAGATGCATGCTTGCTTGCACACATACAATGAAAACATGAAAAGAACTTCATGAAAGAATCTAAAAGGTTATTGTAATATGTATTTTCTTTGTAGCTGTGTGTGTGTGTGTGTGTGTTTGTGTGCGAGTGCATGTGCGTGCATTAGTATTCTATTGTTGGTGTTCTTTGTCAAACATTGTTAACAGAGTGCCTCTCCTATCTATATAACAAAATTTTTGTCGTAATTCAAATTTAAGAATTTTAGAGGTTTTTTTATCAAAGATAGTATCCTGAACGAGGCGATTGAAGACAAGATAAGGAAAAGCCGGTTGCATTAGTTTGGTCATGTAAGATGAAGACTAATAACTGCATGCGTTAGAAGTTGTCGAACTGGTAATAACGTGGCGAAGAGAAGACGGGTAGACCACAAAACTGTTGGAGAGAGACCGTTCGGTAGGATCTAACCAGTATAAACTTCCTTGAGGACCTTGCTATATCGTTCGAGCTGAGTAGCGACGAAGAATCCATGCTAGTGCTACGTTTTTTAGAGGATGTACTAATTTTTTTCTTTGTTGCCTCCTCGTTCTTTGATTTTAGTCTTTTAACGCTTACTTCTTGTGTGCATCCTCTTTTTGCTTGCTTGGACGTGTGTCGTTTGATTTCATGCTTTGTGGACTTGTGTACTGGTGTGTCTGGGTGCATGTGTGCTTGGGTATTGGTGAACTAGGCCAAGTGTCCTAGGAAACATCCTCTTCAAGGGTATGATTGTGTACATCCTACGCTCCCCAGTCCCTGCGTAGACAGGTTATTACTAGGTTGTTGTTGTTTTACCAATTGCGTACTTCTTCGTTATGATAATATTAGACTTGTACCCTCCTTGCTTATCCATGCCAGGTTTAATCATGAATAAGAAAACAAAAAAAAGAGAGAGAAATGCTATCGCATATAATAATATGCCATAAACCTCTTCATGTTTATTCTTCTTCTATGCTGCCCTTGCTGGTGTTCAGGCGACTTCAAAATATGTAGGAGATGGAATGGGCCATATATTTATATTTTTAGATGACAATTGGTTAAATATGTCTAACTTTAGAGTGTTTGGAATTTGTTTTCTTCTAGGAACTTCAGCATTATCTTGCTTCTACTTTTATATTTACTTGCTTGCTGTTATTTCCAGACTTGCCTTGTTGGAGCTGGGCCAGAAGGAAAGCATACAGCACTTGAAGCAGTCACTGTTGTGCTTGATTTACCCCCTCCACAACCTGGGACAATGTCAGGTTTAACATCTGTCGATAGGGTATCTGCATCTGACCCAAAGTCAGCTTTAGCCTTACAGAGATTAATGCAGGCTGCAGTAAGAACAGCTTTTTCTTAGACCATGTACAATAAAATGATGCTCATTATATTGCTTACAAGAGTCAGCTTGTTGTCTTAGGTGTGGTTTCTTGGTGAAAATGCAAATTATGCTGCATCTGAGTATGCTTGGGAGTCTGCAACACCTCCTGGTACTGCTTTGATGATGTTAGATGCAGACAAAATGGTGGCTGCTGCTAGTTCCAGAAACCCCACTCTTGCTGGTGCATTGACACGATTGCAAAGGTGTGCGTTCAGTGGGAGCTGGGAGGTATACTTTTTAGCCTTGTGCCTTCTTGTTTGACTTGGATGTTTATAAGGTAGATTAAATTACTTAATAGCTCAAACACCAAATTTGATCTTGTCACTTTGGCAACTGGCTCAGGTTCGGATAGTAGCGGCTCATGCCCTTACAACTATGGCTATCAGATCAGGGGAACCTTTTAGACTTCAGATATATGAATTTTTGCATGCTTTGGCTCAAGGTGGAGAGCAATCTCAATTTTCTGAATTCCAGCTTAGCAATGGGGAAGATCAAGGTGCTAGTGGTACTGGTCTTGGATCATTGGTAAGTCCTATGTTGAAGGTCCTTGACGAAATGTATAGAGCACAAGATGATCTCATTAGGTATGATGTGATTTATGTTGATATGTTAAAATGTGTGCTTGTCTAAGTCGGCAGGGTCATTCTAATCGGAATATATTTATTATTGTCAATACAGAGATATACGCAACCATGACAACAATAAGCAAGAATGGACGGATGAAGAACTCAAGAAACTTTATGAGACTCATGAAAGACTTCTGGATCTCGTTTCCTTGTTCTGCTATGTTCCAAGAGCTAAATATTTGCCTTTAGGGCCTACAAGGTAAAATTATTACAAACCCATTTCACATAACTGGCAAGACTTGGTAACGATTCTGCTACATCTCACAATTTGTTTGTTCTGATAAACAAAAACTAAGATTTTAGATAAGTATCTAATCAAGGTGCATAATTTAATTAAGTTGTGTAGCTATTATGACTAGCCTGAGAATGTCACAGTGATCTGCTGAACATTCAAAATTTCATCATCTTTGTGCTAATGAAGATTTGTTTTCTACAATGCTTTGCAGTGTGAAATTAATTGATATATACCGGAATCGCCATAATATCAGCGCATCAGGCGGGTTGCATGATCCTGCTGTTGCTACGGGGATATCTGATCTTGTTTACGAACTTAAAGAAACTCGTAAAGAACCTGCCTCCAACACCATAGACCCGGAATTGGCAATGGCTTGGGCTGCAGGCCTAGATGATGAATGGGAGAGCAATGCACCCGCAATGAATAGAGTAAGATGATATCTACACTAACGCACGCTAGGTGCTTCTAATATACGTTCTTAACTTCACCTCTAAAGTGATGTACAACCCATCTGCGCAACATGTTTATAGTTATGTGGAACCCATGATTTTAAACTTCTATGTGGAAAACTTCCACATCACTTTTAGAGTTTTAAGTTAGAGGTTATATTTAGAGGAGCATATCAATTTCCAATTGTAATATGCAAAATGCTGTATAATGGTTGTGCAAAGATAACCTGATGGATTGTCTTGATTGAAGTTTGAAGTAATATTAATAATCACGACAATATATCTAGTTTATTTGTTGCAAGTTATCTTTTACTTAAATCGCACAATCATTGCATATACTCTCATTAGGCTACTGAAGAGCCTCCTTGTCTAAATCATTGTAGGTAAATGAATTTCTTGCTGGTGCTGGAACTGATGCTCCTGATGTGGAGGAGGAGAATATAACTTCCCGACCATCGGTTAGCTATGATAATATGTGGGCAAAGACGCTCCTGGATTATGAAGCTGAGGTGCAAATTGCATGCATATTTGTTTATTCTCTCACAGCACCAAGAAGGGAATCAAATAACTAAGACTCTCCATATTACAGGAAGCTGATGCAAGGTCATCCGGGTCATCTTCACCTGACTCTGCAAGATCAATTGAAAGCTCCATATCTTCGCATTTTGGGGGGATGAGCTACCCATCCTTGTTCAGCTCACGTCCGACCGGATATGGGGTCTCAGAACAATCGGTAATAAATCCAAGTCTCATGAATTAAAGGCGACTTTCTCCACAGAAATAAAATTAGGAAGCTGCTTTCATATTATTTTTCTTGTATTAGTTTATTTAGATGATGCGCTTTTTTGGGTGGGGGTTTAGAAAGATATCTAATTGTTTGAAATTTCAAATTGTAATTGTATCGAGTAGAAGCGTTCGACTGGCTTATAAATGACTGGACTTTGATGAATTGGAATGGTACTAACAGATATTTTGTTGGCCAAGCAGGAAAGCAAGTCTGGAAGCAGGTTTGGCAGTTCTTCCGTTGGTGGACCATCAACTTTTGAGAGCACGGTTTCCCCTGTAAGTGTTCTAGAAATTATTATTCTTTGTTATGTTGATATTTTAAGTATGCTGAAACTTCACTAACTTGGATCTTCATTGTGGTCAGGTTAGGGAAGAGGCTCCATCATATTCATCATCTGTCATGCAGAGATACGAGTCCTTTGAAAACCCATTGGCCGGTCGTGGAGGTCAGAGTTTCGGCGCACAAGATGATGAAGATACAGCTTCAGAAAATCCACAGTTTGGGAAAGCATTGTATGACTTCTCTGCAGGTGGTGATGATGAGGTATGCGTCTTAGATGACTAGTAAATCAAAATTCCATGTATAATAACTCGTTGTTGCATAGAAATTTCTCCTTTGCTCTCTTTTGACATGCTAATTTCTACAATATTATATGTTATCTTTCTTGCTTTCCTCCACTTGCAGTTAAGCATGGATGCGGGAGAAGAGGTTGAGATTGATTACGAAGTTGACGGTTGGTACTATGTAAGTTCTCTCGAAAACCATTGTCTATCCTGAAAGATCAATTGTAGAGCAACGAAACTCCAAGTATCCATATAGTTTCTTATTTTATTTATTTTTTATTTTCATTTTCTTAGACTAAGGTAGAATCTTACTATTATTAATCATCAATTCCACTTTTGAGGACCACAACATTCAGTCCATGCTGCATAGAAGCACAAATTTGCAAGAAACGTAGGCAGTAATTTTTGGGAGCTAGTGTTTTATCATAAAATATGTATGAGCTGTTACAAAGGTGAACTTGTAGGGCAGTGCTTTAAAGTGATTTTTTTTCCTCTTTCTCTCTCTTTTGGTTACAGGTGAAGAAGAAAAGGCCGGGTAGAGATGGTAAAATGGCTGGACTGGTGCCTGTTTTGTATGTTAGTACATCATGAGTGTCAACTTCAAACCTGCCTATGCAATCACAGCTTCATAATTTTTGTGGAGCCATTGATAACAGAAAACGAGTTGGTTTTGCGGCACGATCTTGAGTGATTACTTTTCTAAGCCTTAAGAACGATTGTATTCTAGTGCTTTAGGTCAATTGATGGCCATCCTTTTTTTTTCCGCTTTTAATTGATTTATTTAAGTTTTTGAGGGTCATTGATTTGTATATGCTGATCCTTAAATGAGTTGGTTCTAGAAATATTATAATGTTGTGTAAATGATGTATTATCCGAGGAAGAATCTTGTGTGATCTCAGGAGGAGCTGTGAATCGTTCTTCTGCCTTCTGTGTGCCTGTTTATTTTAGCATGAATAGTAGCTATTAGCATAATTTCATGCCAACTCTATTAGGATATAAGCGTTGTAGCTGTGGCAAACATTAGTGTTCGTAATTCTATGAAGATAGTAATCTACCTATGTGTATTATTTAGGTTGAAATGAAATACAAAAATATTTTGAGTTCAGTAAACCTCACTCCGTAAATTCCTCCACAACGATCTAAGCAACATAATAAAGTTCAAACAGAACAAACAGTAATTTCAACTACAATGCAAAAGTTCGGCTATAATCAAGCTGCGTAAGTTGAACTAAATTTTCGAGTTTAACTTGATCCGGCACTGTAGAGCAAAACATATGAGCGCTTCTTAAGAATTTTACAATTTTTGAAACGTTTTTGGCTGATAATATTATTATTAAAAAAATGTACAAATATTTGTCGATACATCGTAACATGTAGAGATAATATTTTAATGGTGCAGGTAAAAATATGACCACTAATTTATGATACTGAAGGCTTTTTAGCAGAGTGATTACAATAATAATTAATAATATGATACCGAAGGTCCGGGTGGTAGAATTCTAATCATCGCCTCTTGCAGGTGGTCACACTTATTTGGGAACTTTGCTTACATCTCGACTAGATATATATTTTTTTTTGAGGCATATAATTTGTTTTTTTGTAATATTGTTCGTCGAGTTTAACTCGACCAAGCTATAAACTCTAATTTGCCAAATGAAATCTTCCCGTAATGTATATAGCCTAGATAGGCCCAAGATAGGTTAACTTTGCTCCCAAAAATACACAAGCGATAACCGAGCAAAAGTAAAGATTCTTTAACAAATGCTGCGCGTTGCAAGTTAATTTACAGACGATGCCATTACCACCCGAGACTATCTTCGTTCCACTGTTTCTTTCTTTTCCTCCAACTCCGGCGCCGGCGATCGTCAAGTGCGGCTGCCGGCGGAAACCATGGACAGATTCGAGGCTGCCAACGATATCGCTTTTAGAATCGGATTCTCCGGCCACGGCGGCCACCTTCGCCTCGAACCCCTCCCCCCGGTTCAAGGCCCTAATCCTCTCCACTCGCTTCCGGATTTCATCCTAGTAATGTCTCTTTTCTCTCTTTCTCTCTATGTTCGCTCCTAGGGTCACTCCTTGGTGCAGTAATGGTAGTGATGGATGAGTTCCACCATCTCGGTTTGGTACCAGGAGCAGATGGATGTAGGAGTGACCCTTGGTGGATGGGTACCAACAGTTGTTCTTTTTTTTTTGGTCTAGATGGTACCAACAGTTTTTGTTTCGATTGTTTTTCCTAGCAAAACGCCCTCCCTTCTCTCGTTCTTTCTTCACAGTCTCTCCTAGGGTTACTCCTCGGTGCAAAAGATGGATGAGATTCGGGATCTCAGGTTTGGTGCTGTGAGTAGATGGAGGAGTGACCCTTGGATGGTGGGTTTTTTGACGGTTATTATTTCAATGCTTTTTGAGATGTGAATTATGATGTTATTGTTGATTGTAGCCCCCAGCGTACCCTCCGGATACGCGCGAAAATCTGAAGGAGTACCTGGAGGAGAAGTACTTGCGGCCTGAATTGGATCCAGTTGAGTTCTCGGTGGAGAAATCAGGGAGGTTTTGGGAATTTGATTGGTTCGACAAGGCAGAAGTGCGCCCAGACCCTTCAGTACCGCGGTTGGTTCTTGCCCCGCAGTGGGAGCTTCCATTTCGTCGGTCTAAGAACACTTTGACTGCCAATGGCGGTATATGGGACCCAGTTTCAGTTGAGGTACGTTGATTAGGAGCTGTTTGTTTGGGGAGATGTCTAGCGTTGTTGTCAAAACTGTTATACTATTTGATTGGAATTACAAGGACATTCCTCAAACTACAGTGAGGGTCTTGCAAATGGATTTTGTTTTAGTTTGATGCTCTGCTAGTCTTAAATTGTTTGTCGATAGGAAAGGCTTTCAGTCACACGGGCAACAATAGCTGTTGTCTTGATCTTATTCCATTAGTTACCATGAGTTTACATCTTGTCATAAGGTGGAATCTGGCCTTGAACTGTTGTTTTATGTTTGGTTCTTCATATGTATAGGTTGCTCAATGGAATATGCTATTTCTTGATACTTTTCCATAGCTCTGTGAAGGTTTAAGATGTCTAATACCATGCTATTAGTGTACGTGGTCAATCTCATGATGAAATGAACATTGACTTAAGCAAGACATGTACCTTTACCATTTTGTTGAAGCAAAAATTCGCATGGCAACAGTATTGTATGTCTATAACTTGAGTGAATGGTTACACAGCATAAAAACTCTATTATTGTATGTCTCAATATGCATGCAGGTGGATGTGGCAGAACTACTGTTAGGTGATGATGATTCTGGTGCTTTTGCCCGCATGCCTGGACCAGCAACTGACTTTGTGAGAGGCAGTGTGAACAGCCGCCCCTTCCGTCCTGGTGGTCTAACTGATTCCGGATCCTCTGGGAAAATATTACCGGAAGGTTCTACCAATGGTGATTGGGTGCAGGAACTCATTGATGGTGGCATCGCCCAATCTATTCCGCCTACTTTTAAGAAGGGTTTGGAGGTGGGCCATCTAAAGGTAATTAGCTTGGTACTATTTCGCAACCTTCACCTAGTAACTGCTAGCTATTGGTATATCTGATTTCCCTGACTTTTGAAGGAATTTCCGTACTACTGGAAGTGTGCTAAAGAACCAACAGCAGCAACTGAAACTATGGTAGAGGAAAACCTGGTTAGTCATTCTCATGGAGTTACATATATACTTCTTCATTTCTGATTATTGGCGTAACATCTCACTCTTGCTAACAGCCTGCTTTATAAGTGTAAGCTTATTTAAAATGTCAAATTTGAATTGCTGATGCTTTAAGTTTTCTTGTCCTTTCATCATTGCTGCAGATTGTCCTTTAGCTCATTTTCGTCTATTACTTTCACATTCTGCATAGCCGAGTTTCTTCAGTATGTTACGTTATTTATTGCAGAATAAGTTCTCTGTGCAATTTGATGATTTGTTTGAAAAAGCATGGGAAGAAGATGAGCCAAGCAGTCAAGGTGAGCTGCTGATGTTTGGTGTAATGCTGAAACATGCATGAAAGCCTACAAGAACTTTGTTATCTAAGTGGAGCTAAGCCACACTGAAGTTGTTCACTGTTTTGTTATGCAAGCTATGACACAAAAGATTCCTGCACAAGCTGATTCAGCTATTTGTTGAATCCTCTCTCATAGTTTTTACATTGTAATTGGGTGATGCTTTTCTTCTCAATCTGAGACATAAAACGGAAAACGAAAGCAAAGGATGACTGAAATATAAAGACAAAAAGAAAATACACCTACCAGGTGCATTGTCTCAATTTTAGAGATTTAACCTTTTTCATTTTATTTATCTTCAGAGAGGTGTGGAATGATTTACTTTTGGGTCTCTTAGTTTGGAACTGGAAACCTTTTTGTTTGCTGCACTTGTTGCTTATTACATGAGATGTTTACTTCAGTAGTTTGATATAAATTAATATACATATTTCTTACACATTATTGAATCTCTCTTAAGTAGAAGTTGCAGAGCCAGAAATGAAAGTAGTGGAGTTGGATGCTGAACAAGTAGGAAGACATGATGCTGGAGATGCTGTTGTTATTATAGAGTCCTCTCTAGTAGATGAAATACTTCATTCTAACCCTGAGGGCATCAAGGAAGTGTTGGATGGTACAAGTGATAAACATAATCGAGAGGTATATTATGTTCCTTTAGTTATGCAAAGAGATGAGTGCTTGATTACGTTTCGTCATGCATTTATTACTAGCCATTTAAAATTTATTCAACTTTTAATTCTACACTAAATGATTGATTTGTTTATTGTCTTTCATGTTTGTCTATTGGATATGTTATAGCTCATGAATGTGTTCTTATCATTCAGAGGGAACTGCTCACCGATACTTTATTTAGAGAATCAAATATATTTTGTCTCCTTTGGGATTATTGTCATATTGTTTGTATATAGTTGTTTGAGTTCTGACTACGTCATTACCTTGTTAGATCAGATTTGGTTGCAGCAGGTCTTAAAGAAATCCTCTTTGTGAATTTTCTCTAATTATATACACTTTTTAAACAAACTGCTCTAGGGTCACAATTCGTGTTTATTTCTGTGTTCCTCTCTCAGGCCTTGAAAGTCTCTATCGGGACCCTGGAGATTGCAGCTAATTTTAGTAAACTTGTCCCGGACATGGCGCTTGATTTTCCATTTGAGTTGGATAGTTTTCAGAAAGAGGTATGTTCAGTATTTCGTTTTTGGACTTGAATATATGGTCAAGTTCGGGTATCCGTTTCTGACATGAATGTGTCAGCATATCTGAGATTTTATTTTTTTCTTAGTATAGAACATTATCTACTGAATCCAAGAGCCAAACAAATACCAACCCTAAGGTTAAGAGGTTGTTGATCTCATTTATTTACCTTCATATGTGTAATTACATAATACTTGTTTCTGTCATCACCAACTTACTGCATTCTCTATTTCTCATGTGCTGCCTTTTTGATCCTTCATTCCAACATGTTAATTTTCCTTCTCCACTGCCTTGCCCAGCATATAGTAAAGTCCTTAATGCTCTTACAATGCTAGATAGTTTGTGACAATACCATTACTACAAGGTCTTTGGTTGTCTAAGACCTCTAGGTCGGCTTCGTCAATGTGCGATGGCTGCTAGAGCATGATGGCTACACTCATGGTCATTGCATGCTTCGCTGTTGATCTATGTTGATGAAGGTTTGTAATTGGTCTGAACTGATTAGAGGCTCCAGTTAACTTTTTGTTTGTGTTTATTATTATTTGGTCATATTGGTTTTTTTTTTTTCTTCTTCTGGGAATGAGCAAGGGAAACCCAATTTCCAATGATTTAAGTTGTTTAAAACCTTTTAGACCAGATTATGTGAAGGTGTCAGTTAAAGATTGTGGGACTACTGTAAGGAAAGTCATCAAACTTATATAATATCCCTTCCTCCACTTGCTATCCCCTTTGATATGTCTCATAACAGCTGCTCAACATTTCTTTGTAAGCTCAGCTATATCTTTGTATGTTTTGATATGTTCAGCAAATTGAACAGCAAGAGAAGAATCAGGTTCACAACTCTCTTGGAAGATCAGAATATTCTCCATTAGTAACCTTACTCCCTGATGCTATAGATTAACTAGATCTGCTTTGCATGTCAATGTTGATGTGAAATGGCGACTCTCCCTTGTTCTTTTTTTTTTAATATGCTAGAGCTTAGAAACACACTCCACTGCCTTTTTGCTGTTCAGCATATTGGTTCTGGAGGTCATGACGGAAATTATTTCTTGGTATTATTTCAGGCTATCTATTATCTTGAGAGAGGTGAGTCTGTTTTTGTAGCAGCACATACTTCCGCTGGAAAAACAGTTGTGGCAGAATATGCATTTGCATTGGCTTCAAAGGTGCACTTTGCATTACATTCTCTTTTTTACCATTAAGTAGAACTAGTTAGCTCGTACAACTTTGCTGTGCATGTGAAAATTCTTTGCTGCCATTTGTATTTGTCTGGCGTTGTTCTATGCATGGCACTTAGAAGTTAGAATGTGTGTCCATAAGTCTAAAGTTGGAAAAGTATAGGTATTTGAAGATTGTATGCATTTTTATTGCTTATAAGGTTGACATCATGAGTTTTGAAGCAGGTTGGATAAAAGTTATTAATGTAATATTCGTTTCATCATTTGCAACTTAGTACCATACACTTACGTTGAAGATTTTGTAACACAGCATTGCACAAGGGCTGTCTACACTGCTCCAATAAAAACCATCAGCAACCAGAAATACAGGGATTTTTGTGGGAAATTTGATGTTGGCCTTCTTACTGGAGATGTCAGCCTGAGACCTGAGGCCTCTTGCCTTATCATGACCACAGAGATTTTGAGATCGATGCTTTATAAAGGCGCTGATATAATTCGTGACATAGAATGGGTAAATATCTCAATGAATATAGTTCAATTTTCTTGACATTTTGGAGTAATGTCAAATGCTTATTAGCAAATACACACACACACACACACACACTCACACACACACACACACATACGCAGACACACAGACTGAGTAGATGATATCATATCTTTTTTATTCTGAATTGATCTTAGTTTCCTTTCTGCTTGAACAGGTGATATTTGATGAAGTGCACTATGTTAATGATGTTGAAAGAGGTGTTGTTTGGGAAGAAGTCATAATCATGCTCCCTAAACATGTAAATATTGTCCTCCTTTCAGCAACGGTACGTAATTTTCTGTTTAAAGTCTGATAGCATCTCAACGGACCTTTTTTTTATGGTATAGTGAGAATGGCTACAAAAAATACTCCTTACTAAGTATATATCTTACAAAAAGATTTTTCTAGTAAGCATCTCTAAAAGGATGCCTAGAACAAACAATATATAAGGTTTTTATTGTTTAACTTTGGGAGGGAGCTGATTCTTGGAGATTTTCTTCTTTGAAAATGAGATGCTAGCAAGGTGAATATTACATAATTTGTATAGTAGAAACCTCTAATTTATAAAGGTTGGTCTGCAGATGCTCATTTAATTTGCAGTTACAATCAGGTTAATGTGTGCATATGTTTGGATTCAACTATCTCTAAAGGAGGCAAGGTCTTGATGAACTGAAATTTTTGTTGCCTGGGAGATTGTTAGTGTTGGAATAACTTCTAATTAAACTGTCGTAATAATCTTTTAAGCTGATCCGTAATGGTAACCTATAAGAAGTCGAGTAAGTACCACTGAGAAAATATTGGGCTGGCTTTGTAAGGACAAATTTATTTATGAATCATATGTCTTTATGACAAGCTTGATAGAGACCAAATATGTATTTACGTAGTACATGACCAGTTTTATTTGACTCCATTGATCTATGTCAGTGTTATCATTGCTAAGGCTATATTACTTTTATGAATTTTATATTGTTGGTCTTTTGCTGCCATTGTCGTGCCCTCTGTTTTTCTCTTTTTTTAGGTGGTTCCTTTGTACCGGTGGTATTCTTTTGTTTTGTGGTGTCATTGTACTGACCTTTCGCCATGTTGTTGACTACCTGTTACTTAAATGTATGGGTACAAGTCATTAGAATTTATGACAGCACTTATGTTGGATACTAGACAAGGGGAACATCCTGGAAGGTATCATTTATGTAAGCACCTGCATTTTAAAATAACAATTAGAAACATGAGATCACTCTATTTGATTTTGAGCATGTCTTTGGGGGGTTATAAAGCCATTTATTGTGGATATAAATTACCATCTTCACATAAACCGGCAATTTGGTATTATACAAGATGCATGCTCCTAGGCCGAGGATGCTATGGAAACAACTTCCTTTGTGGAATGACTGCGTACATCGTATCCTTCCCAAGTCCCGCTTAGGCGGGAATTTTTACCGGATTCTATTGTTACAAGATGCATGCTCAATTTTGCATATTTTTGCTCTAGAAATAAATAATTTTTTCATTCCTTTTTTTTATAGGGTTGCTTTTCCAGTGACTTGAAAGAATTCATGTACTCTTTTAAATGGTCTTTCATCTTCACCAGATGGGCTTTTTTAACATCAGCCTCTGGCCATTCTTTTGTATTTGATTTAAATGTGTACTTTTCACAGGTTCCGAACACACGTGAGTTTGCTGACTGGATCAGCCGGACAAAGCAAAAGACTATTCACGTCACTGGGTAAGAGATAGCTTTACAGTGACCAAATTATAAGTATTCTTTGCTTATTATTTTTATTCTTTATCATATCAGCATCATAATTTGATAGTAATATTATTATTATTATATTTAGAATTAGTATCAGTACTAGTATTACTATATTTTGTTTCTGCAGTAAATTTTGATGCATTTATGCCAGGGGGAAAATTCATAAAAGTAAATAATTTCCGGTCATATTTCTTTCACATCTTGCATGTTTTATGCTTATTCTCAGGACAACAAGGAGACCTGTTCCTCTAGAGCACTGTTTATTTTATGCTGGAGAGTTCTATAAAATATGTGAGAAAGAGGATTTTCTGCTGCAGGGGCTAAAGGCAGCTAAAGAAGTTCATAAGAGAAAAAATTCTAGAGGGCCTGGTGGTAATCATGGAACAAATATAGGAACTAGGGTATCACATGGTACAAATCAAGGTAATTCACGTGAAACCTCTGGTCGAGGGAGAGGCCAGAAGCACTACGGATCTCAAAAGGCAGGGGGCTTTTCTGGAAGTAGTGGGGCACATCAAAATCAAGGGGGATTAAGGAGGCAAGATTCTTCTTTGTGGTTGATGCTGATAAATAAGTTGTCAAAGAACTCACTTTTACCTGTATGTGAGCATTTAAACTCATCTTCTTTCCATTGTCATTTTTTGTTTTTAACTAAAATCATTTTCTCTTCAAAGTAAATAATTTTGTACTGAAAGTTGTTAACTTTTCCTTCTTATATATATTATATTTATTTATATATTTATGTGTGTATGCTTATGTTAGTGTTATATTGAGCAATGGTGTGTCGTTGGTTCCAGGTTGTTATCTTCTGCTTCTCAAAAAATCGGTGCGATAAATCAGCTGATAGTATGTCTGGAACTGATCTTACAAGCAATTCTGAGAAGAAGGAAATCCGTCTTTTTTGTGACAAAGCGTTTTCACGCCTTAAGGGATCTGATAGGAATCTTCCACAGGTATTATGAGAGCATTTCTTCAAGCAAAATCTGTATATTGGCCGCTACATCTATGGTTTTTTCAGGTTCTGAAAGTCCAAAGCTTACTAAGAAGAGGGATTGGTGTGCACCATGCTGGGCTGCTTCCAATTGTAAAGGAAGTTGTTGAGATGCTCTTTTGTCGTGGTGTTATAAAGGTAACTCCTTTGCCATATTACCTTCTGGCAGCCTGACTTCCATGAAAAGAGAATGATTAAGCTTCATATTGCAGTAGATTTGCTCAATCACATATAGATGAGCTTATTTTTCATGTTAGATAGTTGGTCCTTCAGTTTACTTTCCTATGTTGCACGTCATATTGCTTCACAAGTTAATGTTGTTTATAGCCATTCTGCAAAGTGGTGACCTTTTGCCTCTAATTCAATCTTGTAGATTCTTTCAAGCACTCTTCGTCATATAGCCTCAAGTCAACTTAATTAAATGAAATATATCTTGGGGCTAAAGATTTTTAGATTCTGGAAACAAATAGCTGCTTCATTGAGAAGGGTTTCGTTTATTAGGAAAGCTAAGTGATTATACCACAAAAAAAGTGTTGAAATTAGAGGAAAAAAGTGGTCGGAATGTGATGTGTTGTCAGATCTAACCAAATTTAAGTTAGACTTGTTGCCAAATTATGTACACTATTGGCAAGCTTAGCAGAAGTATTATGAATATTAGCCTACGTTGTGGAACTTCATTGATTCTCTGATGGCTTCATGCATTGTCGTATACATATTGGGCTAAAGGCAGTTTTCCCATGTGGATGTTCTATACCCTAACTCTTAAGTTATTACGACGTCACCGGTCTCCTTATTATGTCTCGTTTTTCTTACCCTCTTAACACTATGAAGCTCTAACTGAAACTTCATAGTGTACTTTCTTCATTGTCTTCTGCATGCTACTTTGCCATGCCTCGTTTTGATCTAATACATAGCTTGTATTTTCCTTTTTCTTTTGGTGTATACTTCTAGTAACATAAATGTTCGTCTCTCATGAAAATCAACATAGATTCATATTTATCCCCTTTCAATTGCTTATTCATTATAGGGGGATCTGTTCTAATCATATCTCTTTTGGTTTTCATTTGGAATGCTACTTATTCCTTCTATAAACTGTTCCATTGTCTTTTATAAAATTATTCCTTCTATAAACTGTTCCATTGTCTTTTTTGGCCATTGTTCAAACTATGCAGGTGCTGTTCTCCACTGAGACCTTTGCCATGGGTGTTAATGCCCCAGCACGGACGGTATTTTCAGATCCCAACTTTGTTTTTGTTTTTGAGTTGCGTTGTGTTTCTCTTAAGTGGATGTAATGGGGCGAGTAATGCATTCTTAAGAGTCTAAGTAGTTGCAATACGTACCCTAAAGAAATATCCCAGCACTTGCTTACACTAGGGGATCGTACCATAGAGCAAACTTCTTTCTTTTAAGTTAATAATCAACCTAGTCGAAAATATTCTAAAATTTGCAAGGCAACTATAATCTGGTTGAAGATCTGTTATTTCTTTACCAGGTTGTTTTTGATTCTTTGAGGAAATTTGATGGCAAGGACTTTAGAAGGTTGCTACCAGGGGAATATATTCAAATGGCTGGTCGGGCTGGCAGAAGAGGATTGGATAAAATTGGTACAGTAGTGGTGATGTGTCGTGATGACATTCCCCAGGAGAGTGATCTAAAAGAACTCATTGTCGGCAAACCAACTCGACTTGAATCTCAGTTTCGATTGACTTACACCATGATTCTGCATCTTCTTCGGGTAGAAGAACTGAAGGTAGTGTAAGCAATCCATCTTTTAAAAGGAAGTGTCGTTTGAACTTGTGTTTTCTCATTTCTGAAGCTTCCATGTTAGTTATAGACTTCTAAAACTTGATTTGAAAAAAAAATTTGCTACAGGTTGTCCTGTTAACATGGAAGCCTATTATATATATATATATATATATATATATATAAGGTTAATTGAAAGGAGCTATTTGCTTCCATGTACAACTGAAGAATCTTGGACTTGTTAGGGTGTCGATAAGAGATGGAAGAATACATTGCTTCCAATCTAAAACATGGTTATAGTGGTTGAAAATGGATGCGCCCGTTCGATAACTTGGTTATCTGCATTTATGCCTGTTTTTGGTTATTAACCAAGATATCAACCAAGCATTAGTCCAGCATTTACAACACAAATATTTGCTTGTTTGCACTTGTCTTATCCCTGACCTTATTGCTGAGTTACACTTCTTACTCCTTTTGCTCAGATACACTTCTTACTCAAGATGTTTCTGCCATACTGCACTGAATATCTGACAATTTGGTTTATATCCTTTGATGGTTTTGAGAATAATTACAGCATTACGAGTCAACGACGCAAATATTTGCATCTATTGCACTCCTCTTACCTTTAATCTTTTGGCTGAGTTACACTTCTTATAAAAGATATTTCTGCCAATATTACATTGTGTATGTGCCTAGTTATCCAGCAATTTGGCATCGTAGGTCTTTTGATGATATTGAGAATAACTATGCACTCAAGTCACTTCACTTGTAGGTGGAGGACATGCTAAAAAGAAGCTTTGCTGAATATTATGCCCAAAAGAACTTGCCAGAGCAGGAGAAACTTCTTATGCAAAAGCTACGACATGCTACCAAAACCATCGAGTAAGATTTTTAAGGCTTAGGGTTTTAATGTTAGGGAACTGTTATTTGGATATTTATTTACGCAAAAGTCTGTTTTGACCCCTGAACTTTGTATAAATGGGCCTTTATAACCTTAAAGTTCAAAAGCTTTCCATGATAACCTTAAAGTTCTAAAATAGGCATCCGTAGATCCTACTGTTAGATTTTACCATTACCTACATAATCACCTAAATCAAGTCCTTGAGACAGACATTATGTGTCTTTATTAGTCAGTGCTGATGCGACATGCAAAATATATGATGAAAATGATGCCGATGTGACAGACTGGCTGACTAAAAGCTTAAGTACCTTAAGTATCAACTAGAAATCGTTTAGTAGTAAATTTCATGTGCACCTTTGTTTATGTTTGAGTGCTTCCTTTAACTTGCTCATCAAATCACGAGATGATGGATACTCTAAGAGAATAGTCAAATTTGCAGACAGTTGTGATCAAACTTATTTTAGCAAAGCGAAACATCTCCAAAAGCCTTTCTATCAATGTCCATTTAAGATTATAGTAATGTAGCTTGTGATGGACTTCAAACTTTCTCAAAAATGAGGCCCGAAGCCTTCAAGCTTCAGTGATAACAAGTGGTTAAAATCAATGCTTCTGCGCTCCTTCTAAGCCTTGTCTGTGGCCAGGATAACCACCTGGATCAAGATATCATACGCTACTTTTGCAAACATTACATTTTAATTTTCTGATTTCGTAACTAGATCATTGCTCTCAGCTTCATCCATCGTATATCAATAAGACTTCTGTGAGGCAACACTAAAAGGAACTAGGAAGGAGGTATGTTGATAAGCATAGATAATCAAATTTGAACCTTTAAGATTGTACCCATAGAGCTTTTAAACGAGAATTAATTTATGCCAACTGGTTACAGCTGCCACATCAACGTTGTTTTTCTTATATGAACATTTCTCAGCAACGGAGACACCTATTAGCCAAGGTTTCAAGTGCGTGGCGGAACGCGTGGTACCATTTCACACGTGGTTGTATCAGAGATCACTAGAAGGGATGTTCATATTCACCAACACAGGCATAGCCAAAAATTGGTAGCTAGTCCTGATCAAAGAAAAATAGAATGTACCTCCATTGTCGCGGCTGTCGTCTTCTGTCTCTCTTTTTTTAACTTTTGAACGAGGACGATAATTGAGTCACAAGATCGCGTAATCATGCGGGCACCCGCGTGACCATTAGGTCATGGGGCCGCAAGCTGCGTGAATCTTAAATTTATTTTTAACTTTTTACTTTTAGACATTTTTTATTTTTGTTTTTATTTCAATAAATCATAGAAATAAAAAAATTTATTATTGGCACGGCTGGCAACTACAGAGTTTTGAATTTGCCAATACTCGTGTGGTACGGAAGACCTTGCTAATATCCATGTTGAAAGTCGTTTGAGAAAGCTCTGGAACCAGTTTTACTGAAGAAAAGTTTAGGAATCTGTTTTAGACATTGTTGAAAGTTTATGATTTTGCATGTCATCCTTTTTTAGCCCGTGTCTATTACTCTTTAAACTTTTTCTTTATAGTAAATGTTTTGAATTTGCACTAGGTTTGGTTATCTTTTCACCCTGTTTTAATACATACTTTTTTTTTCGTTAGGTGCATTAAGGGTGAACCTGCTATTGAGGAGTACTATGACATGGTTTTAGAGGCAGATGCACATAGAGATGCTTTCTCAGAAGCTATAAAGCAATCCCATACTGCCCAACAGTTTCTTTCTCCTGGAAGAGTGGTGGTTGTCAGATCAGAATCAGTGAGTAAAATAGCCATCTTTTCTTCTTTTGTGTGAGTAGGATAGCCATCTTTTCTTCTTTTGTGAAGAATATGTACATAAAATTATCCATTCTCCTTTGTGGTTGCTTAGTTGATAACATTGTGGAAGATAAAATGTGTAGCTATAAAGCAATTGTTTTGGAAGTTTATTGACTATTAGAATGTAAAAGGAACCAGGGAAAAGTTTAGCTTTAGCTTTTGACATATTAGGAAAATGCTGTGTCTTTTGCTTGTGGCTGCACATTATAAGAGTTCTATATGTTGATTAATCTGATTTCTGAAATATCTGAGGCTTTTATTGTACAACTCCCTAACAATTTCGTAAACAAAAGATGAAGAGAAAACATTCTGATTTTCTTGAATTAGCGGGGAAAACATCATTATCGGGCCAGTTTGTGTACCTGCCAACATACCAAACATAGGGTGGCGCTCAGTGTCAGTCCTAACTGCTGACCATTTATTTGGCTAATTCAGCTAGACAGTGTGATTTATACCATTACTGGGATTTGCAAAAGGACAGTAGATGGAAAATGTGAAATCCTTTAAAAGCTAAAATAAATATATATTCATGTGCAGTGGTGAATGTGCTTGAATATTATGGATGGATTGTGCCGTACTCTCTAGCTTGACTGTTAGCTGCATTCCATGATTCCAAGCTTGATTATACCATTACTGGATTTGCAAAAAAACAGTAGATGAAAAAGTGAAATCCTTTAAAGGTCAAATATATATTCATGTGCAGTGCTTGAATATTATGGATGGATTGTGCTGTACTATCAAGCTTGCTGTTAGCTGCATTCCATGCTTATTCTTTAGTGCAGCTTCATGAGTACCCAATTCTTGTAAATTATCAAGTGTAATCTATCTTCTATGAAAATTAATCACTTTGTTTATGCATATTGATCGAGCATTACATATATGTAATGTTCAGATTAATGCCATTTGAAGTAATTGAAAATGCTTTTTATGAATTTATAATTGGTTATATTTGAAAAGGTTTTGTCTATACCTTTTTTCCTTTAATTATTAGGCTGAAGATCATTTGCTTGGCGTTATCCTAAAAACTCCTGCAGCAAATAGGCAGTACATTGTATTAGTTCTGACATCGGATACTGGCCTGCCCGAGCAAATGCCTGCTCACCCACCGAATAAACTTCCGGGAAGAGGTGAGGACTTCCCACAAGGTTATTACATAGTTCCGAAAGGAAAACGGGGAATGGAGGATGATTACTTCATGTCGACCTCCCGCAAAGGAACGGGGGCCATAAACATAAAGTTACCACATCGTGGTAATGCTGCTGGAGTGCATTATGAAGTTATTGGCATTGAACATAAAGATTTCATGAGTATCTGTGATTGCAAGATAAAGATTGATCAAGTTCATCTTCTTGAGGAGCCCAGCAATGCTGCTTACTCGAAAACTGTTCAACAGCTCCTACAGCAGAAAACCAATGAAAGTAAATACCCTCCTGCGCTAGATCCTGTTAAAGGTATGAACTACTGTTAACCTTATCATTAATAGCTTGATGGTACATATGTTCTGTTAAATAGTAGTAGCTTCAATTTAATATTGTAATGATCTGTAATGGCGATTATTTGTTAGTTCGGATTGTGGTAATAGAGGGCACATCGTCATCTTTTGACGATTTTTGCTTTCATTTTGCATCTCTTTCTCCATTAATAGTTAAATTTTTTGAAATTACAGATTTGAAACTGAAGGATATCCATCTTGTTCAGAAATACCATACATATAACAATATTCTGCAAAAGATGGCTGAAAACAAATGCCATGGGTGTGTGAAGTTGAAAGAGAATCTAGTGCTGCTGAAGGAGCAACAGAAGCACAAAGAAGAACTCAATTCTCTTAAATATCAGATGTCAGATGAAGCATTACAGCAGATGCCAGATTTTCAAGGACGAGTAAGTCAATTTTGTTCCTTATAAGCATTTGCAGCATCTCATAAACCATGCAAGTAATCTTGTGGTGTTCATGTTCTTCTCTTGCGCAGATAGATGTGTTGAAGGAAATCAACTGTATCGATTCTGATCTTCTTGTTCAAATCAAGGGCCGGGTCGCCTGTGAGATGAACTCAGGGGAGGAGCTGATATGCACAGAGTGTTTGTTTGAAAACCAACTTGATGATTTGGAACCTGAAGAAGCCGTAGCCCTGATGTCTGCCCTTGTTTTCCAGCAGAAGAACACATCCGAGCCATCTCTAACTCCTAAACTTGCAAATGCAAAAAAGAGGTAATAGCATTTTTCCTTTTTCTGATCTAAGTAGTAATAGCATTTTTTCTTTTTCTGATTTAAGCACCTTGTATAAGATAGATGTTAATCTTTTACCTTTTATGGGGATGCCCATAATCTGAGACAACGTGCACAAGGAACCCAGGAAGCTTTTGTTTAGGAAGTGTCAGTAAGTTCTCTATGAAACTATTGCTTCTTTCTCTTCGTCCAGAAATCCCAGATTTCTGGTATCATGCATGAACTTGCTGGAACTGGTGTTAGACATTCATCAATGTCTGTCATCCAAGTAGTTAAAACTCCTTTAAAAAAAAATGACGGGTTTTTTTTTTAGCTTTCAACTGTAGTGCTACAACTTAAGGAATGTGAATTACAGTTTCTGTTCTGATTGTGTATTGAAAGATCATGCATGGCTTGATTTGGCTGTATTTGCATGTATATCATGTTGGACCTCCTTTCTTTTTCTTTTTCTTTATAGAAAGACGTTTGACCTCTTTCTTTGGTATCTTGCCTTACGCTTTCACTGCCTATTCTGATTGTCTAGTTCTCTGCAAGAAAGATTTGTTTGTGAGAAACAATTTACAGGCATATAGAAGTCCTAAACTAAGATCACCATTTGTCTTAAGAAGCTGGATATGGTTACAAAAATCATACATGCAAGACAAGTCTACTTCCTTCCTTATACTATAGCTGCCAAATGTCGCCTATATTTACTGGTTTCTCAACAAAACAAAGTAAAAAAACAACTCTTGTGTATACATTCTTCTATCATACCAAGTTAGTTGACCTTTTTTTACGTAGGATTGTTGGTATCAATCGTATTCCTTTCTTGAGTATAATGAGGTGTCATGTTTCTGATAAAAACTTTGCTATATTGATTCTCTTGCTGAGATATACAAGGTTCATTTTCTGGTTAATAAATGTCCCCTACCGAATGACATTTCTCCTTTGTAGGTTATATGATACAGCAATAGGACTTGGGAAGCTACAACAACAATGCAAAGTAGCTGTTGAACCCGAAGAGTATGCTCAGGAAAATCTAAAGTTTGGCCTTGTCGAAGTCGTCTACGAGTGGGCGAAGGTTCCAATTCTGTTTGATATTCATTCGTTATTCCTCACTCCTCGAAAAACTTTTTCAATAAAATTATATGAAACCTTTCAGGGTACACCATTTGCTGATATTTGTGAGCTCACCGACGTGCCGGAAGGTTTGATCGTGAGAACAATTGTCCGATTGGACGAGACATGCCGTGAATTCAAGAATGCTGCTTCAATAATGGGGAATTCCGCACTCTTCAAGAAGATGGAAACTGCTTCTAATGCGATAAAACGAGATATCGTCTTTGCAGCTAGTTTGTACATAACTGGCATCTGACCTCATTCATTCACAGCATCTATTTGTCTCCTCAAATAGAACTCGTACTTACTTGATTCTGTTTCCATATATTATTAGATCCAGTGTTGCACAGCAGACTTTGCCCTTCATTGATATAGTGCACGATGATATTGTGGTTTCATGTAACTATCACCGAAGTGGATCTCTCATTTCTTTTGGTTCCTGTCATATGGTGGCCTTGTTCGGACTAATCCCCACCGTTCAAGTTTAGCCAGCTCCACTACACGTTGATTTCCATTGCCCGCTAGGTTCCTATACTCGCCTAATCCAAAGTTCGAATTATGTAAGCTCGTAAAAAGTTCTTGTATAAGATACCTTGAAATTGGGCCCTGCTCTGAATGCCGCCCGTGACTTAGAATAGAATCTTATTACTGATTAATAGGTTGCCGGATCGATCCCAAGTTCATCAAATCAATCTTTTTTAGATCTGTGATACACTGATCCCTAGTGCGGCGGTCGCACGGGAATCACAGTAGCGGCTCTGGCGATACCGTGGCATGTAACGAGGGTTTTGAAGCCATATGGGTGAAGAAGGAAGCCAAGACAAGGAACTTTGCCCATGAGATTATCCCAAGTGACATTGGGAATGGTACACCAAAAGGTTTCGTCTCGTTATTTATTAAAAATAAAAATAAAGAAAAAGAAAAAAGAAAAGGATTAGTACCCCTTCTGTTCACAGTCCATCTGTCTCATCTCGTACATACAGTAGGAAGCATCAAAGGAAAAGCATCCTAAGAACCGTGTTTACTATTTGGATTGATGAGAATATGACTCACGCCCAGAAGAGGAATGTTATGTCTGCTCTCAAACCAGTCGCAAGGTTGGGCTCCTCTATGCTGGGATTCGTGCATACTCAAACCATCTAATGACGGCTCAATGACAGCATTTCTCTTTATTATCTCAAGAGTTTATGACAGTTAATCTTTCCGTGCTTAGGGATGACTTAGTTTTGGTGCAATTACACCTCAAGGATAGCATACATGCTACAAAACAACCCAATCAATCATCAAATTGCCACTCAAATTAATGATGGACAACGATGCATCAGCCACGCAACTAACTTCCAAGCAAGACATGTGCCTTCTTGTGGTGTTTTTTTGCGCTCAATACAGATGATCCTTTGGTGGGGGGGTCTAACTCATCACTCCCTTTGTCATGAGCGCACCCAAAATTATATGTACATGTGAGGGGTGTATCAATTATATTCTTATGTGTATGTTTTTATTCATTATACTTTACGCAGTCTGGGTCAGTAGGCGGAAACTTTCTATACGAATGATGGTCTATGAGAGGTAAAGTCAAATATGCAGAATGGATGATTAACATGAATCTGTAAGATTTTGTGGCAATCACAATAATATGATCAACCCGACTAATAATTTTAGAAAAACTAACATTACTAGCCAAGGATATAAATGTAGTAACTTTGTTTAACTAAAGAAAAATGCCTTTTTTTTTTGTCGTACTTTATCATAGATCTAAATATTATACAAGTAGTTGCTTTGCGTTGTTTAGTCAAGTGAGTAAAGTCAACTGTAACAAGTTTAACCCTAATGTTACCTCCTAGCCCTACCTTCACATGCAAAGATTCTTTTTTTTTTTTAATTTTTTTTTAAACAGGCAATAATACTGTAATGTCTACATTGGACCACGTGTTTCCCAAACTGAGTTGACTTCAACGACTACTATATAATTCTTAAAACAAAGACCCGCTGATAAAAAAATATGCTTTTTGCATTTAGGATTTGCAACAAGCATTAAGGTGCTTGGCTTCCTTCGGCCACGAAGTTGTTGTTGATATGCATATCTTTCTTTGTGCTCGTCAAACTTTGTTCTGGAAAGTCTTCGATCTAATTGCTCCTCTACCTTCATCCTTCGTTTCTATCTTCCTTTGATTTCTGTTTGTCAGCAAGCAAGATCGATCAGCCAATTCGTCAGGCAAAAAACAAGGTTCGTACTCTGATGCTTCAGTTATCTTAGCATGTATCAATTTCTTCTGGTAGCGTATATCAGTATGGCGTCATCTCTGCGAAAGGGTGATTATGGGACGAATTCTGGGAATGAAACCAACTAAATCTAGTACTGCTCGTGTCTGAGTTTTAACAAAAATTCTTCTAGTTCAAATAGAACTTACGCCTTCTTTAGCTTAGATTGTAAATCTGGTTAATTTGAGTAATCCTAGAACATCCATTTCCTATGCCCATAAATTGTAATGGTTTGGCTTTCTGGTGATTTCAATTGGGAAATATCACTGGTGGCCTTTTGAGCTTGTTACAGTTTGGCCACTCAACTTGATAATATTCTGTGCATTTTAGATGGTATAAATTTCTAACTTCTGGATAATATGTGATTGTTATAGTTTGGGTTCAATATGTTACATTAATCGAAATATAAAAACAATAGTGGGGTATACCCTTTACATCATGATCCAATAAATTAGACGGCTTTGAGTAACGCTAGGCGGCTAAGAATTAACTCTTAACTTTGCCTAATTTGATTTATCAGTTATATGACTTGGAGAAAGGCCTCTTGCGTTCTTGGGAACCTATTGAAGGATACAAAAACAACATCAAAGTATAAGAGACTTCATGTAGATAGGAAATTTATCGTTAATTCTCCAAGAAAACTTTGCTTAGTATGCCCCGTATACAGGTGAAGCAGAGATAGCCGAGCAAGGTGAGAAAGGAGGGATGGAAATTGATGAAGCGAATCGAAAAATACGAAGTTTGACGGAGCAACTAAAAGTACTAAGTAAAGAGAACGACGACTTAAAGTGTGATCTCGAAAGCAAAGTCAACTTCACTAAGTTCTCCAAGGAAGAGATTAAGGAGGCGATGGAAAGTGTAATATGCTGGCCATAGGAGAAGGTGGTTATGGACGTGTATACAAGGGAGAAATTCGCCGCACTTCTGTAGCTATCAAGCTGCTAAAGAAAGAAGCCAATGGTGGTGAAAAGCATGTACGACAAGAGGTAGGACGCCTCTATCATATTATCTTATGCTGCTCGTTGTCTTTCTCCTTTTGCACTTGAGAAAAACATTTATTAGCAGGAACCATGAGAAAATTAGCTTAGTTCATGTATCAAAACCAAATATTCCATGTTTGAGTCGATCCTTCAAAAGAAGGTGGCTTTCAACTTAAGCCTTAAAAAATTATATAACTTTGAAGAAGCCTTGGTTTATCCACACATGCACGCCTCAAATGAGTTTAAATGATACTTTACATTGTGCAGGTTGATATACTAAGCAGGGTGAGGCATCCGAATCTTGTGACGCTTGTAGGAGCATGCCCGAAGAAGGTGCAATCGTTTACGAGTACCTTTCTGGTGGAACTTTGTTTGACCGCCTTGCACTTGAGAAGAAGCAGCCGCCTCTTACATGGCAAGCTCGACTCCGTATCGCCTCTGAAATTTGCTCAGCCCTCGTTTTTCTCCATTCTCATAAGCCTGACAGCATCGTCCACGGCGACCTCAAACCGACCAACATTCTCTTCGATGCAAATGATGTTATCAAGCTCAGCGACTTTGGTATCTGCCGAGTTATTCCCCAGACAGATGTAGCAATTACGGCTCATCGTACTACTTGTCTAAAGAAAAATGACGGCTATCTTGACCCACTCTATTGCGAAAATTGGAAACTTACGACAAAGGTAGATGTTTATGCATTTGGTGTTATACTCCTCCGCCTTTTGACAAACAAACCACCGCAGAGACTTGTTGCGACTGTACAAAGATCAGTGGACAAAAGAAAACTTAAAGATGAACTTGATAGCAGTGCCAAGTGGCCTAAAAACTGGCGGAAGAATTTGCTGAACTAGCGCTAAAATGTTGTGTTCTTCACTGGAGGATCGAGCAGATCTCGCCACCGAGGTGTGGGAGAGTCTAGAGCGCATGAAGAACGAACATTACTCCAAGTACTTACTTTTTGGTTAGCTCCGTCTTCCTGGTAAGTAAAAGGAATACTATGTTTATTTACGGTGTCTTGGAGGATGTCAAGAATGAACTTCATATGTATCTTTACCAATTACCACAAATGCTTCTCTGACATCTAAATAAGAAATATTGTCATTCATCCAAAAAACAAAAAAAGAAATATTGTCAGATTAATTCCGCATTGGGTTTACTGGTTGGATGTTACAATTTGCTCGTTCGAAGTTAATGTAACACATGTATTTCTTGTGAAATATAACAGATAAAATCGAGAAGCATGAGGACATATAAAATCAGGAAGAAGGAACATTCGGATAGTGTCTTATATATTATGCCTCTCTCGGTCAAGCGGCCGCAGGCCTTAAAATTTTTCTTTTTTTTTTTTCTTTTTTTTTGTCATGATGTATATATTCCATTTCCATCTTGATTGTTGTACGTTTTGAGGATAAACTTCAGGAGTGGCCACTTTTAAATGAATCAAATTGAGATATCATGATTTTAAGCCATGCTTATCGCAACCGACACACTACTTGATGATCAAGGGCTATACAGATGCTGCATTTAAATCGGTTATCGTGACGTGATTATACTTGTGATATTGTCTGTATGTCCACCTTTAATTCTACCTTATCAGTGACGGATTTAGCAACAACCAAGATGGAGAAAAAGGGAAATGGCATAGGCTTAAGACACGATCAGCATAAAGGAGGTGGCCACACAACCAATTAATATTGCTGAGATGGCTCGGTAAAAACCATCCAACATTACCAATGGCTGTCTCCCATTGCATCCTTGGTGCAAATCAAAGATTAAATGGTGCCTATAAACACAAATTTTATCTGAGATCATATCACCCATCCATATCTCCTATATACTGTTATGTGAACATACAGAATCGAACTACTTTCAGCCAAGTTTCGATCCTAGGAGATCTGGTTTATGGGCTTAACATACGTCGCTGTCCCGCTCTGTTTATTGAAAGCAAGCTACTAGTTTTTATCACAGGCACATATTTCTCAAACCACGAAAATTTACTTACCCTAGGCAACAGGAGGTATGCTACTTGGGGTGACAAATGTAACTCTGATCACACCTGAAGCAATATGGACATTATTAAGTTCAACAGATGCAGGTTTGAACATGAGAGACATTTAAGCTAGTTGATATTGAGATGTGCTGAAAGCATATGAATCACGAAGGAAAACTTTGCCTTCACGATCTCGATGAATACTAGGGGACAGAAATCACAATTAACAAGCAGTACATTGATCCTGTAAACTTTTTAAAAGAAAAAAAAACGAAAGAGAAAAAAAAAAAATCTTAGACAAATTATTCTTGACGAAAGAAAGCACTCCAAACTGAAATACTTAAGTTGGGAGCCCTCTGAAGATCATGCATCTGGAACAGGAACTTGATCAGAGATCGGAACAGATGCTGCAGCGCGCTTAACGGAAGCACATTTGATGAGATGGTTGTAGCTACCTTTTTCCTTGAAAAGCTGGGAGAAATGATGCTTGCAATAAAGAATACCTTCCAGGGCTGCATAGTTCGATGGCGAGATAGAACAACCTCCATGAGAACACTTGAAGCAAGATTTATGATATGATTGTCGTTCGACACTAACCTGGAAGAAAAAACGTAAAAGTTGATCAAACGTGTTGGAGCAACTAAACTCACCTATATGTTAAGATTATAAAGAGATGCAGTTTTATATATTATAACAGACCAAATCACCTAGCGAGCACAAGCTAAATTTCCTGCTTGGCAAATACGCAAAAACATGTGTACTGTTCTTTGCTGTAATAGATGCAACTGAAAAGATTTGGACATACGATCTTTGGATCAAATGTTATATAAAAACTAACCAACTCTTATAAAAGCTTAAGCTTGTATTAGAGATCTGATGTTATGTATTAAGCAAGACAAAGGATAATTTAAACAAATAACATTATCATTTAGCAAGATACAATCATATGGGGAAAGACATATTTGACGGATGCCATGAATCCACTGTGATCTGATGTTATGTATTATCCCTGCTGCTTCATAAGGCTTCTAAAAAACCTGATTCCTTTTTGTGAATAAAACAGGGTAGCGTGTTTTTCACTATCGGCAAACAATTATGTGCATCCGTCAATCAAAATAAAATTGCATACGACTATGAGCAAACATACTCAAAAAGCAATAGAGATTCTTCAGAATTAGATCACCACAAACCTATATGATGTTACAGAGTACCAACCTTTTCAAGTGGATATACTGTTTTATTGCAGGTAGAACATTTGTCTTGAGTCCCAGAAAACATGCTGGCAGCCTTACTTGATGATCTTGTCTGGACATTGCATAGGAATTAATATTTCAGACTATTAATTCCAGAAATATAGACGCAAAAAAAATGAAGTAATGTCACTCTTACCAGTTCAGGAGTCAACTTGTCAGCTGACTTCGCAGCTGCGGAAACAATAACACGTTAAGAAAAATGCAGGAAGATATCAAGTCGTAGGAGTACCAAAATACAACTTTAAGGAGATATCTCACGTGACTGGAAATTCTTGTTGAAGCTTCCAGTCTCCTTAAATAGTTGTTCAAAATGGGGCTTGCAATAGAGTACACCTTCCATTGATGAGTAATTACTCAACTGATAATGAGAAAGCGAAGATATTAGATAGAATGTCACATCTTAAGCATGAATATATTGTTTTAGTATGCGAAAGAAGCCAGCATTTGCATATGATCAAACTTTGTGTATGTATGCATGACCAAACGTATATAGAATACTTATACAAACGAGAGATGTGTTAGACCACTGTCCCTTGTGCAACTAAGCGTCTTAACGCTCCCTTCGCATTAAACTCAAACTCTCTCATCAGGATATATCCAGGAAGCGTTGGATGAAAATTTATCTGGTTAAGGCCTCCCTTTTACCATCCTCCTTTACTTCATTACAAAATTCGTAAATCTCTTATAAAGTGAAGGACATTATGTTCAGGCCCAAGTTGTTCTTCAAGTTGAACTCATGCTTTCTAAACTGAGTTCATAAAATAGTCACCATAAGTATGCAGCGCATGAGACGATATTATTGGAGAATCTATAAGTAGAATTATCACTAGAAATAGGAACATGAAATACCTACAATAAAATCAACATAACTATACTGAAACAATATTTGGGTACACATTTGCTAAGTGAGTGAATGACTGTCAAATATTGATTCAATTACTTTTTTCTAAAAAAGAAATAAAACTGTAAACAGATTCACAGAAAGCTAACAGAATAGAAGTCCAAAATGATGATTCGCCAGCATAAACTGAAGATATGTCCTGAAAACTGTAGAATGTTGAATAAGGTCCATGCTAATATCTCTATTATCAGATAGCATGGCCACTTTACACCTCCCAACATCCGAACACATGGTAGCGGTTCCCTAGTTCCACCGTCAACCCAGCTCCTGATCACATCACGCATAGCAGCTTGGGATGTTCTGCGGACAGCATCCAAGCGCTGCATAGTGCACACCCAAGGGCTGGTGGTTTCAATGGTGCAAACCTCTCGCTCTTGCACAAGTGTTCCAATATCTGGAACCGCTAGTGAGGGATGATCGACGCTAATATTAACAAGATACATTTATAATGAAGTATAATTGAATAACATCTCGAAAAAAAAAACAGAACGAGATCATTGCGAATTTCCTAACAACATACATTTTACAAACATTTCAAAATCCTATGGCTGATTAAATTTTACCTTGAGAGTTCCTTTGCAGTGGGAGCACTTGAAGCAAGCCTTATGATACACTACACCATCGGCGGTGAGCTGGTCCATCAGATACACCGCCTTCTCGCATGCCTTGCACCGCTGCGCGCCACCGAACGTCGCCATCTCTGACCTCGATCGGACGGTATCGATCACGGATCTTATCGATTTTGATCGCTGGAGATTGGTAGATAGATTTGAGGTAGCTCGTGCTTTTTGCCGCGAGATTATGGAGGAAAATAAATAAGAAAAGCTGCAAGCGCACCAATAGAAAAGGAGAGCTGTAATGATGATTGTGATGACGAGGATCAGCTGCGTTACTGTCATACACGGTACACCTTTAGCCTGCCACTGATAATTCGACAGCTGGCTGTTGGCGCAATCACTTTAGTTTTCGTTTCTTTTCTATTAATTGAACATATATAACAGTAACCTATCTGTATCACAATAATAAAAAGGATAAACTTTTAAAAGGGAAAGTAATTATAAGGTTTTCCAATCATAGGGTAAAATTTTAAAAAGTATGGTTATAATATTTTAACTGAAATTGAAAAATATATATTAATTAATATCGTGATTATCACTATAAAATTAACTAAAAATATATATTTTTATTCTGCTACTAAGTTATGTCAGTTTAATATATAAATATGATATTTTTATTACTGATGTTTGTCTTTTTGAGATAACGGTTACGGAGATTCAAAGAAGGCCGTAGAGGTTCGAGCAAGGACATCCTGCTCAACCATAGTAGTGATCGGACATATACTGTTATTCTGTTGGTGTTCATGTATCAGAGTATGAGGTCATTTGTGTGTGTGTGTTTGTGTTTAACTAGCGGATGGAACGTGCTGGGCCTGAAATTATCCACACGCACGTTCTTTAGCAAAGACAGGGGCGACGTGCTGGAATTATTCAAGTAGTGCCTAATGGGCCTTAACATAACATCAGAAACCAAGACCAATACTACACGTCTGGGCTGGAATGGAGCCCATACGAATGATGGTTTGTAATTGAGCCAGAATTGGGCTAAGATTGAGCTCACACATGATGGCAATGACCTTAGACACAAGAAAAATTCTGCAATGAAATGTTTACGCCACACCAATATATATCACTTTCGTGTTTAAATAAAAAATTCAAATTTTACGATTATTTTTTGAAAAAAAATTTTAAATAAAATTTGTAGATTTTGATGAGATCTATAATTTTTATGTTCAAAAATTTTTCAAAAAATATTTTTAATTAGATATTTTGCAAAATTTAACGGATTCACGGATTTTAAAACAGTTTTTAAACCCGCTTCAAATCCGTTAAATTTTGGAGCACACAAAAAAAAAATTTATAAGTAGTTTTTGGAAAGATTTTGAATATAAAAATTATAGATCTCGTTAAAATTATAATTTTGATGTTGAAATTTTTTTGAAAAAATACTTCTAAAGAGGATTTTTTGTGACTATTATACTGAGTAACGTGGTATAACCATTACAACCAAGAATCTCTTTAGACACAAATGCTTATGCACCCAAAACTTATTTTGGTACTGTCCTCCATCCTCTCAAGTCTCAACTGTTTATTTTTTTTGGGGATGATCCAATAGTATTCCTAACATAAACATACTAGATTTGTTGATGTTCGACAGTATTGCTGATAATTGGTTGGAAACAAACTTTCAAAATCATGACTTTTCGTTACATTTAACTGATAGTTACATGATATAATAGCACTCTCAATACATTATCATGCGATTTAGTTGTTTTTTGACTTACTAGGAGCATATATACGGTAAGGATACATGAGATTTGTATATTTTGAAAATCAGTATCCTAAAAAGAAAATAAGTAGAATTATGAAAGGCACTGCACTAATTTGCATCTTTTATAAAAATTGGAGGAGGAGGTGTAAATTGAGGGTATTTGGAGAGAGTATTTCACCTTACTTTTTCTGATTTTGATTCCGACAATATATGTTAACAAGACTCTTTGGAAGGAGAGGAAGAGGTTGGCATCAGATGCAATGGAGATGAATATGTTCCCTCTTTTTTCCGTTATTATGTACTATTCAAGTTGCCTTTTTTATTTCTATTTTATTTATTTATTTATTTATTGCTTGCCTCTCTTCCTTTCTGAAATTAACGAAAGATACAGGAGCAAATTATCACCTGTAACGCCCGCTACATGACAGGCGTATGCGGCCGACCAAATTGCGGCTCGCCACGGCTTCTCATCACCGAATTTTAATCCAACGGTTCAAACTATTAGACTCCAGCTTCTTGTGATACGTGCTAGAAGATCGAGGGTAGACTTTTTTTTTTGGGAAACTTGCTCTGCAGTCCAAATAAGGGTTTGTTTTTGCACTGTGGTCCACCCAAAACTTGCATTTGCAGTTACATCCAACCCAAAATAGAGTTAAAAAGACATATATGCCCTCATCATATCCTTTAACCCAGCAGCCCACCTTCCCCTCATTCCTCACACAGTCCATCTCGAGATTGTTGCCCCTCTTCCCGCCATCCCTCTTCCTCTTCCCGCCATCCCTCATCCCCTTCCTCTCCTCCTGTGCGGTCCTCCCTTCCATCAACTCTCACAATCCCTATCCTCCTTCCATCAACTCTCACAATCCCTCTCCCCTTCCGTACCTTCTAACGAGCTTTCATCCCGCTAACACCATACATATATAGAATGACACTGTATTTGGCATTTGTGCTTTCGGAGAGAATACCATATTGTGACTTCGACGGAATACAAAGCTGGAAAATTGTTTGAGCAAGTGGTTAGTAGATGGAATACATTGGCTCCAGATACGTTCATGTTGAAGTTCTACACTCCGGATGACACGCGCAACCTCGTCACTCTCACATCGGATCGAGATGTTGCGAATATGTACTACATTCATAAACAAAACGGGACTACTCAGGCTAAACTTGTTGTGGAAAGGTGTGCAATGCCGGCGCGAGCAATTCCTGATCCAGATGGGGGAGCTCGATCACAACGACATGCTGTATTTAATGAAAGGTAAAAGCATGTTCTGGGTGTGTTGTGGGTGTGTTCTGGGTGTGTTGGTATGTTCTGGGTTTGTTCTGGATGTGTTGGTATGTTCTGGGTGTGTTCTGGGTGTGTTCTGGGTGTGTTGGTATGTTCTGGGTGTGTTCTGGATATCTTTATAAAAATTAGCTAAGTGTGTGTCTTTCCATGTAGTTTTGCTCCATCTACCACTCAATGGGAGGATAGACCAAGCTCCAGGGACCTATTTTGCTGCCCAAGCATAGGTGACATGTCATCTGAGGTTGAACATCATGCTATAAATGCATGGCAGAGGTGTATTAGAGGTGTGGGACAAGAATTTAGAAATGTCGCATATTTTCGTCGTGCTTTGGATAATCATTGCATCGGAATCGGATTCAATTATGTGTTTCTAAAGAATGATTCTAAGCGTGTTACAGTCGTTTGCAAGGATGATAAGTGCAATTGGCGCATCCACGCCTCCTTTTGCAAGCTCGATGAGAAATTTTATATTAAGAAAGCAACGCTCACACACACTTGTGGTGTGGGTGTAGATCAGATAGGTCATCCAAGAAGTACAAGAAAGTGGGTTGCTGGTTTGATTAAAGAGAAGCTGCGAGATATGCCCCTGACTAAGCCTCTTGACATAATTAATACTTTTCACAAAGAGTATGGGGTGAAAATTTCTTACAACAAAGCCTGGCGTGCAAAAGAACGTGCAAGGGAGGAGATACATGGAAAGGATTCATTGTCTTTTGGCTATCTTAAATGGTATTGCGATAGTCTCATTAGTAGCAATCCTGGAAGTGTGGTCTATCTTGAAGTTAACGAAGCCACCAAGAGGTTTACTAGATTGTTTATTTCATTAGGTGCATCTATTGAGGGCTTTAGGAAGGCATGCAGGCCATTGGTATTTATTGATGGTACATTCTTAAAGCATAAATATAAAGGATGTTTATTTGCTGCCACATCATTGGATGCGAATAATAACATATTTGTGATAGCTTTTTGTGTGGTTAGCGGGGAGGATGATGAAAATTGGAATTGGTTTATGGAGCGGCTTAAGTTGTGTGTTCCTCACAAAGCTTATACTATCTACTCAGATCGACACAGCAGCATCTTGAAATCTGTTTCTAAACATTTTCCATTAAGCCACCATGCCCACTGCCTTCGCCATATCATTGATAATTTTAAGAAAGATGTGCTGAGAGGTGAAAGAAAGGATAGAAAGAAGTGGATTAAACAATTCAAGAGAGCTGCCAAGACAACAAATCTTAGTGAGTTCAATGGGATATGGAGCAAGATTGTTGACAAGTTTGGGAGAAAGTCACCTAACTTCTTTAATGACATCGACCCTAGACATTGGGCGAACTCCCTTTTCCCTGGTCCAAGATGGGGCTATATGAATAACAATGTGGCCGAATCTTTCAACAAGTGGATTAAAGATTGCCGATATATGCCAATTGCCGTTATGGTTGATGCAATACGTGTTAAAATAATGGTGAAGATGAGCAATAGGTATGAAAAGGCAAAAAATGCTCATTCCCCCTTAGCACCAAAAATTGAAAAGATGCTGAAGGAAAGGCTTCAAGATGGCCGTTTGCTCACTGTGAGAGCATCTACAAGTGACATGTATGAGTGTGTTGATGGGGATGCTACATTTGTTATATGTTTACAAACCGGTCGTTGTTCTTGTGGCCAATGGCAGTTGGAAGGTTTGCCTTGTCCACATGCTTGTGCAGCCATAATGACCGCCCATCGAGGTTTATATGAGTATTGTGATCCGTATTACCAAACATCCAAGTGGAAGGAGGCATACAGTGTTCCTGTTTATCCTATTCCTACTACCGGCAAACCAATTATTACGGAAAAGAATTGTCAAATTAAGCCTCCAGAAACAAAACGACCGCCTGGTCGACCAAGGACAGAAAGGATCCACTCTATGAATGAGAAATGTCGTGTTGTTAAGTGTGGAAGGTGCAAGCAGCCAGGTCATAATAGGCGCAGTTGCGTCAATCCTATTGTGGAGACTGTCTAGTGATGCTTGGGAAGTTGCTATACAAGTCTGTTTTTGGTCCTCGATATTTTGTGCAGTTAGCCCACAAGTTGCTATACAAGTCTGTATATACATATATGTACATAACAGTTATTTTGTCTTTTTTGGTGTTTGATCATGTGTAAAGGTCGTTAAAGTGGTCGTGCAAAGAGGAAGTGCTAAATCTTTTGATGTTATCTAAAGATGTTATTTCATGCAGTTCCTGGAATGTGTTCATGCTGATGTAGTGCTTTGTTCGTTAATGCAAAGATGTTGTTTACTGCAGTTCCTGGGTGTTCTGGATATGTTCTGGGTGTGTTCTGGGTGTGTTCTGGATATGTTCTGGCTGTTCTTTCTGTTCTGAATGTGTTCTGGATGTATTTTGGATATATTATGGATGTTCTGAATGTGTTCCAGAACATACCCAGAACATTCCCAGAACATACCCAGAACACCCAGAACATAATAATAAACATAAAATGCATTTAAATTCATAATAATAATAATAAATAAATAGATAAGAAATGGTAGTCTTCTGGCCTCAGTTGTACTCCATTGATTGATGGTTGGAAAAATGCATGCAAGGTGTTGCCGCATTAACGCAACTGCATCATTGAATTGTTCTCTCTTTGTGGGGTTGAGCTTCTTGGAGTTATAGTGAATAAAGGTACGGTTCTGCACGTCTATTACAACAAGGAACCAGTGGTCGCTTTTGCAGACTGGGAGAAAAATATATCTCAGTCCAGGAGCGTAATTACTTATTTCTTCCTGAACTTCCGCAATTATGTTCATAATTTTAGCGCTACAAATGGCCTGAAAAGGGAATAAATAGTGGGTGAGCTTGTTCTCGTATAAGTGTGGGTGACGAATATTACCTCAAAATTCGCTGCGCAGAAGAAACTCTTCTCGTATAAGTGTGGGTTAGCTTCTTGGCGTGTAATAAAAAATGATGAAGAAAATGCGGTGATTATTTCATCACCAATGAATTCATGTTTACATAGTACTTTATACATGTCAAAAACCATGATGTGTGTCCTTTCATCAGCCCAAACAGTAGAGAAGTACTTGCTGGAGTCAATCCTCAATAGCCCTTTAATAGCATCCTCTTCAGATTGCCCAGCATTCCGCGGCAATATGAGCCTTAAACAACCAAACACAAAAGGGAATAAAGTAGCGGTTAGTTCAAAACAATAGAATAACATACCCACAACAGCAAGAACACACCCACAACACACCCAGAACATATCCAGAACACCCAGAACACACCCAGAACACCCACAACATACCTAGAACATACCCAGAACACCCGCAAGACTCCCAGAACAGAAAGAACTTACCTTTTTTACCTTCTTGACTACCCATTTCTGATGAGCTGAGAGAGAGTCCGAAACATCCAGATGCTGCTCGGTTATTTCAATCATATTTGAAGGAGGATCCTGCAGCTCAGAACTATCCTGTACAAGAGGAGTCTCCTGTGCAATAGGGTGATCCTCCTCCTTGGGCTTGGGCTCTACTGGATCCTTTGAAATAGAAGGCATATGAGCCTGCTAATCTGCAGCAGAATCCGTTACCATCGGCTCATCGACGGGATCCTCGTCAGAATCAAGGTCATACTGCTTAATCTCTCCAACCACCCCCATTATCATTAATGGTTCATCTCATAGGGTATCAGTTGGAGCGACTCAGCAGCAAACATTTGCTCCTTCTGCTCATTTTTTATTGTCTGAACCGGAAGCATCCTCATCAACTTCCATGGCAATCTTCTTTGCAAGCTTCTCGATTTCAGACCTCGACTTCCTACTTCGAATCATTGTCCGGTTTTTCCTCCAGAACATCTTCTCAGGGTTTGAAGTAGCCTCGAGAACTGCTGGGATATCTTTATTGCGCGTCTGGTAGGGTTGGCTGCGGCGAGAGGGGTACCCCCTTTTCATAGTTCTTTTCGTTCTTTTTTGAGGGGCGGAGACGGCAGGCGCAGGCAGGCGAGAAGGAATAGTGGGTTCATCAGGCGCAGAAGGAATAGTGGGTTCATCAAAGCTTACTCCGCGAGAAGATCCAGGCGTTTTTAGCGCACTTCTGGGATGCAAGATCTTTTTCCCCAATGCCTTCACCTCTAACATCATATTAGAGGTAACCTGTTCCACCCAAGACTTAAACTCCTTCATCTCAGATCTTTGCGCTTTCATCTCCTCCTCCAACTTACCAACCCTATATTCTAACGACCGACGTCCAGAAGTCCGCCGCAATGGACTTCCGCAACCTTTTCATCTGATACTTCTGGTGCCTTTCCATCTGAAACTGCCGGTGGTCCTTCCAACCATAACAATTGCTGGTTAGCTTCTTCGTAGGCACCTTCATCTCCAGCATCCCGACAATGCTGTACCAACTCAAGTTCCCTCTCGGTGAGATCATACTCTGCCCGAAAGGACTTAATGCTAAGACGTTTACATTGCATTTCAAAGTCAGCAGCCTGAATCACATCAACTCCAGACCACTTAAAAAGACGTGGTGTAGCACCACTGTTTTGAGGAGTCATGGTAATCAACTTTTCATAAAACCAAGCCTGCATGCAAATTACAAGAGAGACATCATCAACAGATAGCAAGAGAGATACCAAGAACACACCAATAACACCTATAAGATACCCAGAACGCACCCAGAACACATTCACAACACCCAGAACATACCCACAAAACCCAGAACACCCATAAGATACCAAAACACACCCAGAACACCAATATGATACCCAGAACACACTCAGAACACCCATAAGATACCCAGAACATACCCAGAACACCCATAAGATACCCAGAACACCAATATGATAACCAGAACACACTCAGAACACCCATAAGCTACCCAGAACACACCCAAAACACCTCTAAGAGTGCCCAGAACACATCAACAACAACCAGAACACACCTAAAGCATACCCAGAACATCCAGAACACAATCAGAAGACATCTAAAATAAATCCACAATACCAAGAATACCAATAACTCCCAAAGAACACACTCAAAAAACAGCAGATCACTAAGTTATTTGCTTACCGTCAGCAGAATCGGACAGCCACATAAATAGTTCTTTACACCACGGCGATAACAGAAAACTCCCTCTATAGTGTGTTTGTGTATTGCAGAGGGCCAATTGTAGTTCTTCAAATTCTCCAAATTATCCACGAGGGCGACGAGACTTTTCGATACCCTTTGGCTAGATTCGGTGAAAAGTAGACCAGCAAATATGTAAAGTACCCATAACTTCACATAATCTACAGCTCTTGTTTCGTCATCCCTGAGCTTCCGCATTTCACTTACTATGTTGTCAATGTGCGGGGGAAACCGGGCGTTGAAATAAGATTTCAGTAGGGGTGTTTCAGGCGCACTCAGAGACGCTTCTAAATCAACTGGCTCACCGGCCATCGGGAGTCCAAGCAATATCGCCACATCTTGAGGGCTGAAAATAAGCTTCGTCCCTCCCAAAGCAAATGTTGATCCCCCTACCCACCGGTTACAAATTACGGTGAGTTTTGGACGATCGCCGCCAATAGGTGGGATTTCAGACAAATGGGAGAAAGGAGTCGTCTTCACGATCGGAACATGGAAATTTTTCAGCGACAACGACCCCGTGGCACGGAAGTTGTCAGACAAATTCTTCGGGAAACATCTTGTTTTCACATTGCCGCGCTTATCCTTACCCATTTCGAGTGGATTTGATAGATGAATTTGGAAGAGTGAGGGAAGAACGGGGATTGAGAACGGCGAGAAACGGTGATTAGGGATTTACTGCTACAGTGACAAGGGTAGATAGGTAATTCCAGCCAAATGTGGAGTGCAGTGCAAATGTTAGTCAAAATAATAGAGTAAAATGAACTTTTAAAGTGAACGTGGACTGGAGTGATGTTGAAAGTAAATAGGAGGACTGCAGAGCAAATTTTCGTTTTTTTTTTCTAATTTTACTATAGGGGGCTGATATGCAATTTACCGCAATTTTTTAGCATCTTTCACTTCACTGGCCATGATATCCTCTTGCTCTAGCTCTTGTATAAATACTTCCTGGAAATCTCTCTCTCGCTCTCTCTCTCTCTCGCCACAACCACCACCTCCGATCTCTGCGGCATTTCCCCGATCATCCTCACCTGAGCGCGGTGCCACCGGCATGGTCGGCCAAGGTTCATCGTCGGACATCTCCTTCGCCGGGCTGTTCACCAGCAGCGCCATTGCCGCGTGCTTTGCGGAGGCAAGTACAACCACCACTTTAGTTCTTAAGATCCTAACCTCTGCGATTACTGATCTTCTGAGCTCAAATTTGTTGGATCACGTAAAATGAGCATAACGAAACTCCTAGTACTAATATTCCTCACGGTTTTTTCCTGTATTTCCGATCCATACCTCTGCACAGTTGATCTGCTCACTTAGAAAACCAACAACGGTATGGCTTAATCCAATTGTCGCTCGTAGGTCGCTCCTTGGTATTGTACGGTAGGGATGGGTGTTAGGAGATGGCAGGGTGGAGGCGGAGGAGTGACGCAGGATTCTACAATCTAAACATGAAACATTAATTATTAGTTAGTTGATCCTTGCTTTTTGAGACTGTAACTGATGATGGTTGGATGATTTTCCTTCTCCATGTCATGCACATCTGTAATCGATGATGGTTCGATGATTCGCCATGTCATGTACTTCCGATCTGTTGTTGGAGATAGATGAGCTGATCTCGATTTTGATTACATCCCCTCATGTGACAATATGCTCGAAATATGTATAATACGCATGATCCAACTTGAGATATATTTAGCAAACATAAAAGTTGTAGTTGAGGTATAACTTGTGAATTTCCTATTGGTGATCTTTCAACATTCTTAGCTAGTTTCGGTTACTTACCATATGATCCATAGTTAGAGGTCAGTTGTTTATCTTTCTGGAGTTTAGATTTTTGTTGTAGCTGTGGATCATGATGTTGGGTCATGCTTACGATTGATTCTATTGATGATTGATGCAAAGACACGTGTAAAATGAGAGTGAAGGTACTTATGGTGAAATGATTTGAGGAGTAGGTGGTTATGGTGAAATGAAGATTTGTGTTTTATGACCATGGTATTTGCTCTTTGTTTTTACTAAGTTGCACTTAGTGATTGCATCAGTTTGTGGTTAGTTACAAATCATATATTGCTGGATTTTTCATAGTGGTTTCCAAATGTCCAAGGTTTCATCTTGTAAATGAGATTATTTGTGACAAAGTCTAAATAAGGACAGCAAATCGAGGAGGAGAATAAGTGAATGTGAGAAACCAAAGGTCTATGTGGGTTAACATGATAAGTGAAGGATGGGATGATCGATTGAAGTTTCAGCTCCACCTAAGCTGTGAAGCTGAAGTCAGTAATACATCCTTTTAGAATCTGCAACCTTGACTTCTCAACTGGTGTCTAATCATAGCAAGTTCATGTGCTGTTACATGTTTGATGTATGCTTTTTCGTAATGAATTTCAAAAAGCAGCAAGTGAGCAAACTACATTTGAAAGTATCACAGCCTCAAGATTTAGACAGACACGATGATATGGAGTGGAGATGCCACACTTACGTTAAATAATTTTTCCTAATTGCATGAAGCCAAGATATAGCAATCAACATGTAAGTTTCCTATTAAGATATAACAGTTATGGCTCTTTAACAATAGTATGGGATGCTCCACAGCGGTTCCTAGATAACTCCTTGGTGCACCAACAGTGTGGCTGATTGGTTCTCGGGATGAGTGTTTTGAGATGGTGGGTATAGATGTAGTGACAACTGACTACTTGAGAGGCCCAGCTACATATTATCATTGCTTATAGGCTAATTATCCATGCAGCTCTGCACAATTCCTCTGGACACTGCAAAAGTTAGACTTCAGCTACAGAAGAAAAGTGGTGCGGATGCTCTTGGTCTTCCTAAATACAGAGGGTTACTTGGAACTGTGGCGACGATTGGGAGAGAAGAAGGCCTAGCTGCACTTTGGAAAGGCATCATACCTGGGTTACATCGTCAATGCATATATGGAGGCCTCAGAATTGGCTTGTATGAGCCGGTACGATTTATCTGTAGCTGAAATTCCTGTAAATATTCTGCAAGCTAATAACATCGTACTGTTTTCAACTCCAGGTAAAATCCTTTTATGTTGGTGAAAACTTTGTGGGAGATGTTCCTCTAACTAAGAAAATACTCGCTGGACTTACAACTGGTTTGTATTGACTAAATACTCGTGCTTAACTAGAGCTTTCAAATCCATGTTGGTTCCCTACTTGAGGCTAATTTTATGTGATCTATTGAAATAGGAGCTCTAGCAATTGCAGTGGCTAACCCTACTGATCTGGTCAAAGTACGACTTCAAGCTGAAGGGAAGCTTCCGCCCGGTGTGCCAAGACGTTATTCTGGAGCACTGAATGCTTATTCGACAATCTTCAAACAGGTATTTTTCAGAATCAGTTGACGATGAAATAACCAATTAGCTATTTATTATGTTTTCGTAATTTTAAACTGCAAACCTAGGAAGGACTTGCGGCACTGTGGACGGGGATTGGTCCTAATATTGCACGGAATGCTATTATAAATGCTGCTGAACTGGCTAGCTATGATCAAGTAAAACAGGTAAGTCCCATCCTTACACAGAAACTCATACGTTTTTGTCTTTTTTTTTTTTTGGGGTAAAAGTTTCTAATCCTTTAGCCATTATTTTGTTGCAGACAATTTTGAAAATTCCAGGGTTCACTGATAATGTGTTAACTCATCTTCTGGCTGGTTTAGGCGCTGGCTTCTTTGCAGTATGTATTGGCTCCCCTGTCGATGTGGTAAATACTTCAGCTTGTCAGTTTATAAATAAATATTACTTTTTACTAAAAAGTATAATCTGTTGGTCTACTCGGTGATTTTTTTTTTTTTTTTTTTTTTTTTTGTTTTTTGGGGGAGAAGCTGGTGGCAAATTAATTTGAGTTATTACCCAGGCAGAAGTTAAGATAGCAAATTTCAGCATTTAGGAGACTTGGTCCTGTAATTGAAACTAAAGAGTTGTCTGGATGCAGATGACTTGTCATACTCCTATGCAATTGAAAATAACGACAATTGCAAATAGATACCGTTTCTACTTGTTCATGTTCGAGTATAAGTGATATATTGTTGCTGCATTTGCAGCTTATCTAGGGCATAGTAATTTTGTTTGATGTGATAATTAATTTGGTCTTTATTAATGTACTTCTCATAGGTGAACTGTTTTACATTTCCTTGAAAAAGATGGACAAATTTATACTGTTGTATATTAACATATTAAATTTATGTTTCAGGTCAAGTCAAGGATGATGGGAGATTCAGCCTACAAGAACACTCTTGATTGTTTCATCAAGACCCTGAAAAATGAAGTATGTTCTCTTTCACCTTAACCTTCTTGTGAAACAGCTAGCAAATAGGAATCAAGCAATATCCTTTGAAAATTGTCAATCTGAAGCAACTTTTGGTTAGATTTGTTGCACTCTTGTCATCTTTCATGTTTCATAATGCCTCGTGTATGTTTGATGCTAATTTGATGGAATTTTGTTCTTTTTAATCCTGGCTGTATGTAAAGCAGTTAAAGCTCCCAATATTTCTCTGAAAATCAAGTCTTCACTTTTGAGTAGCATAAAGTTCAAGTAATGCATGGAGAAATATATTTCTTTTTTAAAAAATTATCATTAAAATTGCGGAGCACCAAACTTCATATATTTTGTCAATGTTTTCAATGCCGACCCGAGCCAAGGCGAGTTCCCGTGTATTCATATCATGGCATGTCTTGATGGTGTTCCCATCGTGCTGATACATGTTTATTTTTATTTTCAAAAGTAAAGTACAAATCCAAAATAAAATGAAAAAATAAAAGTTTTCTCAGCCTATGGGCCGTGTCAACCTAAAGATGTAGTTACGAAATCCAGTACTATTAACATGCCTGCTAATACCAACCAGAGGTTTTGATAGTTGTGGCAATTGTTTTTAGGTATAATTCTGGATAGCCCCTATCTTTATAGAAAGTTATTTTTTAACCCCTCCAATTTTAAACTCAATAATAAACACCTAACTTTAATACTACTATTTTTTAACCCTTCTATCTATCAAATAGACATTAATATCTATTTAATGGATAGAAGGGTTAAACATAGTAATATTAAAATTAGGGGTTTATTATTGAATCAAAAAGTCGGAGGGTCAAAAAATATAACTTTTCATAAAGTAGGGGGTTATCCATAATTATACGTTGTTTTTATAACATCCATGGCCCCGCTGGGAGATTTCATGGTACAAAATTAGTGTAGTATAGTTTTAGCAATAATATTAATAGCAAAATATCGTCCAAGTATAATATGTTTCATATTTTAGTACTATAATATGTAAGCATCTTGTTTGTCCTGTTATTAGTATACTGCAATGTTTTTGCTGCTTCATATTTTTTCTGCAATCTAAAATATGCAATTGACTTTGTAACACAAGATCTTCATTACAAAAGTATTGATTTGTCATCCTAACTTAATTAAAACTGGTGTTGGTACTCGCATGACAAAGATGAACTTTTGTGATCAGTAAGAAGAGCAAGTCATTCTTGAGATGGACGTGCACTTAACTATCCTCTTTTATTGCAGGGTCCTTCTGCTTTTTACAAGGGCTTCCTGCCAAACTTCGGGAGGTTAGGTTCGTGGAACGTGATTATGTTTTTGACTTTGGAACAGGTACGGTAAACAATCTAATAATCCTTATTGACGTTGGGATACTTTTTTGGTGCATTTCCTTAATCGTATTTGGTTGCGCAAGTGAACTGAATTGTCAACTGAAATTTCTACCTTATTTCGCAGGTGAAGAAACTTTTTGTAAGGGAAGCTGCTGTTTGACACAGTAACGTGCTCTAATCTGTTTGTATTACTCTAGTATCTATCAGCAGAGTAGATACCAGTTCAACAATCCATTACAGAATCCATTTCGTTTGTTACTGGAATCTTCAGGGACATTAAAAAATGTATGCATAGTTCAGGGTAGATGAAGCGAGAATTTGTCTATGAATAAGAATAACAGTTAATTCAGAAGTTGAACTTCACATATTCTGAGTTGGAACAGTTTTGTTGATCAATAATAATCACACAACCGTTTGATTTGAATGCAGTAAAAATGTGCATATTTCTTTTCTTTTTTTTTTTCTTCCTTCAGGAATTGTCAGCATATCGCAGGTAAGAATTGAACCCAAGTATTCTCTCTTTTCGAAGGATGTTTTAACTATCAGGCTTTGAGTACGACTGCATAACTTTCTCCTTTTTAACGATATAAAATGTGCATAAGCCAACAATGAAGATGGGCTTTGAGGATGTTCTTTTGTTGTGCCACTAAAGTTTAGACCAGTTAGGGGTGGTGGCGCAGTTGGCTAGCGCGTAGGTCTCATAGCAATCTGAGTAATCCTGAGGTCGAGAGTTCGAGCCTCTCTCACCCCATTTCTTTTTCCTTTCTCATTTCTTAAAGGTTAAAACTAAATCCAGATCTTTATCTTTGGAATAAAGTAAGTATTATTTGGAAGTCGGACAAGTTCTCACATTGAAATTTTCTTGGGAATTATGGATGGACCTCTTGACTTGGTAAAAGTAATTTTTTAACCCCTCCAGATTTAGTTTTTAATAACCACTTCCTATTTTTAAGTTTTCTTATTTTTTAACCCTAATAACTAACTCAATTATTTTTCTGACGAAAATACCCTTTCGGTTATTTTTTTCTAATGAGATTTTAATTCTTCTTCTCCAACGTTTTCTTTCGCCGCGCCGTCTTTCATAGTCATCGTCCACCGCGCCGTCTTCTACAGCTATCGCTATTGCAAATATAAATTTTTTTTTTCATATTTTGTTCTTTTTTTTGTTTTTTAGTTATCATCCGCCGCGCCGTCTTCCATAGTCAACATAATTGTTTCATATTTTTCATATTTGCATCGCAGTGGTGGATAGTAAAAACAGAAGCTGAAGACAATGAGTTGCATCGTCGCGCCGGTCATCGAGTTGCAGCTCTAAAATTAAGCAAAAAAATTAATAAACAGTTAAGGGTATTAGTGTCAATTTTATATGTAGAAGGGCTAAAAAATAAGTAATTTGAAATTAAGGGGTTATTATTAAATATAAAAATCGAAAGGGCTAAAAAATAACTTTTCTAAAAAATAAGTACTTATTCATAATTTCCCGAATTTTTTTTTTTGATTAAAAAATCTTAATCTTCATTAGTTAGTTATACAAAAGTAACTATAATTTTTTTAGATTTTGTCTAATTAATTAATAAAAATTGAAAATTAAATAATAAGTAAGTAGAAATAAGATTAGGAATAAACAAGCATAGTAAACTGCGCGTTGCCGTGGCCATGGTATACTAACAGAAAAAAAAATACATAAATGCAACTTTCTGTCAAGTGCAAGTGTATTTGCAGTTCTGCATCAAGTATGCTATACTAATACGGAGGCGTAATGTGTCGTTACAACTCAACATATCATTACAATAGAGTCACTGTTTAATAAACGTCAAATCTTGTTTATTTTTTTTTTTTCTTTTATTGGATTTTTCTTTGAAGCATGAATTTTCTAATTAATTTGTAGAATCAGAAACAACTGTTTCAACGATCCATTTCAAACTCGACTTGTTCAATATATATGCAAGTAGGTTTCCTATATTTAAATATTTTAGGAGCGTTTTATAATATTGGCCACCCTTACGAAGATTCGAACGGACTGTCTCATTTGTTATGAGTTTATTATAACTGCAACGTTCCTGCTATTATGCTAAGTGTTCAAATAACTTCTGAGAATCTGCACACAAATGGATCAGATGAAAAAAAATGTTACACATGCAGTATTATTAGTTATATTGAATACTTTCGAAGAGATGATGATCTGTATCCTGGGCTACTGTAGAACGATTCAATCAACCTAGAGATGACTCTGATAATAGCAACTATATTGTCTTTGACTGCTTTGTTTGCCGATCAATAAATAGAATTTTGTTAACTACGACTGGTGTCTGATGACATTAGCATTCGTCGTTCTCAATAAATAGTTTTTGAAGATTATCTCCTCACATGAATAGTAGGTAATTTTTCCCTCCAATTAAAAAAGGCCCAATTTGTTGCAGAAAGGTGCAATTCGACAAATTATTGGAACTGGACCCAATTAAATCTTCTTTGGCGGCCCATTGCTTATTGTAGAGGTGGTTGGACCAGCTTTTTCCAACTTCCAATGCGAACAGTACTTTCCTTGCACCTCAGAAGCATGAATGTCCTGCTTGTTCCATCTGGACCGTCCAAATAGTAAAGTATTTCGACCTAGGTGCTTCAGCTGGATGGTCATCATCTTAATACATATCTCGTAGTATCTAATTTAAACGGCCTGGATCTGGACGGTTTAAGAGAAGAAAAAATCCATTACTTGGGATTCCAGTGGGACATTTCGCCTTTAACGTTACGCCAACGCCCATCTCGAAGACACCGACGCCGATCTCTATCCTTTTGGAATCCACGACACACGACAACTTCCGAGTCACGGACCATCCACCGCCGCGTAACTAAATTCCCCACCTCATGAATGTTCTACTCAAAATTCCACCAAAGTTATCTGCATCCTCTCCATCTCCATTCTCCTCCTCCTAGCTCCCCAAACATTCTCCATGGACATGGACATGACTCCTCCATCATCTTCATCCAAGATGAATCATGGCGGTGACGGCATGTCGATGATGCACATGACCTTCTTCTGGGGTAAGCGAGTGCAAATACTGTTCTCCAACTTCCCGGGCAACCGCGGCCTCGGACTCTACATCGTAGCCCTCGCCGCCGTCTTCGCCGCCGCCGCGCTCCTCGAGTTCCTCTCTCTCGCCGCCCGCCGCTTGGCGTACCGGCAAACTCGGCACCGATCCCTAGGCATATTTCTCACCTTGCTGCACGCCCTGCAGATGGGGTTGGCTTACTTGGTGATGCTCGCTGTAATGTCTTTCAACGTGGGCGTGTTCATAGCTGCCGTCGCCGGCCACGCCGTCGGGTTCCTCGTCGCCGGAAGCGGGCTGTTCTTTAGGCACCATGAGGAGATCCAACCTAGCAACGGACCAATGGCTCATTCCGCAAAGATCTAGTTTCTTTTTTCCTCTTGTGCTTATTTTGGTTTGTTTGTGTTGTATACTGTGTAACCGTATGTAATGTAATAACTACTACTTTGGGCAAAAAAATACTATAATATTAATTATTATTATAAATTTAGTATTAATATTTGCATCGAACAAAAATTGCTTTCAGGTCTAACTTATTGTTGTAAATATTTTGTGTGAAAAGGTGTGTTTCTCAGACGGAAAGCACAAAGTTAATCCAAATTGCTTTATTAGGGTGTGTTTAATTGAAGGAGAAAGTGAGAATTCACTTTTCTTGTTTACTTTTAAATAAAATTAAAAAAGAAAAAAAAAATTAGAAAATAAGTTTCATTGTTTATTTCTAATAGAAAATAAAAAATAAGAGAAATTAACTTTCTTTTACTTTCCATTTTCAATATAACTTCATTGTTTTACTTTCTCATTAAAAATTAAAAAGTTAGAGGAAAACTACAGTTATTAATACTTAATAATAGTATTAATAATTATTATTTTAAAAATAATATTTAGTAATATTTACTTAATAATTAATATTTCATAATATTTATTTTAGTACTAATTAGTATTATTAATAATATTTAATAATTACTAATTAATATTAATGATAATCAAATATTTGTTTTTAATAATATTTAGTAATTTTTAATATTTAATAAATTTATAATATAAATAATAATTAATTAATAATAATAGTATTATATAATGATATTTATATAATAATCATTTTTAATAACTTTATATATATATATTTAATTTAATATTTTTATTTAAAATATTAATAATATTTCTAAATGGTTATTAGTACTATATTACTAGTCCACCGTTTATTTTCATCACCCTTTACAATCTAAAATAAACAAAAATTCAAACCCTTCTTTCCAACCATTTTCTAATTTACATTTTCTTTTATTATTTTCTTTCAATTTTCCACTTTAATATTTTTTCTACTTTCTTTTCACTTCTCCACTTTTCACTCAAAATAAACAATTAATGATGGTTAAAAAGTCAGTTTCTATTAAAGAGAAATGAAAACTAAATTGAGAAAGTGAAAAAATCATTCCTTATTTACTTTAAATAGAAAAATTAAAAAATAAAAAAAAACTTTTCTTTCGCTCTACATTCTTTATATAATTTTAAAGAACAATGATAGTCATTATTATTAATGATGGTTAGTAATAATTATTCTAAATAATTGAATATTAGTATTATTACACAAACTTTTAGCAAATATTTGAATTTTATTTTAAGATTTATTAATATAAAATATTAAAAAAATATTATTAATTTTGATAATAACCTTAATAATTTATTATTATTTTTGGAAAATTGAATAAATAAAATTACTAAAATATAACTAAATAAAATAAATAATATTTTTTTAAAATTAGTAATAGATAAGATAATAAATTTGAATGTATTATTAAAGAATATTATTTGTTGAATTATAGATTAATATCTAAATAAATCTTATCAACTATTTTCAACTGTTATATTTCTATGTAAATTAAAATCCTAATTTCATCCCACTTCACAATTCAAACTAAACAAAAAAACTCAAACACTAATTTTCTTTCTTATTTTTTTGGTTTTAGATAACTGCATATGTCCGTAAAAAGAAAGGGCAATTTTGGACAGTTGTAGTGGCATTGTCGGCCTATTTGGATGTAGTTTTTTTTTTTTTTTTTTTTTAATAAATATAATTCCTTGATACCTTGCTTCTAGTGAAGTTTACTGAGCATTTTGCAAAGCATGATTCCATGCTTGCAATGTATATAAAAATAAAATTCTGGAATCAAATTGATCTATAAAATAGTTGGTAATGTTGGGCTAAACATGCATATTTTATTCCTCGACACCTTTTCTTTTCCTAAAATAATCAAAACATGTTTGAGATCTCTTCTTTTGACATAGTGCATGCTTTCTAAGGAGACCGAAAATTTGCTTCATCAAGTAAGATTCTATATTTCTAATTCTAATTAGTCTCCTCTCTCTCTCTCTCTTTATCTTTAGAAAAAATTACTGATTGCTTTATATTTATAACATATTAAAATGTTGGAGGCAATTTGTAAAGTCAGACCACTGACAATCACTTATAGCTATCAAGGCCAAGATCTAACACAAATAATCACTCCAAATGTCCTATAAATATATATATATATATATATATATATATATATATATATATATATATATATTACTGATTATATATTATTTGAATAATACGTACAATAATGATGAAATAATAAATTACTGATTCACCGACCAACACATGATGAGCAATAGGGCTGTACATGGTTTTCCATTTCCGAAGGTAATGTCTGAGGAAGAATTGAAAATCTATATAAACAAATTTAGATCATAAGTGTAAGTTCAATTTTGACGATTCAAGAAATTCATAGTCTGTTTTTACAAAATGAAAACTATTCAGTCTTACAAGGCAGATGATGCAAGATATAGCCCCTCTGGGGTTTCTCTTTTTTCTTTTTTATTATTATTAATTTTTTTTTTATTTGTTGGGAGGGATTAAACCGTGGCCCTCTTAGCTAGGAAAACATTCTATATGCCCATAGGATTTCACTTGTTTATATCACCTCCCCATGAGGTATTATCTGTACCTGACACTCCTGTTTCCTGGCATAGAAACAATAACAATAATAAAGATTTAGGTGTAAGATTAAATATATCAAAGGTCAAACTTTACACTTCAAAAGAGATAAGGTTATTTTTGGAAAACAAACAATTGTTTATCGATTACACGTCATATAGGGTTGAATGTTATCATCTAACATGAATGTGTTCTTATTTTGCAAAAGTGAATCACTATTATATATCCGCTGTACGTAAAGCGTGAGAGGGAAATTTGATGGTGTTGTGTTTCTTTATTATCTAATTAATATTATGATATAAATTTATATCATGTTTCGAAGTAACCTAAATATATACTACTAAAGTGAGAGGGAAATTTGGTGGTGTTGTGTTTCTTTATTATCTAATTAATATTATGATATAAATTTATATCATGTTTCGAAGTAATCTAAATAATTCTCTATTATTCTCTATTTTCACTAATTATTAAAATATCTGATTATCAATCCCTATATATTTCTCTGAGTCAACCATCACTGCATTTTCCCCCCTTTCTTTATATCTTCCTCTCTCTTCATCCATTCTTTCTCTCTCCTCCTCTCATTTCTTCATCCATCTCTTTCTTCCTCTCTCTGTTCATTTGTTAATCGTTGTCTCCAATTTCAAAATATATTATCCATATCATTTGCGCCACCGTGGTGATAAGTTCAGCTCCAATTTATCGTTACAAATTATTCTTCAAAAATAATTGAGAAAGCTCGATTGACCCCAGTTGACGAATAGTAGATCCGATCATATAGGAGAATAATTTAATTTTTTAGTTATATTTTGTTTAAAATACATTGTATATAATTTTTTTTATTTAATTAATTTTGTTACTGTTATTTAATTTTTATACACATATTGCTAGTATGTCGTTTGTATATGTATATAGGGTTTAGGGTTTAGTATTTGTGATTTGTATGACTGCTATAATATAATACTGGATCGCGTATTTGTGATTTCTCAATAGCAAAGTAAGGATCAGGAAGGGCCGGTCTCCTCCATGCCTATACAAAGATCAACCATGGACTGGATCAACGATGTCAAAAAGGAGATTAACGAAGAAGCACAGCATCGACGCGCCAGCAATCCGTGCATCTTTCGCGTCCCTGACCATGTCGAACGGCGTGTTGTCCGGCGAACTGACGGCGAGCGCATCGATACGACTTACCAACCAATTATGGTCGTAATCGGACCCTTGCACCACGAACTCTCAAAGAAGCCACGGTTTGCTACCATCCAAGCTTATAAACGTCATTGTGTGCGGCAGCTTCTCTTACGCCAACACAACCAGACCAGTGCTAGCGAGAAGCTCGATTCATGCCTGGGTTGGCTAGTTGAAAAGAGTGTGCAGGATCAAATACGCGAGTGCTACTCCGAGGAGCTCAAGTTGGACCCTCAAACTCTAGCGAGGCTTTTGTTTGCCGACGCTTGTTTTATTATTCATCTGTTGCTGAATCCAGATAAAGAAGTCACCGTTATGGAGAGCAGTCGAGCTTATACTAAGGATAAGATGATGCATCAGGAGAAAACTATCGACAATGAGAGAGACGTTTTGGCAATAGAGGAAGACTCGGCAAGTGATAATATTATTACGTTGGAGGTGGACAGCGGCAGAGGGGACTACAGGTTTCACGGTTCACAATTAGTAGGGATATGGGCTTGGAATTTAGTAGTTTACGATCTACTCAAGCTCGAGAATCAAATCCCTTATTTCGTGATGCAAGAGTTGTACCAAATGCTCAAAACTGACGAGGACAAAGAAGAATTGTCAGATCTTGTGATGAAACTCTTCTCTCGGTACATCAAGTACTCTCCCACGGATCTCACTCCCAGGCACCTCGAACCAAAGAATCCAAAAACAAAAATCCACCATCTGCTCCACCTATTGTATGTAACGCTGATATCCGCATTCAAACCTCCGAATGGAAGGCAGAAGAAACAGAAAAAAGCGCCACCGAGAATCCAAAGCTTATCGGAGCTCGAAAATGGAAGGCAGCAGGAACAGAAAGACGTGCCACTGCGAATACCAAGCTTATCGGAGCTTGAAAGAATTGGGATCGCAGTCAAGATAAAGAAGAAGGCCACAAGTTTCTTGGATATTACATACAGAAGGCGAATAAATGGCGTAATTGAAATCCCCAAATTTGATATATATGACTACACCGAACCTCTCTTCGGCAACCTCATAGCGTATGAGCAGTTGGACCCCACAATTGAGTCTAAAGACGCCTATATGACAGTCTGTGCCGTTCTGACGGACTGCCTCATTGATACGGTGGACGACGTGAAACTATTGGAATCCAAGGGAATTTTTGAGAGGAGGCTGGGCAGTCCGGAGGACGTTGTCGGTGTCGTTAACAGGCTTGGGAAGAACCTGCACTACAAAATACGTGGCAGCTATCTCGAGGATCTGTTCATTAAGGTGGACCGAGACTATCATAACGAGTGTTTAAATTCCGTGGCGACATTGAAGAGGAGCTACTGTCCCAATCGCTGGGCACTTATTGGTTTCATAGCTGGAATCCTGCTCCTAATCCTATCAGTCTTACAGCTCGTTTTTTCAGTGCTTCAATATTATCAACCACATTCTCCATGAGGCTGAGAACATCGACATCGACATTCAATCCTACTACGTACAATATAGCTACGAAGAATGCCTATCGATCCTACGCACTAATCATGAATAAAACTGTATTTTTTTCTTTCTTTTTTTTTTTTTTTTTTTGGGGTGAAATAACTGTGTTGGCATTATTTCCTACATAATATACGATGCTTCTACGTGTGCTCGGTTTGGGTATGTATATTAATTTGCGAGTTATAAGCAAGCTATGTTTGGTCTGTTAATATAAACTTGCATGGGTTGTTATATATCTTGTGTGTTAGTTTTATTCAGGTAGAGATTTAGAATCTTGATATACCAATTGTAACAACTTTGCCAAATGGGAGCGATTATCAATGATGATGTTCTTGCAATTACAAAAAGAAAAAGAAAATAAGAAAAGAACAAACAGAGGCTTGATTAATGACTGTTACAAGCAAATCAAAATCCCATACACGCATATGTAAATGCTTAGCAATTAGCAATGATGATGTTCTTGCAATTTTCAACTCAATGGTGGTCTACTTTGAATGACCTTAAGTAATTATAGATATTGACAGAGACAGAGAATTGCTGGCATCCCAATTTAATATAGCAGGAGGTTCCTATCAGAGCTCCTCCTTGTTGATGGCCATAAAAGCAGCCTCTACGGACACAGGCTCCTCCTTTAAACTCATTCGTAGCAAATCGTCTGGGAATAACAATATATGCAACAGTTTCATGAAACCCTAAACTCTTTATAGTTTGCAAATAGGGAGGCAATTGGAGTGGTATCTCCAAGAACAACACTACAGTAAATGACTTGTAATGAAAGTAGGGTGCAGAGACAGGGTCTCCATAAGAACCTGAACCAACCATTTAAAAATGCACAAGAATTTGCTGGTGGTGTACTCATGCTCTTACACCAACATCTGAGGGGCTAATAAACCTCCTGAAAAGAAATGAATTTGCCAAGAAGTACTAAACCATCATAAGTTATGCATAGGCTATATCTGGAATAGAAGTTTTTTTTTTTTTTTTTTTATAGCAAAACCTGGTATATATCGCATAGAGCGAATGACTTCGGGACTCGAAAGTCATTTCTTTTGCATGTCTCTCGTGAAAATGTATGAAACGACCTTCTGGGTATGGCTGTGTACATCTTACTCTCTCTAGATCTCGCTTGGGCGGGACTATTGAATGAGTTGTAATTGTTGTATCCTTTCGTTGAATATGGTAGTGCTACCCTCTTGTTTAAACAATTTCAGGTATGTCTTATGCTGTTCAAAGTTCCCAAAGGACAAAATCGTAGTACAACAACCTTAGGCATGCATAGATCTTGTTAAGGGCTACATCAACTTATCATACAACCAGCATAAGACCGGCCGAAACTGAAGAAGCTTCTGCACGGTCTATGATTGACCTAAATGAACATAATGGAAATTTTGTGGATGACAGCTAGAAAATGTTGATGCTTACGTATAGGCCAAGTACAATTAAACCAAATAAGATTACAAGAGCAAGTGCTTATTTGCTTCTACATATGACTATCCTAAATGTATGTACCGAGAATTTTGCTGATGACAGCTACACAAGTTTGCTACTTAGATAGGACTTCTTCATCTCAATCAGCTGGTCCAAAACCTCAGCTATCGTTGAACTATCTTCCACATTGTTATTGCAGCATCTTTGAGCAAGGCCGAACAACTCTTCTGCCAACCCAGACGGCCATTTAGCTGAATAATCTACCAAAGTTTCAAACACGTTTCCTAACTTGAACATATCAGCAGCTGCTAAAAGCAAATTCAAATCCCTATCATTTGCAAGAAGATACAAAAGTAAGGATCCAAACCAGTATGATGGCAGCATTCCGTCCCCATACGTGGTGAAGCTGTACAGCATACTTCTACCACTTGTATCTAGGAGTACACTTTTTGGAGGGAAATCGCCACGTATAATGATATCAGGCTTCTGCTTTTGGAGAAATTGAATGGCAGAACATATTTCGGTAGCAATTCGAATTCGGTCATGCCATAGAAGGTCTTTGCGCACAAGTCGATCTTCCAATGTGCCTTCAATTATGCATTCGTAAACAAGAGCATATTTCTCTATGCATGTTCCCATTAAGGGGATAATGTGTGGATGCTTCAGACTGTCCAGCACACCAACCTATATAGACGAACAAATGAAAAAAAGAAAGTTACAGTCAACGCAATGGGTTGCATCGGTATGCTTTTGGGTTTGAAGGGTATTGATCAAAAAAAAAAAAATTAGCTACACTGCTCTTTCAAAAAGAAAATTTCGCGAAAGCCATTCACCATAACTTGTATTTCTGGTTGTCCGTCAGGGAAAATAAGTCTATTCCAAATGGAAGTGAAGTATGTTAGATTACCTCTGGAAGAAAAGCCTCTGTTAGAAGTGCATCATCTGAGTTAAATAGCATATGGATCGCCACTTCGCTATCCCAAAGCTTTCCCCGGTACATCTCGCCAAATACAACTTCTCTAAGCTTACTTGCTTTACTAAAGTTGGAAGTAGCCCGTTGTAGCTCGAAATAAGGGAATTCAAGCTTAATTAAAGAAGAGGACTTATTATGGATATATTCTCGCTCCATCTTTTCGAGGACCTCACAAATATGAGTCATATTTGGACGACAATTCACTGGGTAGTTGCAGCATTTCAAGGCAAGCTTAGACAATTCTTCTGCTAGCTGGTAAGGCCATTTAGCTGTAGTATCTAACAAATCTTCTAGATGTTGTACCTTTAATGAGTCTTGCACTTTACCAATAAGGTCGTGCCGAGGCTTCTCTTTTGTCAGAAGGCGTAAGAGTAGCATACCGAATGAGTAGACATCTGCATTAGGAGCAAGCCTGCGTGACTGAAATAACGCTGGGTCCATGTACCCTGAGCTGCCTTTAGCATCGGTAGTGTGGTGGATTGTCGTTGTGGTATTTGATATTGGCATGCGACGAGATATGCCAAAGTCACCGAGTTTGATACCGCCACTTCTGTCGATGAGCACATTTTCTGGCTTGACATCCCCGTGGACCACAATGTCAGGGTTTGGAGAGTGAAGAAATTTAAGGGCATCACAAATCTCAGTCATGATAGGAAGGCGGTGCATCCATAGTAGTTCCTCCTTGACAAGTTTATCGTCCAAAGTACCCCCCGGCATGAATTCGTAGACGATAACATATTTTTCTGGACATGCTCCTATTAGGCGAACTAAGTGTTGATGCTTCAACTTGCCTAGTATATCAACCTGCACACACAAGCAATGAATGAATTTTCTATATATATAGAAAATTCGGTATCAAAATAGTTGAGCGCCATGTGGCACTTCTTATAACTCACAATATGCTACATAGTGTTTCTATTATCTTACAATTTGACATGTGTCACTTAAATATATTAAATATATAATTAATCACATATTTACTGAGAGTTTGAATTCAATGCATATTTAATGTATTATTAATAATTTTATAGTATATAAAAACTAAGTATTATTCATAATATTTTATTTTTATATATTAAAGATAAATTATAATAATTTAAAGAATTTGAAAAGTCATTACAAATTCTTAATAATTTAATATATATAAATTGGCGATCAAAGTCGTAATTTTTGAATGTAATGAAGAATTTTAAAGGTCATTATCAAATTCTTAATAATTTTGTATATAATTATATATAATATATACAAATGGTGATCAAAGTCGTAAGTTTTGGTTTGCAATAAAGAATTTTAAAGATTATTATTAAATTCTTAATAATCTACATATAATTATATACAATATATACAAATAGGTGATCAAAATCTTAATTTTAGATATGTAATTTGATTTTTTTTATCTAATTACATGTGATAAATATAGTATAATATTTTAATAAAAAATATTAATTTATATAAAATTAATATATTTAAAATAAAATAAACTTTGGAATAGTATTATATATATATATATATATCTATTCTAACAATCGCACGGATTCAAAACTAGTTAATAAGTTATTCAGCAATGAAAACGTTTTTACTAGATATACAAAAACAAATACGTATGCTTTGAAAGTTAAATAGTTTTAATCAATTCGAACAATAAAGAACGCATCAAATTTACATTTCGACATAGATTTGTTTCTTTTGGCAGTCAGTGGCCTTAAACAGGCTCTACATCTAACTGTTAATGAGCTATCGTCATCACCTTATGTTCATCAATTATCCGAAAAAGAAAATGATTTTTTATTTTTTATTTTTTTAAAAAAAGAAAGAAAAGAATGGGCTGCATCACCTCATGACGAAATGCCTTTTCTTGATGAGGATCACCAGGAACACTTAGCATCTTAACAGCTACTTCCTCGCCTCTAAGATTCCCTCTGTACACGGTTCCGAAGCCACCATTTCCAATATTTTCACTGAAGTTACTCGTTGCCCGCTTCAGCTCATCGTAAGACACGGTCAATATATCCGAATTTGAACCCTCGTCCTGTTTCCCAGCTGCAGCGTTGCCCCTCGGCAGAGCCTCTTTAGCCATGATCCTCCACACCAGATTCTGTTTATCATCAAAATTAGCTTCCCTATGAAAATTGAGGCAAAATGCAACAATATTCGTTTAGATTGGGTTTCTGTTAATAAACTTTTCAGAGGTTGGATACAAACTGCAAGATTATGCTCAAATCCATAGAATTTGTAATTAGAATATTTAAGAACAAATCGCAATCTAAATTTAGTTCTTTGTAGCGGTAGTACCTGACAATTGACTTTTTCTTTTTGGTTTCAAAATCAAGTTCGCTAACAGATTGTTCTTGTTATAAAAAATTGAGATTTTCTCAAAAAGCTTAAAGATTGTCCTGACATGACCAGCATAGTCAAGTTTCAGAAACTTGGGGAGTTGGCTCTTACTCTTTTTCCATCTTTAATGAAACAGGGAACAAAAACAACAACAATAACTGCAATCCGTCTAGATAGACTTGGGAAGAGTAAAATATACACAGTCATACTCGAGCAAACGAGTATTTATACATATCAGCAAAAGCAAAAGAAATATTAAATTCAAGCACGCGCAACAAAGATAGTTATATACCACAACAGACAAGCAATTAAAAAAAGATAGTAGCATTAAAAAGAAGAAGGAAAAAAACATCATCAAATGAAAAAGGTTAAAAAATTAAGAATATATCAATCACTGCGAATTCCAGCAACAGAAAGCATAAAAAGAAGAGAAAAGAAAGAAAAAGAAAAAGATTTTGTGGGATTCCTACCTCTTTAGTGCCCCTAGCAGTTGCACCCCAATCAGCTCAATCACTAAACAAGAACAATAAATGATAATCTAGAGATGTGTTTGGTTCACTATATATATATGTATGTTATACCAGACTAAAAATTAATAGCTCCTGTGGCCTCATGACTAATAATATAATATCCATGCGTATCGAAGAAAATGCATGGTTCTTTCTCGGACACTTCAGTTTTGGCTTCTTGTCTCTGTAGGTTATTTTCCTCGAATCTTAATCAGATTGCAGCCCGTGGTTGGTCGCGGTAGGCCACCTTGTCTGCGCATCGTTGCCGAGCACCTGCAGTGCGGTGGGACACCCGGCTAGTAAAAAGTAGGAACCGAATCTATATATAGAAACACACAATTTTGTTTTAAAAGAAAATGAAGTAATAAAAAAAAATTAAAAAATATAATATATATTTAAATATTTTAAAATAAATAATATTTAATAACATATATATTTGTGAGATAAATATAAACAACAATAATCTAATTATATTAAAAAATATAATATTTAAATATATAATTATATTGTACGATTTACTATTCTGTAATTGCTAGTATTATATAGTATTTTATTTATATCAAAATAATAAGATATAAGAGTAAAATATAAAACTTGTCAAAACAGTAATTGAAAAGAATGAATAAAAATTTCTTTCTTTTATCTATTAAATTATTGATAATTTTATCTTGAAAGTAGGAAGGAAAACAAATGTTTACTAAATACATATTGCTACTATCAAACATACATACATATATATTATATATATATATATATATATAAATTGCTTATTAATATATAAAAATTGGCGTAGTCTCCTCCATTAGAATCCATCCTTGTGGGCCCGATCATCACAGCCGACAATTTTGATGCGGTCAAACTTAGCCGACAAAAGTATATATACCTACATCCCCCCCACCTGTCACTCATTCACACTTTTATATCAATCATTTAAAACAAAAAAATGGATAAGATCGAACTAATTTAGCTACTTCCATACTGATAAAATATCCCTCTTATTTAATTACATCATTATTTATATCTTATTTCAGTTCAAATAAAGTTAAAAAAATATATTTAGAAGTCTTTTTTTTTTGAGGTATGTGGTAGTAGTATAGGAATAGGACCATTAGAATTTCTGTTTGATATAAAAAAATTATTATTATTACTTTTCTTAGTAGAGATCTTTGTAATTTCGACGGTTAGAGTCTTATCCTTTTGTGTTTATCACCATTTCGTGTACTACTCTCCGATTAATAGGAGATACTCTATTTTTTGTCCATGGACGTATGAATTATATTTCTAAACCCCGTTAAAAATTTAAGTATTCTGTATTGTGGTTTATTTTCTTCTCAATTTTTTATAATTGTAATTATCTTGAGATATTTGATTTACCGCTCTCTTAGTAACAACTACTTCTCATTCATTTTTCGACCAGTCAGACAGGAGTTCTTTATTGGGATATAACTCTAATATAAGTCGGCAAGAAGAGAGCACCGCCTTGTCAAAATACTAATATTACTTGACTTATCCCAAATTTTTTTTTTAATATTTTTAAAATTATATTAAGTATATTAATTTATTTTTTATATTTTACATCACACTTATCTTATTATCGATGGACAAATCATCCTGCAAGCAAACATAAATTAGCTAACGTCAGCAAATTAGCTAGCGTCATCAAATTTGCTAGCGTCATCAAATAAAAAAAAAGGAAAATTGCATTTCAGCCCCCCTAAGTTTGGGGTCGCGCGTTTCAGCCCCCCGAAACGCCACGTGGCGGCGCGCACGCACCGCCACGTCAGTGGGAAAATGCATTTCGGGGACTGAAAAGTCCATTTTGGAAAATGGGAGGGCTGAAACGCAATTTTTCCTAAAAAAAAAGAGGGAAGTCAAGTCTTCTATTCTTTCTAAACGAGTTTTCTAGAAGACATAATCTCAAACTAAAAAGACATCGGAGCATTTTTATATTACAGAGAAAGATAAGTTTGTCCCCACTCCAAAACTCTTCTGTTAGAGATATTTATATGGAAGAGTTACAATTGGGTCCAAAACATTAAATTTTGTTGTATTTTGGCTCAAATTTAAATTTTAATTGCAGTTAGATCTAACTATTTTTAACACTCTAAAATAATTATTTAAAAATATTTTTTGAAAACACTTTTAATATGAAAGTTCTAGACTTTGATCTACCATTTTCATGTTGAAAATTTCTCCAAAAAATATCTTTTATTAATTATTTTGAGGTGTCAAAAACAGTAAAAAACTTTGAAAATTAAAATATTTTAAAACACAATCTAAACTTTGAAGACTCAAAATATCTATTTAAAAGTATTTTTTGGAAAAGCTTTCAACATAAAAGTTGTAGATCTCATTAAAATCTACAATTTTCATGTTAAAAAGTTTTTCAAAAAATACATGTAAATAATTATTTTAGGGATTGAAAGCAACGCAAAAAATAATTGAAATGAGGAACTGCAGTGAAAAAATAATTAATTAGAGAGATTGTAGTGAATTTTATTAATATGTGTGTGTTGAAGTGATGTTGAAACTTAATGTAGGGAGTGCATTGCAATTATTCGTATTTATATTTCAAGTAAAAAAATAAGTTATTAATTTATTGAATAAAATAAAAATTACAATAAATACTTATGTATACAATTAAATTTATGCAACGATATATTATAAATTATAAATTCTATCACAACAACATAGTAGGATTATCAGAGCGTGCTTTCGACGTAATCTGCACAAAACATAACAAAAATAAGTAAGCTAAAAAAATTTAGTTGATAATTAGTGGAGGTACGCTGAAGTGTTTGTCCTAATCCGCTAATCCGTCAATCTATAGCGCAAATATATCATATTTGACGTGTCGATAGAGATACAACGATTCTCGCTTTCATCCCACAACTTAGAAAGCAATATGGGATCCACCGTATAAAATAGCTCTTAATATGTATTTTAAAGCATTTGAAAAGATAACAAAAAATAACAAGAAAATAGGATGATCTGCCATTGTTATTGTGTTTTTCAAGCTCAAGCGAGATCGATTAATAGTACTCCCCATAGATCTGAAACGACAACATAAAAACTCCTTTTTTAATTAGCTTTAAAAGTTGGAGTCAAATATGGTTTAATAACCTGATTAAATCAGATTTAATTACCAGAGAAAATACCATTGTAACAGGTATGCTTGGACACCTGTATGAAGCAGTATAGTGTACCACTCCAGATTAAAATAAATCTGATATAAATGAATAAATTTTTAAATCATAAATCATAAATATCAACATGTTCTTATATAGTTGGAGGGCTAGAAATGTCAAGTTTAATGCAATATCTTTTGCAAAATATATAAGATGGTGTGAGTAGTATTTCCTTTACCTCTACTGTACAAAGTCAAGATTCTCTATCCAATTTTTGTTTTTTTTTTTTGGTTAAAAAAATGATCAGTCGTAAGAATTCTATCTTTAGTAGACAACCAAGCGAAAGTCCTAATTTTTTCAAGAATTGATTCATCAAGATTGTTGAAGTAAATGCGTGACGAGCGCCATCGTCGTTGATTAAATTATAAAATTTTTAAACATCACATATTCCTTTCCAGCTTACTAAGAATAACTCTACTATGCCGTCTTTCTTTCAAATCCAAAAGATCGATATTCTAATAGCAAAAAGCTTTTTTTATTAACCAAGATGGACAACAAGATGAGAAATAGATTGAAATTTAGGTTGATTCTAAACTGGTCAAAGTAACGCTCCCTCCGAGCAATAACAATTTACTCATCCAACTTTGAGCTTTTCCTTCAATCTTATTAATATATATGTAAACAATCTATATACCTTCCTCTAGGTCGACTCTCGATGGCATCGCAAGATACTACACGCGCACTTCTCAGTGATCTACCTGACAAACAACTAGAGAATATTAAATTTGTTTAGGTAACCAAAAATCAATTGAAAACGAGCTATGTCGGATTTAAGCTTTGAAGCCATATTAAAAAAATGCTATGAAGACGCCGAAAGAGACATCGGTGCATTGCGGAGATAGAAATCTTCTTCAGGGCCACCACCAAGAAGCTACATTCGTTGCCTTAATTAGCATCCGTGCAAGCGTGTCTGCTCCAAGAATAAAGAGCGATCTCGGGACACCTTGCGCGTAGAGAAGATCCATTTCCGGATGTTCTATAGATTTAAGCTTTAACTATTTGATCCGCTTCGAACTGAAGCTAGTACCTGCACGGTTCAAAAGATGAAGGATCCAAGCTTTAATGAAATCATAAGCGTTTTAAAATTCTTTCTTGAAGATGCAACATGTGATCAATTGGTATCATTAATTTCCTTTGCAAATGGAGAGGTCCTAAGTTTGATTATAGCCTGTGATTTGTGAAGAAAAATATTTAAATAAAAATTTTCACTCTTTTAACAGTATCCCTTGACAATGTCCATTACATTCCACATGTCTTCAGAATTCGGCGCCATTGTTCTTTCAGGAGGAGCTGGATTTATGAAAGCTTACAGAGGAGTTGATAGATGGTGTAATTTGTTGGGCTATCCCTCCAACATGGAGAAGTGAATGGAGCCCAAGAAGTTAGCCCATGAAGCTAACTTCCAGCCAACGCCTTCATTTAGAAAACAAAACCTAGTGGGTGGGACCCACAAGCATTTTGCATCTTTCAAATTTGCAAAGCCAGCCGACCCTAGCTTCGAGTCCAGAGAGCTCACTGTTTCATTCAAAAAATTCACCCAGTGAAGCTCTGTAGGTAGCCTCCGGTTGAGAGAAAATTTAAGAGAGATTGAGAGAAATTGGAGAAGGAGAAGAAGCACTTCAAACCCACAATATCTCATCTCGTGGAGGCATCAAGAATTTGTTTTTATCCTCTCCAAATTCTAGGTGAAATCCTCAAATCTCTCTTGTAATCCACCTATGTATTTATGTGATGTTTATGTGGTGTTTATGTGGTGAATATAATGTCTATGGTGTTCTCTTGGATAGTTGTAGTCCTCTAGTTTGGGCAGACTAGAGAGAATTTTGTAAACCTACTATTTTCGATATAGTGGAAGATTATTTCGGTGGGTGGTGATCGTCCCGTGGTTTTTCCCTCTACGAGGGCTTTTCACGTTAAAATTTCGGTATCTCTAGTATTTGTTATTATTTCTTTTGTGATTGTGATGTGGTAATCTTATTTGTTCATACAAAGAGGGGTGTGTGTTTGGGACCGAATTTGTGCTAGATATTATAGGTCACCCCAACATATTTAACTATAACTCGCATAGAAACATATTCATTTCTTTAAAAAGTTTTTATTTTAGGGTGGTAGTGGTGCTGAAACAAAACAAAAGTTGAATTCCTATTCGCCAAACATCATCACAGATTAACACGATTCCATTCCATAACAAACACGAACATATCCCAGCAAATTCTTTTCTGGGATTCCTCTTATTCTCCGTAAACATCATCCCAGTTTGCAAATCTTCTTCCAAGAAACTTCTTTTTCCATGATAATTGCTTTTCTCACAAGTTCCGTTCACTTTAATAAGGTGGCCATTGCTTTCTTACTCCCCTAGCACAAATTATGATAAAAAGCATACTTTATGCAGCGAGGGAATAGTAAGAGCGATGGAGAGGAGGCATATAAATAGATGGGAAGAGATCTTATCATCAATATGATGGTTCTAATCAATATATATATATATATATATATATATATATATATATAATATATATATATATATATATATATATATATTATATATATATATATTTGGTGATCGTGTGCACTTTACAAAAACCTCTTACAGATGTCCATTTATAGGACAATGTGATCATATTTCACATATTATCACTTATACCATTTTAACTTCTGAAGTCAATGCCTTTAAATTTTAGCTCACCAAATTTTCAACCGAATTTGTGAAAGATATTTGAAAAGGCGCACAAGATTCTTGTATATCCAACTATTCTGACTAATAATACACTTATGAATTTGACATTTCAGCTACCTTATCTTTTCATGATAAACTTTAGAAAACTAGCTAGTTTCCTAGGTTTGTTAATACGATGTCGACTTATGTATGATGCATGGTTTCGTCCATATGTCCTACTCGAATAGTTTTGCTGAATATTGGATCACAAGTACAAGCAATTATTCAGTTTTTCAAAGTGCTAAATGACCTCCAAGGGCTGATCAATAAGGTAAGATCTACCATTCCATTTTGAAGCATAACACCCTAGCAATTATGAATAAGCACAAAATACAAACAGCAAAAGGTAGGAATTTTTTGTTTAAATATTATTATTTTAATAAAAGTTTATTAACATAATATTATAAAAAATTTATATGCCAAATTAATATCCACTACGCCACGTATGCGCCGCATAGGAAGAGCGTCTTTTCAAAAGACGTACTTCCTGTATAGTAAGCATAAAAGAAACTGAGAAAATACGTTCTTCCTAAAAACGTCTTTGTAAAAAACGCACTTTCATAACTTAGACAAAATATAGAAAAAATAATACAAGAGGAAGAGCGCCTTTTTAAAAGATGTTCTTCCTATTTGCAATAAGGTTATCAATCTTATCATCGAGAGACGTAAAAGTATTATTCTAAAGGCATAGACATATGACTTTACTGAATTACTGTGATCTCGTTGGTTTGCCTGAATAATGGGTCCATGTAACAGGAGTACCCTTCGCCATTTCTGTGACATAGTCGGCCACTTGCCTGTACTATCTATGACTTCATTCATCCTTCCCTTTCGCCATGCATAGTTAGTGTTCAATAAAAAAATAAGAATCCAGAAATGCCATTCATAGTTATACAGGCCATATTTGTAACTTATCAGAAAAATAAAGAAAAAAGTAAAAAACAAGAAGTTAATGTTCTATTAAAAGAGATGAGAAGGCCGACCAGCGTTGGTTCAGTTGGTTAGCGGACCTAGGTGTTTGGAGGAGACCAAATGTCTATCCCTCATGAAATATAGGTCAGGAATTCTCAGCAATATCTGATTGGAATGATCTACTATTCACAGATGATCAGTATTCGGTCGAGATGTATGATATAAACCGAACTCAGTGGTGAACCGTGGCCTTCTTGGATTAATAAAAAACAAACTAGTTGGATTAATAAAATTAAATGAAGCTTAATGCAGCAGTTACAAGGTGGTGAGGTTGATCAAAAGAGGGATGCTGCTGGTGCTTACGTTAAATGCCTGGTTAAATCACATCTCAACTATGGTGGAATTCTAGATTATTTACCATGATCTTAGATGTTTGCAAGGCTTCTGGAGTTGAGATACAACCTTCGCTTTTGGGTCGCGGCAAAGTATGCAGTGTACTCTTGAGATCGTTGCTTGGTGCATGAGTCAGATAATTTTGAAGTGTTTAAAACTCTAAAGCATGCTCAAGTTACCTCTACATTTTGTATCCCACAGGGCGGTTAGCTAGCCTGCACCTCTTAGAATGGTCATTGCAATGCCTGCTTGGCTGTGTTGAAAAGCATAACTTCACAGTGGCATTTGAGATTCCTTCCCAGCCTCTGAATCAACATTGAGGTAAGGCCAGGGCTCTTTCATTCTATGCTGCTGATGCACATGGAGGAATCTGCCCCCACTCCCCGGCAGCCTCAACCTTATTATACTTTCCTGTAATTACCGAAATGAATAACAAAGCAAGTAGAAACAAACACTTCATAGAAATATCCATCGTTGCATCGCTATAGTGATGTTTTGAGTAGTTGTGTTCGAATATTTATGAAGAAGCAAAGAGGTTGCTAGAAGATGCCAGTGATTGTAACAAGGTATGCCAACTCATACCCTTATCTTCCTTGGTGGAAGCAGCACTACAACGACATTGCATGAAGCACTAACATGAGAATCTTTTATCCAGTGCCTTGAAAGTGGGTTGTTGAGGTGACAACTGTTCAATTCTCAGCAGTTTACAGTTGTTGATCTTGTAGCTTCTGTGGTTATTGTGCACTGATAAGAGTACAAAGCTGACGCTTAATTTTAAAAAAAAAATGAAAAAGAAAAAAAAAGTTGATCACTACAGCCATCAAAACATGCTAAGTTTATCTAAGTTTAGTTATCTGTTCGCACCATTTCTGGAAAGAGAAGAGAATTAGTAGCACAACACTTGTATTTCTCAAAATTAAAAAAATAATACACTCAGGAAAAAGATAAAGTGGTCCATTATTATGTTTATTACAAAAGGAAACACCTACATCATGGTACGGTTGAAAGATATTGCGGTTTGCGTAATGATTATTTGATCTACATTAAGTAAACAGTTGATTCTCAATAGCAGTTTAATCATGCAGCATTAGCGAAGAAACATGTATCAACATTTCTCGTAGTAATCTGCTTTATTGAAACGTAAACATGTTTTCCGATGATTTTAAGGAATTTGAAACTACCGAGGGTTTTGGAACCAGTATATCCGAGAGCTTATTCTCATGAACTTGAAAGAGTAGAGACGATTTACATTATCCGATTTTATCTACCCAAATGTATGCTATGTAGATGTTTACTGGGTAATGTACTTGGGTAGGCTGGATAGTAAGCACTTGCATTAACAGGATGCTCGCATTCAGAACGATTTCATATTTTCGTTATGATAATATATATCTATATTACATGTGCCTGAAGTTCACGATCCAGATATATTTTCAGATATATCTTCTTGTTTTGAAGTTGCAGAAACTTCAGATTTGCTGATTTTCCGGGGAAACCAAAATAGTTTCATATATATTTTTCATTATACTTAAAATGACATAGTTAAACAAGCTTATAACTCATTCCGGGAATATACAACTGCTCATTTACATTATAATTACAGAACAGGATTCAAATTCAACAAGTGATACTCTTTTATTTATAGCATTTGTACGTAAACCAGCAGCATACTACATTATATCCACATTTATTTAACATATCCATCACACCTTTCACTCTCAACTGATTTATTCTAACAACTTCAGCTTCAAGTTTCTTCAGCTCAGCTTATTTTCTTACGGCAACGTATAACCTGCAAGAAATGCATAAATACAATCAATTTCTACGCAGCACAGGAAACAAATAAATTAAGGTGCTATTAACCACTCTTCTAAAATTTAATCTAATTGTAGAGTGATGATATACACCTCTAAAATCCATCTCTAACTGTATATCTAAACTCATCTTGTCATTTATCAACCTACCAAATAATCCTACCATCTACCAAATCATTCCACCACCAAATTCATTTAGAGATGAGTCTAAATATAGAAGTCCGAGATGCATAGCAGTTTTCTTCAGTAAATGGTCATAACAAGATTCAAAATTCGTAAATTTTGGCATGGATACCCTATGAAATAGCAAACTCTTCTGACAAGTTAAAGCTTATTGTAGATTAGGTATTTTATTTAAGCTATCGAAATTATCAACTCACCTCCACATTTGTAACCAACTGGGCGATCAGCAAAGTTGCACCTCTTAGGAATAGTCATGGCAACATCAGGTTTCACACCGGCACTTTTAGCCGTATTAGACAGCATAACCGCGCAAAGGCAGCTAGGATTCTTCCCAAGATCATGAACCGTTGAGCAACATTGAGATGAAACTTGTGCTTGAGGATCCTGAGATGCTGCCGCACATGGAGCTAGCCTGAAAGCCATCCTGTCCGCTGGAACAGATCCACATTCGCCTGCTGCATCAACCGCGACTCCTGCTAAAATGAGAAAAGCGACGAGGGAGAAGAGTTTCATTGGAACCTCCATTTCTTCAAACGACTACATGCATATCACTTGCTTATTCCCTGAGGTATATATACAACTAGATGTGCTACTGGAAATGATGATTTATTGAAGAGAAGAGTAGTGGGGGTTGCACTACATTCAGCACCATCTTCGTATTGCAGCACCACCGACAGTTTGTAGATATTCATCCACATAGGTGGCTGAGTAGTTTACATGTTCATTTTCTTGAGGATTTGCTAGAATCCGTCATATAAATAGTGTTAGCAGTAATTACTAATTACACCATTAATACCCTGTATTTTAGAATCATACATTGTTAGTTTTTTTTATGAACCGACATACTTGTTTATCAGTATTTAGTTTCACCATTCTCCTTCTCCATGGCGTTTCGACTTGCCTTCTATGACTAGGCATGAACGACAATAAAAGAGTTCCCTTCAGCAGTTTCAGTGGAGCCTTAAAACACGAACGTAAAGACATATTGAAAAATTTTAAATATAAATGTTGTAAAGCACATTAAAACCGATTTTTTCGAATTCAAATTTTTTTTAAAAAAAAATTACTTGATTTAGTAATTATTAAAAAAAAAAATTTGGTGTTCATATAGTAGGACAGTACAGAAGCCGGGCTGGTATAAAATTATTCCAATATTTTTCCTTAAAACACTTGTTACATGAGCTCTGCCGTAAAGGTTACAACAAATTTTTAGAATAATTTAAAGAAATAATGAATTATAAATTACTTAGCTGTGATTTATAATTTTTTAGTACAAAGTTTGTCTCTTTGGAGTGGGACTGCGACGACATTTAGAAGACAATTTCCTCTGCATCGTCATCTAGTGAATTTTCCAAACGTAGCTTGTCAGAGTAGCTTGTTTTGTACAAGAGAATATAGGAGTACTAAGCTTCTCATGGTAGTTCTGCTTCATCTCCTCTAGTTCTTCACACATTCATCGATATATTGGCATCTCATTCGACGGGGATTGAACAAAACATAAGGCAAGCTTAGACAATTCTCCTCTGGCAACTGATAAAGCCATCCAGCTACATTATGAGTAAGAGGCTGCTCTATTTGCAATAGAGAATTTACGATTACTAAGCTTCTCATTGTACTAGAGGATTCACAAACTTCATCAATATATGGGCGTCACGGGTATTGCAACATCGTAAGGCAAGCTTAGACAATTCCTCTGCCAATTGATAAGGCCATCCAGCTTCATCATCTAGTAAATTTCCCAAACATCGGTCATCTATTGCTTCTTCGGCCTCTGCAATGAGCCCGAAACTTGAGTCCTTTAGTCAGGAGGCGTAAGAGCACATCTGCCTTGGTAGTAACTGTATATATGAAATTCCCTTATGATTAACTAATTAGTCATGTAAATAAATAATATTAACTGTTTGCTAGTGGTTCTATTAAATACTTAGATCTCTTTGGTAGTGGTTCTGTCAGACTAATCTGCAAGATGATGCAATTATACTTGGAAATGAAAACCCGCACGGAGATGGGAATATTATTAAAATCTCTTTTTCAGAACTAGCATAAGCGACTCATGAATCAAATATCATCGGAAAAGGTGGCTTCTGAGCTGTGTAAAGGGGAAAGCGTAGGGGCGTAGAAAGAGCTATCAAGATACTACATGAACAAGACAATGCCAGTCAAGTAAATGAATATAAGCATGAGGTGATGCAACACTTTTTCTTTTCTACGACAATTGTTCTTGCTCAGCAAAACTTGTTCATTACTAAGTCCAACATGGTTTTGGAAATGACTGCCTGCTGCCGCTAGTAATTCCTTTATTTGTTTTTGTGCCTACAGGTCAAGGTTTTGAGTAGGGTGAAACATCCAAACATAGTTCGTCTAATTGGAACATGCCCATAAAAATTTGTTGTCATCTACGAGTTGATACCGGGGGGAAATTTACCCTAGCGCCTCCCCACCTGGACAGGAAAGACCGTCTGCGTATCGCTGCTGAGATATGCTATGTCCTGTCTTTTTACATAATCGCAATCTTGAAATTCTGGTTCATGGCGATCTAAAACCAGAAAACCCATACTAATCTTACTACTAAGCTGTGACTTTGGCATCTCTACTTATTGTTGTGTATACCGAAAAAAATACAATCTACCATACAACTGATGTAAAACGTACTCTTGTTACATAGACCCAGCCTTTGCTCAAACATGCCACCTTGCACCGAGTTCAGATGTGTACTTATTTAGCATGGCGCTCTATGCCTCCTTACGAAAGGGAGAGTAGGTCATATCGGTGGAAAACACAATAGGTGACCAACATTTCGGAAAGTTACTAGATGAACAAGCTGGATGGCCTTATCAGTTGGCAGAGGAATTGTCTACAATTGCCTTAGATTGTTGCAATTACTGTCCAAAGAAACGGCCAGATCTCTTTCAAGTACGTAAACAACTAGAGGAGATATAGAGCTACAACAAACAACCTCTTACTTAAAGTTTATCAAATGTGCTTCGTAATGATGATTTTGGAATCATATACAGGGGAAATCTTAGGAGGTAGCAATTAAGTTACCAACATATATTTGTGATGAACATCAAAAGAAAGCATTTCATGAAGAGGTAAATATATTGGACAGGTTGGAGCATCCATACCGGATTCATCTCATTGGAGCATGCCCAGAGAGATTTGCTCTTGTATAGGAGTTTAAGCCTAAAAGATTGCAAGATTAACTTGTCCAGACTGACCTACTATGGGAAGACCGTCTTCGTATCGCTAAAAAAGTTTGCACCGTCCTTGGTGTATCACCATTGCCTGGAATCCGTGGTGCATGGTGACGTTAAACCAGCATACGTCTTACTCGATACAAATGGTGCTGTAAGCTCGGAAGTTTTGGAACATGTCGACTTATACCAAAATTTAACACAACAGATTATGCTACACATGTACGAGGACCCTGTCTACCTAGGCGCAGCCTTCCTTCAATCAAGAAGTCTTGCAGCAAATATAGATGTCTACTCCTTTGGCTGTGTTCTCCTACATGTCCTAACTAAATAAAGGACAGAGTTTGGGTTTATCCCAATGGTAGAAGATGCTTCAGAGGAACAAAATCTGGCATATTTACCAGATGCTGCAGCTAACTGGCCATTTCGGTTGCAGAGCAACCATCCAAGCTTGCTTTAAGGTGTTGCAAGTAAAAATCATCAGATGATTGTATGTGATTTTTTTTTTTTTTTTTTTTTTTGAGAGATCCATCCAGTTGACATAAATCAGACGAGGGCTTGAATCGGACTTGTTTGAACTGTTAGAATGCATAGATCTGGCTTTTATATACAGTCTAAAGATACAAAATAGCTAATATATATTTCTTAATACGTACTTTCTAAATATTGTAATATCCAAATGTGATATAGTTATTTTTACTCAAATATCCTTAACATTCCCTCTCAAAATTAAGATTTTCAAATCTTAAATTTGCAATAGAAAATAAAACTAAAACATAATCAATCAAGACACGCAGAACAGATTGGTTGAAAAATAGATCAGCGGAGATGTTAAAAGACACCGATTTCAGCAGAGATGAGAGCTGATGATTTTTACATCGGTTGATCGAGAGCCATAGGATATGTGTCCACGTACTGAATGAAGATCATCTTTTTTTTAAAGAAAAACTGAGGTGGAGTAAAAATCTTCGGGTAATTCTTCCTGTTGTTTAATCGCTGGGCGAAGCTTCTTTTCGCAATCTACTAGAAGTACGTTGATTTTCAAGGTCAAAAACAATATTTCTTGTGGGATTCTAACGTGTTATAAATTAGAAGAATTCAAGATAATGCAAAATTGAATAAAAATAAACCAAGAGAAATTACGAATACAGAAAGAAAAAAAATAAAAGCCAACAAATCCTAGTAAAGAATAGGATTGGGGCCCTCTTATTTAATTAAAATCAGGATTTCAGAAGATCATTATCAACAAAAACACTTTTAATCCTTAGTAACAACGAGAAAAATTTGATGCGTAAAATTTTCGCAAATATACTAATCGCTCAAGTAATAAAATATGAGTAGAGTATTACTTTCAAAAGAATCGGTTCTATTGAGTACAACCTAGGTTTAACCTTAATTTTATTTTTTAACCAACAAAATTAAATGGTTAATTATTGTAATTAAAGTTTTTTGAATTTTCTAAAAAATAAGGTACACCGTTTATAGTCGCAATGACAATATAATTTCAATTATCTAGCATTCAAAATAATAACATTTATTCAATTCTAGCAAGTCCTTTTATTATTTAATACTCTCTCGAATTTGTTTAAACCTTTAAGAAAAATTGAAATATCGGATTGAATGCAAAAGCTAAGCCTTCCATATATTATTAATGAAATATCAAATAACTAGTAAGTGAAAGATATGTGAAATTAGAGTTCCTGTAGATGAGAAAATTAGAGCTGTAAAGGCAGAAATAAAGTCACCAGCTAAAATCATATCTCACCGTTTGATGAACTTGCATCCACATTTAATTTGAATCGGCCAGGAGGCGGCCTTGCCCGTTCTAGATTCAAATGGCCTGAATGGATTAGCTTGAGATACCTCTCGCACAAGAGACCAAGCTCGATTCATTATACTGTCCACAGTTGGGAAGCAATCCTGATATGTTACCTCATTACTTGCGATCCATAGAAACCAAATGATAGAAACAATGAACAGAAATTGCAGACTGTTCATTGTTACCCACTTTGGATACAATTTGAGAAATTTAACGGCTGGAGAGAGTAGATCAGTTGACCAGTTGACAAGGTGTTGTTGTAGCTTATCGATCATATCATGAAAGAAAGTTGATGTTTTCCTTCCCTGCAGGTAAAGAGGAGCTCCAAGATATCTACGATATAGCTCAGTTTGTGTGAAGCCAGTGATGTTTTTAATCAGGGTGCATTTATTTGGAGAAACTTTATTCGAAATCTCAATATGTGATTTGTGTGCTCTGATTTTCTGACCAGAGATCTCCTCATAGGCTCCGAGAAAGCTGTGATATCCCAAATTTTTATTTATCTTATTTTTCCTTATATCGATCGACTGATATACGTTATCGATTGACCGAAACAATTAAGGGTACGTGGGCTGAGGCTTTGTTTGTTATCGGTCAACGGATAGTGTAGATGAGTCGACCGATAGTTTGTGTTTTGGGTTGGGTTGGCTGGGTTGACTGTGTTCTAACTTATGTTGGAGCCCAGGTCCGGCCTGAGCCACGCTACGTTGGGTGACTGGTTGCCTGAACCAGTTTTTGGATTACTTTGAGTGGGTTGGAGTTGAACCCACTTGGTTTGAGGTAGCATATAAATCCATTGCTAGCTAACGACACCTCCTCATTTTATTTTCACCTCTCCATCTCTTCTTCTTCCCTACCCTCTCTACCTGGTTGCCGTCGACCACCATCTCCGGTGAACTTTCCGGCGAAGTTCATTTGGCGCTCCGGCATCCTCTACTCCCTCCCGAGGTGCTCGTGTTGAAGTTTGGAGGCAATATTATGGAGTTTTTTAGCTTGGTTGGTAAGGCTTTGTGATATCAAAGTGAGTGATCCAGCGGATGTTGTTAAATGACGTTGGATTGCGGGGCCAATCCATATCAAACTCCCAGTTCGACTGTTAATTAAAGAGTGTAGGGGGCCGGTCAGCTCCAAGCCGTATGGGTTCAGTTCTAGATAGCACGGACACGACACGAATTTATATAAAATATTTAAATATTAAAAAATATAATAATATTCGATAATAAGTGTATCTATAATATAATATTTCGCATCTTTAAAATAAATCTAAACACTAAAAGTCTAATTATAAACTAAAACTAAAAAAATATAGGGTGTGTTTGGCGGCGGCTGATAGCTTGTAAATAAATCTAGCTTATGCAGCTGGTATATCTATCTAGCTGATCCTTTTAATATCTAGCTGATTGTATAATCTAAATGATTCTTATAACAGTGTTTGGTAAATAAAACGTCTTAATGTAGCTGATAGTTATAAAATGACAAAAAAAGACATAACTACTATCTTACTCATATATATAATTGATATCATTCAAATTATTAATAATCTTAATATAAAGTAATAATTTCGCAATCTAACAAACATTTAAAATATATATGATAATTTTTCCTAAATTCTAATTACGTTGTCTAGTATAAGGTCACGGTAGAAGGTATGAGAGGTTGCGGGGGCACGACGGTAAGGTTGTGGCGGCGGATCGTGAGGGCAGCGGTAGGATTTCGAGGTTGTCTCTGCAATAACGTAGGAAAGAGATGAGATAAATTATATAATGACATATATTGTAATTTATATATAGAGGATTGATATTTTGGTAACTGATTACCTACCATCTAGCAGCTTGTCGCCACATGCTAGTGGAGGTAGCATGTGGGAACAAGCTAATTTTTAATAATCTATCATCTACAAGCTGCTTAATAAGCTACTTTACCAAACGCAGATTATAACTTAAAATTAGATTATTCTATAATCTACCATTTACAAGCTATCTAACAAGCTGAAACCAAACACACCCATAATATCTGAGTACATAACTATATTATATTATTTAACACTATTATAAATAATATTTAACTCTTGTAAAAAAATAAATAAATAAAAAATAATTATTTTAAAAAAATGAATACAAATATTGACACGCGTGTCGGAACGCCGCACATAAGTGTCCGACACGCGTGTCTGATTTTCTTTTTTAATTTGTTTTCCGGACACGCCACATAGCGCGTTCGAAAAGTGCTGTGTCTGACACGTGTACGGACACGGACATGTCGACATTTTTGAAGTATCCGTGCTATATAGATTTACTTTGCTGCTGGGATTGTCTCCGCGTTGGATTCAGAGACCCATTCCTTATCAAACGCCTAATTATATTATTGTTAAAAGAGCGCAGGGCTGCACTTGTTAAGATATTTCATTTTTTTTACAATTAGATAACACAAGCAAGAACCTAGGAATATTATTAGACATATTATTATGAATATTTCTAAATATATTCACCTTCTAAATTTGTGCCTAGGAATATTAATAGATATTGTTATATATTTCTATATTCGCTTGGATTTCTATCTTTGTTTATATTGTAGTATCCTTAAATATAATAAGTTTTGTGCTATATGTAAGCGCTGTTGTACATAATCTAATAATGTATCTGGCAAACTATATTGTATACCTGGCAGGAAAAAAAAAAAGAGGGCTGGTGTACATCGTTGTTGTAATAAGATCTTGAATTTCACAGTCCATCTTTCTCTTCGTAGGGTGTTAAGTACAAGATGGTTTTGGAAAGAAATGACTTCCCCCCGCTGCCGAGGTTTCGAATAGTGTGAAACATCCAAACATTGTTCGTCTAATTGGAAAATGCCCAGAAAAGTTTGTTGTTGTCTACCAGTTGATGTCCGGAGGAAAGTTACACAATCGCCTCCCACACCCGGATTGGAATGACCATCTATGTATTGCGACTAAGATATGCTATGTCCTGTCTTTTGTTCATCATCGCAGTCCTCAAATTCTGGTTCAAGGTGATCTAAAACCAGAAAACGTACTCTAGATACTAATCACTAGTAAGCTTTGTCATGACTTGACATATCTCGACTTCTTATTGTGATTACCGAGATAAATACAATCTACAATACAACTGATGTAAAAGGTATTCATGGCTACATAGACCCAACCTTTGCTCAAATAGGCCACCTTGCACCGAGTTCAATGTATACCAATTTGGCAAGACGCTCTTACGCCTCCTTATGAAATGAAGAGTAGGTTATGGGCTCATCACATCAGTGGAAGACGCAATACGTGGCTGATGTTTCGGAAAGTTACTAGACGATCAAGCTAGAATGCCTTTTCGATTGGCAAAGGTATTTTCTAACATTGCCATAGATCGTTGCAATTACCGTCCAAAGAAACGTCCAGATCTCACTCAAGTACTAAGCAACTAGAGGAGATACCATCAGAGCTTAGTACTATGTTCTCCCATACAGAGCTATACAGAGCTACAGCAGCAACCTCTTACTTCAGTTTATCAAATGTGCTTCGTAATGATGATTTTGCAATCGCATACAAGGGTAATCTTAGGGACAATGAGCTAGGTAGCAATTAAGTTACCAACATATCTTGGTGATGAACATCAAAAGAAAGCATTTTTTCAAACTTGTTCTATTGATAAGCATAATTTTTTTCGTCTATTGATGATAAGAATAGTTTTCTTGGTCAACAACAAAATTAGTCTCTTGGAGGCAAATCTATTCGTAACACATAAATCCAACAGCATTCTTCTCTTTGTTTTAGATTTCTATTATTAAGTATTATTGTATTGCTGAAAATAATTACTTTCCTGATGCAACCTACAATACTAGCATACATCCGAATGCAAAAGCATACTTTACCTTTATAAGGGTAATGCATAGCCCATAACCGGTTTCATTGTTTGTGTTAAATCCTTTTAGATAAATATATTGGATAGGTTGGAGCTTCCAAACCTGGTTCATCTCGTATGAGCATGTCCAGACATATTTTCTTTTGTGTACGAGTTTATGCTAGAAATATTAGATGATTGACTTGTTCGGAATGACCTACTATGGAAAGACCATCTTTGTAACGCTACAGAAGTCAACACAATTCTCGTGTATCTCCATTTCCTTGAATTTTGTTGTGCATGGTGACGTCAAACTACCAAATGTCTTACCTGATAAAAAATGGTGTTAATAAGCTCGGAGATCTTGGAACATGCCGACTTATACCAAAATTTAACACAACAGATTATGCTACGCATGTACGAGGTACACCTGTCTACGTAGACCCAACCTTCCATCAATAAAGAAGTCTTGCACCAAGTGTAGATTACAAGAAAAAAAATCTTTTAGGGTCAAATTAACACCGAATAATACTATTTCTCTATATAAATAGATGGAGGCCTGCTTACAAGAAAATTCTTGGAAGTCTTCTTCCAAGTTCTTGTTTTTTTTCTAACAACTTATTTTTCCATCGTAATTATCATATTTCAGTATCGTGCTGTGTTATGTTCTCGTATCTGTGTCCGTAATAGCTTTTTTTACAGGTCTCTTCCAAGAAACTTCGTGGAAGAAAAGTCTTCTTAAATGTCTTCTTCCAAGAAACTTTCTTTATCCATTATAATAGCTTTTTTTTAAAAGTTTCTTTCGATTCAATAAGTTAGTAAAGTTGACCGAAAGGGAGGAGGATGCAAGAAAGTACGGATACCGATACGGATACAAAGACATGATACGGTACAAATACAAATAATATTTTTTTAAAGCATAGAATTACGAGGACGGTTCGGACACGATAATAAAATATAAATAATTAAAAATAACTAGTTTAAGTATTTAAGTATAACAAAATATTATAATATTTAATAATAAAATTCATGTATATTATTATTTTTTATATTTTTAAGGCAAATTGAAGCGAAAAAGTCTAACTATATCGACAAAAAAATAATCTAATTTAAATATATAATTATATTATATTACTTAAGTCTAACTAGATCAACAAAAAAATAATCTAATTTAAATATATAATTATATTATATTACTTACTGCTACTTATTATTAGAATTGATATTACTCCTTCAACAATAAAAATAAAATAAAATTTTCTTTAAAAAAATTAAAAAGCTAATAAAAATTCGGACACGCGTGTCGGACACTTCTGTCTGGCATGTCCGATACGCGTGTCCGAAATTTCTTTGTACTTATATTCTTCTGACATTTCTCCAGCGTGTCCGCACGTGTATGCGGCGTGTCCGCTTCGGACACTGAACGGACACTGCATCGGATAAAATTTGAAGTGTCCGTGCTTCTTAGGGGATGTATTCTACAATACCTTGTTATTTTATTTAAATTCTCCCCAAGGATATTTTAGATATTTAGTCAGAACTTTGAAATCCCAATAAATTCTTTTCTGGATTGCTCTTAGGTGCGTATGGTTCGTGATTTATAAAATCGTATCTTATTTTTAAGTTCTCCCCAATGTTAATATTTTATTTTTGCCCTCCCTCTCTCGAAAATCATATCATATTTTTTTTACTATTGTATTAGTATTTCTGAAAAAAAAAAATTTGCTATTCAATTTGTAATTTTGATAAGATTTAAAATTTTATATTTAATATTTTTTAACAAAAATTATATAAATATTTTGAGGCTCCGAAGTGTTAATGGACTTCAGATCCGAACTGTTAATCTGCTGAAAATTTTAAAGTCTTAGAACATCTATTTTGAAATATTTTTTTTAAAAAAATATTAAATATAAAAAATAAAAAAATCATCAAAATTTATAAATTTTATATTGAAAGTATTTTTAAAAGTATTAGTATAATAGTTAAAATAAGAGAGTTGCATTTGGGTCCAAATTTGTAAGTTATATTACACTTAGATCATGAGCTAAGTTTCGATTGCAGTTAAGTCCTTCCGCGGAGGGTGTCAAAAGTTATCAAGGAGGTGTTAAAAGTTAATAAGAAAGATGTCGAAGTGTTATTTTTTATCATGAGGGTGTTAAAAATTAACACGAATGTGTCAAAAACTTACTAAAATGTGTTAAAATATAAGGTGTTGGATGCACGTCGGAGGTGTCAAAAATTCATCGGAAGGTGTTAAAAACTCATCGATATGTGTCAAAAGGATTAAAGTGTAAAAAAATTTTTAGAGATGATTTAAATGATGTTGAAATAATATAAAAGAACTGCAGAGTAATTATCGATTAAAATAATGTGACACAATAATATGGGAGGGGCTAAAAAACAACTCGTCAAATCATAGAAGCTGATTTCCACCAACTTGGATCAACAATGACACTGAGGTTTGAATGCTACGACATGAAATAAAATGTATGTTGAATAAAACAGAGCATAATTTATTAATTATTTTATTTAAAAATAAAGAATAATATACAAATAGAAAGATAAAAAAATAGAAAATTATTTTTAGGTATCATTCTAACTATTTCGACATATTATTCGGCGTATTTATTGATATTTTATAAGAAACTTTTAGCCGAAAAATTATAGAGTAAAATAACCAACAATTTATTTATTATATTTTAAAAAAAATATAATACAAAAGCTGATATAAAGAAGATAAGAACCTGTTATACAGACATCGTTCTTACTATTCGGCGACTATTTGGTATATTTATTGATTTTTAAAAAAAAAAACGTTTGAACTGAAAGGTTGTAGAGCAAAATAAAATGAACCGTAATTTTTTTATCATTTTATTTAAAATAACGAATAACATATACAGAAGGATCTAAGATTTAAAAAAAAAAAAAAACTATTTTTGTAGTATCATTCTAACTATTTCGGCAGAATATTCGGCACGTTTATTGATATTTTTTCAAAAAATAAAGAACTAAAAAATGGTAGATAAAAACTATATTATTATATTTTCTTATATGATATAAAAATATAAAAATAAAAATTAAGTAATTGTTTTACAAGTTAAAATTACAAGTTACAACCATAAGGTCGTCTGTTCGGTCGTCTTTTTAACAGGCGATCATTTGTCCTACATGATGGGCCAGTAGGAGTGCACACTCCATACAGGCCAACATCGTCGGTTAAATAGACAACCGGATTTTATTTTTATAAAAATTTTAAAATTAATATTACAAAATAATTATTTATGTAAAAAAAAAAATTCCTGGTGCCGTCTTCAAAATGCTAACCGGTGGGTTTTACTTTTTTTTTTCCTGAGGTTTGAGTAAGTCCCCCATGCAGGAGGGATTTAGTCCAACATGGATTAATGACAAGCATTAAAGTGCTTGACTGACTCGGTCACCAAGTCGTTGTTTCATATCCACCACACTTTTTTTCTGATAAAATCTTCGCTAAAATTACTTCTCATCTTCGTCCTTCTTTTCTATCAGCAAGCAAAATCGATCAGCCATTTCATCCGCCAACAAACAAGGTTTATATACTCTGATTCTTAGTTAAGTCTTGCTTGCTACACCTTTGTTTTTTTAGCATCACTACAAGAAAAACATGCTTTTATCGCCATTTTTTTTAAGGCCATTTAATTTTGGTGAAAATTTTAAGATTTAGTGCTATTAGAATTTGTTACAAATTTATCCCTAATTCAAATTGTTCAGAACATTGGTTACCATGAATAGCAGTTCGATTAAGCGGGAGGGTAACTTTTCGTCTATTATCAAAATATGAAAAGGTATGATTTTTTTTTATGCATATTGTATTATATACGGATGCTTAGTTAGAACACTTAAAGAGTATTTTTTGTATATTCAAAAATGTGTTTCTATCTTCTCTAGTATACAAATGATATGTAAGTTTTAAATTAAATCTGTGCGCTAACTTATGTATAGATATTGAACTTGTCTGTGCATTGAATAGATATATAGTTATTTTGTGAACAGTGCATCCATGATTTATATATGAATTATGGAAGAATCGCATAATTATATTAATAAAAGAATAGCAACTTGTTTGCCAAATAAATATTAATGCTAGTTTCGTTAATTAAACTCTTTAAACACTAGTTTTAAGTTGATCACTAGTTGGCCTTACAAGTTCTTAGTGGCAAACTTTAGACAACCTCAGAGCCAACCATTTTGGCTTTTAATTGGTTTACAATTTTCATGCCATTAAAATACCAACCAAGCACCCCTAAATTTCTCCTGGATGTCAATAGGACATCGATCAGTATGGCATCATCTCAACAAAAAGGTGATTATGGGTCATATTGTGGGATGACACCACCAAAATCAAATGCTTCATGTGTCTGCGTTTTAAACAAGATTTTTTTTTTTTCTAGTTCAAATGAAATCTTTTTTAGTTTCTAAAATAAACCTGAGATTCCGGTTAAAAGATAAAGATAGAATAATGCATAACTTTATTAAAATTATAAGTTCAGTACATTAAAGAAACAAGAAAATAGTCTAAGCACAATAAAATAGTAAGATAAAATATAGATTATATAGTAGTTCAAATGAAACTTACGCCATTTTTAGCCTCGATAATTATGTTAATTTGATTAAAGCAAAGTTTCTTCCTACCTTCACAGTTACTGAATATATGATCTTTCCGTATGATTAACTAATTATTAATGTAAATAAATAATATTTAAGTGTTAGCTAGTGGTTCTGTGAGATCTACTGACTTGTTAATTCTTGCTATTGCCTTATAATTATAATTAATTAGATGGGGTTGCTTATGCAGAACCGGCTCTTCATGTACACGAGCTGCAGAAATTGATGCAACTATTGGAGATGATATGCACGGAGAGGAGGATATTATTGAATTCTCTTATTCGGAACTAGCGCAAGCGACTTCCGATTTTCATGAATCAAATATAATCGGAAAAGGCGGCTTCGGAGCAGTGTACAGGGGAATAGTCAGGGGCGTCGAAAGGGCTATCAAGGTACTGCATAAACAAGACGATGCATTTCAACTAAAGGCATATGAAAATGAGGTGGTGCAACACTTTTTCTTTACTAAAGCAGCTGTTATTGCTCATCAGCATTTTTATAAAGTCAATTTAAATAGACTCACATGAAAGGCTTGCGCTTCTTCGTAGTCCAAGGTTTCATATCTCCATAACTATCTAAACTTTGTAACTTAGCAACCAACTACAGCTAGCTAATTTTTAGTTACTTCCTATATATCTTTTCTTCTTCTTTTTTCTAGAGTAAAGTGATCATATGCTGTAACCATTTGAAATAAAATGAAATATCCTACAATCATATTTTACTCTCGGGTGCATGACTTGATTTAGTGAACTGAAGTCGGATCGTATAGTCTCCGCACTTAAACATATATTTTAGGATATTTTTGAAAAAAACATTAGAGTTGTACAACACACAAATATCGATAATATAACCATTTTTTTGGATCAAACTAAGCGCATCACTTTAGTGTACTGCTCAGTTGTCCACAAGTGATTACCAGCCACCTAACGATTGCTATTTTCCTTAAACGGTGAGGGGTCGCCTTCATGGATATATAAATTGCTTGGGTCATTAATATTAAATGGAAAACTACATATCAGCTTTGTTTTTAAAATCCTTGCAAAACAATACTCGTCATATAAGGACTGATATTTAATTTGCCCAAAATTAATGAAGTTTAAGGCAACAGTTACAAAGGTAGTAAAGTTGGCGAAAAGGGATGTACTCAACAATACTTTGTTATTTTAAATAAATATTCTCAAGGGCATTTTAGGTATTTAGTCCACACTTTGAAGTGCCAGCAAAATCTTTTTTTTTTTTGGATATATAATTGTGAAATAATATTCTTACGATTATTTTGATTCTTTTTGAGCTGATGTAAATAAAACCACGTCAGTCACAAATCTTTTAGAGCCAAATTAACCACGAAAAATACTATTTTTCTATATAAATAAATCGAGGTCTGCTTCCAAGAAAATTCTTGGAAGTCTTCTACCAAGCTCCTTTTTTCTAAGAACTTCTTTTTCCATCATAATAGCTTTTTTTTTATCTTTTTTTTGATGAAAACGACATAATAGCTTTTCTTACAGGTCTCTTCCGAGAGACTTCGTGGAAGAAAATACAGTATAAATACATCAGCTCAAAAAGATAATAATATAGTATAAATACAAATAATATTTTTTAAAAATAAAATACGGAGACGGTTCGGACACGACAATAAAAAAATATAAATAATTAAAAATAACTAGTTTAAGTATTTAAGTATAACAAAATATTATAATATTTAATAATAAAATTTATGTATATTATTATATTTTATATTTTTAATGTAAATTGAAGCAAAAACAAAATCTAAGTATATCAACAAAAAAGTAATATTATTTAAATATATAACTATATTATATTACTTAAGTCTAACTATATCAACAAAAAAATTATATTATTTAAATATATAACTATATTATATTACTTACTGTTAGAATTGATATTATTTCTTTAATAAAATAAAAAAATAAAATAAATTTTTCTTTAATAAAAGTAAAAAGCTAATAAAAATTCGAACACGTGTGTCGAACATTTCTGTCTGGCGTGTCCGACACGCGTGTCCGAAATTTCTTTTTACTTATATTCTTTGGATACTTTTCCAGCGTATCCGCACGTGTCTACGGCGTGTCCGCTTCGGACACTGAACGGACACTGCATCGGATAAAATTTGGAGTGTCCGTGCTTCTTAGGGGATGTATTCTACAATATCTTGTTATTTTAATTAAATTCTCCCCAAGGATATTTTAGATATTTAGTCAAAACTTTCAAATCCCAATAAATTCTTTTCTGGATTGCTCTTAGGTGCGTATGGTTCGTGATTTATAAAATCGTATCTTATTTTTAAGTTCTCCCCAATGTTAATATTTTATTTTTGTGCTCCCTCTCTCGAAAATCATATCATATTTTTTTTACTATTGTATTAGTATTTCTGAAAAAAAAAAATTGTGCTATTCAATTTGTAATTTTAATAAGATTTAAAATTTTTATATTTAATATTTTTAGAAAAAATTCGAATAAATATTTTGAGTCTCCAAAGTGTTAATGGACTTCGGATCCTAACTGTTAATCTGCTGAAATTTTTAAAATTTTAGAACATTTATTTTAAAATATTTTTTAAAGAAAAATATTAAATATAAAAAATAAAATACTCATCAGAATTTATAAATTTTATATTAAAAGTATTTTTTAAAGTATTAATATAATAGAAAAGAATGTGACACAGTAATAGGGAAGGGGCTAAAAAACAACTCGTCAAATCATAGAAGCTGATTTCCACCAACTTATTGTTAGGCAAATACAAAGTACCACTCAAAGTGTGACGATGTTTGGATAGATCAACAATGACGCTGTGGTGTGAATGCTACAACATGAAATAAAATGTATGTTGAATAAAACAGTGCATAATTTATTAATTATTTTATTTAAAAATAAAGACTAATATATAAATAGAAAGATAAAAAATTAGAAAATTAATTTTAGGTATTATTCTAACTATTTCGACATATTATTCGGCGTATTTATTGATATTGTTTAAGAAAAATTTAGCCGAAAAGTTATAGAGTAAAATAACCAACAATTTATTTCTTATATTTTAAAAAAAATATTGAATAATACAAAAGCTGATATAAAGAAGATAAGAAACTGTTATACAGACATCGTTCTTACTATTCGGCGGACTATTCGGTATATTTATTGATTTTTTAAAAAAAAATTTGAACTGAAAGGTTGTAGAGCAAAATAAAATGAACCGTAATTTTTTTATCATTTTATTTAAAATAACGAATAACATATACAGAAGGATCTAAGATTAAAAAAAAAAAAAAAAAAAAAAAACTATTTTTATAGTATCATTCTAACTATTTCGGCAGAATATTCGGCATTTTGTTGATATTTTTCAAAAAATAAAGAACTAAAAAATGGTAGATGAAAACTATATTATTTTATTTTATTATTTGATATAAAAATATTAAAATAAAAATTAAGTAATTGTTTTGCAAGTTAAAATTAATAAAAATAATAGTTTAAAAATAAATATTAAGACCCGCGATCTCCCTATTTTTTAAGTTTTGGTTGTACCGTCTTTTTTAAAGGCAACCATAAGGTCGTCTTTTTAACAGGCGATCATTTGCCCTATATGATGGGCCAGTAGGGGTGCACACTCCATACTGGCCAATATCGTCGGTTAAATAGACAACCGGATTTTATTTTTATAAAATTTTTAAAATTAATATTACAAAATAATTATTTATGTAAAAAAAATTCCTGGTGCCGTCTTCAAAATGCTAACCGGTGGGTTTTACTCTTTTTTTTTCCTGAGGTTTGAGTAAGTCCCCCATGCAGGAGGGATTTAGTCCAACATGGATTAATGACAAGCATTAAAGTGCTTGACTGACTCGGTCACCAAGTCGTTGTTTCATATCCACCACACTTTTTTTCTGATAAAATCTTCGCTAAAATTACTTCTCATCTTCGTCCTTCTTTTCTATCAGCAAGCAAAATCGATCAGCCATTTCATCCGCCAACAAACAAGGTTTATATACTCTGATTCTTTAGTTAAGTCTTGCTTGCTATATCTTTGTTTTTTAGCATCACTACAAGAAAAACATGCTTTTATCGCCATCTTTTTTAAAGCCATTTAATATTGGTGAAGATTTTTAGATTTAGTGTTATTATTAGAATTTGTTAAAAATTTATCTCTAATTCAAATTGTTCATAACATTGGCTACCATGAATAGCAGTTCGGGTAAGCAGAAGGGTATGACTGAGTATTGTTTTGCAACGATTTTAAAAATAAAGCTGATATGTAGTTTTCAATTTAATATTAATGACCCAAGCAATTTATATATCCATGAAGGCGACCCCTCACCGTTTAAGGAAAATAGTAATCGTTAGGTGGCTGGTCAATAAAAGACTTACCTACTGTCAGAATCAATAAAAGACTTACGTACTGTCAGAATCAATAAGGGACTGTTTATTTCGTACGGAAGCCTGAGAAGTGAGAAGTGAGAAGTGGATGAACTATGAGAACTGAGAAGTGGGTGAGAAGTGGTGTTTTGAGTTTTTCTATTTACTTGGGATTGTAAAGTAAAAGTTGGAAGATAGTTTCTTTGTTTACTTGGAGTTGGAAGTGAGGGTTGAAAGATAATTTTTTTTGTTTGTTTGGAATTGGAAGTAAACTGAGACATAAAAAATATATTATATTTATTTTATATTTATATTTAAATATTTATATTAAATTATATATTATATCCTATCTTTTGTATGTATCTCTTATTTAATATTTTAAATTTATATATTATAATATATATATTATATTACAGAGGATATGTTATATTATATATCTTTTTATTTTATATGTATTAAATATATATCAAATAAATTTTATATTCTTGAATACTAAAAATTATAAGAGATAAGTTCTAAAAATTGAACACAACAAGTATTGAATACAAAGATTTTGTATTGAATAAAAATTTACAAAAGATTAATTATTACATATACATGTATTCATAAAAATAAAAATAATAATAAAAAAAAAAATTTATTACACATTGTACAAATATTTGTAAAAATTTCTCTTGGTGACGTTTGATTGGTAGGTCAGAATCAGAATAGATATCAAAATCGAAATGCAGTGAAATATGAAAGGCAATGACCAAAAGTTGTAAGCGTTTGGTTACTCTATTTGTTATATAAAATTAAAATCGAAATCATATTCTAATTAATATTTTTCTTTTTCATTTTTATTATAACAAACTGATTAGCAAAAAATATAATCATTCATACTACTATAAAAATAGTATTGTATGTAAACATCAACAACGATCAATATAAATAATAAAATTTTTTAAAAGTACACGCAAATGTTCAGCTTAATTAAAAAGAATAAAAATTTAATGCGCTATATGTTGTAACTTAATTAAAAAGAATTAATGCGCTATATGTTGTAATTTTTTCTGTCACCGCCGCACATTATCATAAGGATTTTAACATGGTAATAATGAGTCAGGTAGATTTCCTAATTATATTTCAATGGAGATACGTGTTGATCAAAATTTATCAAATAATACGAATTCAATTCTTATTTCAGATAGTTACAATTACAATATTCACTCAACCAAACACCGACAATCGAAATATATGATTACAATTCAATCCATGCAATTAAAATACTAACCAAGCACCCCCTCCTGGACGCCAATTGGACATCAATCAGTATGGCATCATCTCAACAAAAAAGGTGATTATGGATCGTATTGTGGGAGCGACACCATCAAAATCAAGTGCTTCTCGTGTCTGCGTTTTAAACAAGAAATTTTTTTTTTTCTAGTTCAAATGAAACTTTTTTTAGTCTCTAAAATAAACCTGAAACTATGGATAAAAGATAAAGTAGAACCTTTCATAACTTTAGTAAAATTATAGGATCAGTACATTAAAGAAACAACAAAATAGTCTGATGAAAGATAAAAAGTATTTCATTAGGCTTACTTCTGGCGGCAAAATTATACATTAAAGAAACCACAATAAAATAGTAAGATAAAAATTATAGATTATACAGCAGTTCAAATGAAACTTACGCCTTTTTTAGCCTCTCGACTTATGTTAATTTGATTAATGCTACTGAATATATGATCTTACGGTCTTACCGTCTGATTAACTAATTAATAATGTAAATAAATAATATTTAAGTGTTCTCTAGTGGTTCTGTGAGATCCGCTAACTTGTTAATTCTTGCTATTGCCTTATAATTATAACTAGTTTTGCACCCCTGCGATCCACGGATGTTAGTCATTAATATAAAATAATAATATTAATTTTTTATATATTTTATTATTAAATTTAATAATTATTTTATTAAAATTTATATATTATTTATCACATATTATTAGAGTAAGAGTATTATTACTTGTTATATATAAAATAATAAAATTATTTAAGAATAATATGAAATAATTATGACATCCAGTTATATATATAATTTTTTTTAGAATATGAATAATTTTTATTAAAATAAATCTTATTATAAAATTTATATTATTATCACTTTATATTAATAGTTACGCATTTGTGTTGATTATTTTTTTATAAACTAATTGTTTTTTAATAAAGTTATTATTATTATTTTAACTTCATTTAGCATTTTTATATTTTTTAAATTAATTATGTAATTTTTAAACTATTAACAGATAATGAAGATACCATACGCTTTTTTTTTAAAAAATAAATAAATACTAATGACACATCGAAAGTCATTAAAATGCCACATGGTGCAACTATTTGACCACCCAATTTATATATTTTTATATTTTTATTATATATTTAAGTATAATATTTTATATTTGTAATAGTTTTTGTTATATATATATATATATATATATATATATATATATATATATTATATAACTAACAAATGACATACCGAAAGTTATGATTTTGATCACCCTTTTGTATATATTGTATATAACTATGACCTTTTAAATTCTTCGAAAGTATTATAATTTATGTTTAATATAAGTAAAAATAAATTATTAGAGCAAAAATTAATACCAAATATATATATTGTATATAACTACATATAGATTATTGAGAATTTAATAATGACTTTTAAATTTTTCAAAATTATTATAATTTATATTTAATATTAGTAAAAATAACTAATTATAAATTATATTTTGTTTATATTTAATAAATTATTAATAATATATAAATATGCATTGAATCAAAACTCTCATTAATGATGTGATTAATTATATATTTAATATATTTAAGTGTGCCACATGTCAAATTGTGAGATAATAGAGATGTCATATGTCATATTGTGAGTTATAAAAGGTGCCACATGGCACTCAACTACTTTGATACCAAGTTATATATATATATATATATATATATATATATATATATATATATATATATATATTATATATATATATATATATATATAGATTAATTAGATGGGATTGCTGTTGTAGACCCAGCTCTTCACGTACACAAGCCGTAGGGACTGATGCAACTATTGGAGATGATCTGCACGGAGAGGGGAATATTATTGAATTCTCTTATTCAGAACTAGAGCAAGCGACTTCCGATTTTCATGAATCAAATATAATCGGAAAAGGCGGCTTCGGAGCAGTGTACAGGGGAATAGTTAGGGGCGTCGAAAGGGCTATCAAGGTACTGCATAAACAAGACGATGCAAGTCAACTAAAGGCATATGAAAATGAGGTGACGCAGCACTTTTTCTTTCTTTATCTGTTTTCGTGCCTGCAGGTCAAGGTTTTAAGTACGGTGAAGCATCCAAACATTGTCCGTCTAATTGGAACATGCCCGGAAAAGTTTGTTGTGGCCTACGAGTTGATATCCGGAGGAAATTTAAACAAGCACCTTCTAAACCTACACTGGAAAGAGCGTCTCCGTATCGCGACTGAGATATGCTCTGTCCTTTCTTATATCCATAATCTCCGTCCTGAAATTCTGGTTCACGGCGATCTAAAACCAGAAAATATACTCCTAGATACTGATCGTACTAGTAAGCTTTGCGACTTTGGCATATCTCGACTTATTCTTGTGAACATCGAAAAAACTACGATCCACCATTCGACTGATGTGAAAGGCACTTGGGGTTACATAGATCCATACTTTGTACAAACATGCCACCTTGCACCAAGTTCGGATGTGTACTCCTTTGGGATGGTGCTCTTACACCTCCTGACAAATATAAGAGTAGGTTGTGGGCTCATCCAAGTGGTGGAAGATGCAATAGATGAGCAACGTTTGAGAAATTTACTATGTCATAAAGCTAGATGGCCTTATCAGTTGGCAGAGGAATTGTCTAAAATTGCTTTACATTGTTGCAATCCCCGTCCAAAGAGACGCCCAGATCTCAATCAAGTTTGTGAACAACTAGAGGAGATGAAGCAGAAGTACCATGAGGAACCTATTCATAGTGGTTGGGGAAACTTTCAATACATGATGGACTGCGGTCCACAATATTTTCTAAGGAGGCAAGATTCAGGAGATAAGCTAAGAACCGATATATTCTCTTACACAGAGCTAGAACAAGCAACCTCTCACTTTAGTGGATCAAATGTGCTTCGTATTGATGATTTTGGGAAGGTATACAAGGGAAATCTTAGGGATACTGAGGTAGCAATCATGTTACCAACAAATCTCACAGATAAATATCAACAGAGAGCATTTCTTCGGGAGGTAATTCAACAAACTTTTTCAATTGTTAAGCATTATGTTTTTGGTCAGAAGCAAAATTACACTCTTTGAGGCAAAAGATTTCAAGTAAATGACTATACATACCACAAATCAAACAGTATTCCTTCCTTTATTTCAATTTCTATTACTACCTATTTAGGAATGTCAATTTACCCGTGCCCAACGCAGAACCTGATTCTCTTCCCTGAAAAAATTGGGTTCGGGGTCATAGGGGGATACGCCGTTCTGGTTGTGGTCGGAGATTAAAAAAAAAAATCCTCCATCGAGGTCGTGGATGGGGATGGGAGGCCTATCCCCCGTCTCAATGCGACCCCGACCCCGAATAATATATATATATATTATGATTTATTTTACATTAATATTATATTAAGTATTTTTTATTTTTTAAAAAAAATAATGGAGAAAAGAGATTAAATTCGGGGTAAGAATGGGGAATAATCCCTTTTGATTCCCCGTCCCCTAAACATCCCTATACCTGTTGTTATATTGCTTAACATAAGCCCACAACCGATTACTTTGTTTATGTATATGTTTGCAGGTAAATATGTTGAGCACGTTGGAGCATCCAAACCTGGTTCATCTAATAGGAGCATGCCCAGAGAAATTTGCTTTTGTGTACGAGTTCATGTCGGAAACATTGGATAATCGACTTGATCGGAAAGACCTACTATGGAAAGACCGTCTTCATATCGCAACACAAGTCTGCTCAGCCCTTGTGTATCTCCATTCCCTCAGACCATATTCCGTGGTACATGGTGACGTCAAACCAGGAAATGTCTTACTCGATGCAAATGGTGTTTGTAAAATCGATGTCTTTGGGAAATGTCAACTTTTACCAACATACAGAAGATTAAACTACCTATGGGGACAAACCTACCTAGATCCAGCCTTCCTTCAATCAGGAACTCTTGAACCGAGTGCGGATGTCTACTCATTTGGGATGGTTCTCCTACGTCTCCTTACAAAAGGAAGAGTAGGATACGGGCTTATCGCAATAGTAGAAGATGCTTTAGAGGAACAAAATCTGGAAGATTTACTAGATGATTCAGCCAACTGGCCACACCAGTTGGCAGAACAACTATGCATGCTTGCTTTAAGGTGTTGCAATCCCCGTCCGAGACGTCGTCCATATACTGCTGAGGTTTTGGAGAACCTGGAACAGATGAAGAAGGAGCATCTAACTAGCTCATTAATCATCAATCCAAGCGTCCAATCATAAAATTTTCAGCAAGCTCGTTCAGGTTGGGGGCTAGTACTTATAAATCTCATACTTCTCTGTCTGTATTTAAGTCATGCATCTCATTCTCAGATGCTGGATCTATATCTTCCAAGAATAATGTGAGGAATGTGAACTTTTATTTTGATGTTCCTGTATGACCTGTAAATGATCCTTCTTACTTCCCCGTTAGTACGGCGCATTTGATTAAGAACAAGACACGACCACTGAAATGGCACCGGGCGGAGAAGTTGGGATTGGAATGCAAGGCGACCTCTTGTCTGAAGGCAAGGGGTTCTACCATTGAACCACTACAAGTGTTACTGCTTAATCAGAGCTACTAATGATTTTTATGAATACATTTATGCGTTCTTCTTTCATTTTTGGAGGAAAGATAATTGAATCAACTACTTTAATAAGAAAATGGTACAATAAAATCGTAAACGAAAATTATTATTTGAAACTCAACATATTTTTAGACTATATTGTCCCTTATAATATGTATAGAATTACATCTATATAACTTATCATCAAGAACAGGGGACAAGGCGTTTGCGAATATGACTGCAAGTATGAGTTGTTCTTTGCTGTATCAGAGTATTATACGTTGGTCTGCAGTATGTCGTGCATCCCCTGTTCTTCTCAAATCGAGTAATAAGGCAGTACCCTGGTAGACTGTTTGTCAGAGGACGAAGAAGCGCCATGCCGCAAGCATGAACTTTGATGCTTGGTTTAATGTGATGGTGTTGAAAAATGATGTGGTCTATGTAACCGTTGCTGCCTTGTGCATCCTAGTACTATGATGGGCTGCGGTACGCAACAAAACTGACAGATGCCAAAATAAGTGGCTTGAGATCATTATGGACTCCCAAAGTTGGGCATTAAGAACGAAGATATACAATTGCAGAGCATATCTCTGTGGAGATGCCAAGTAGGTCAAGCCATAAGATGTCCTTGCAGGTAATTCGATCCTCCAAAGTGCCTCCAGATATGAATTGCCTCCAGATATGAAAGAACATTGTGCCAAAGATTATGAATCAACATTGAAAACCACAAGTGGTAAGATATTTGGAATTAATATAAAGTTCAAAGGAACACAAACAATAATTAATTCTAAAATAAAAAATAAAAAACAAACCAGCTGCTTAAAAATAGTGGAGTAGGAGTCGTAGGACAAACCTCGTGATAGCAGATTTCAATCTCAGATCACTCGATCAAAGCAACAATCTAACAAGCGTCCTCGAGCAATATTAAAAGAACAAACGCTTTTGCCTCCAACATTTCTCAGAAATTATACTTTTATATAAAGGACTGCAAATCTTTTGTCCAAATTACATTCTCCAAAAGTTATATTTTATATCTTAAAAAATTATACTGTTGTAAAGTAATCCTCGATGCCTGAAATTATACGACAATGAAGATTGCAAATACTCAAGAAAGTTGAGTCCAGTTACTTTATTTGTGAAGAATAACAAGAAATAATATTTGGAGACAAATATGCAGAAAATAACTACATAATTAGGAATTACGGATTACGGCAGAATCATAGCTATAAATATACTTCAAATGTTTAAAATTTTGTGTGTCGAAATTAAGTGCTTCAACGTATTTTTTCTTTGTGAGTTTTTAGAAATTGGATGTATGAGAGAGTATTTGTGTTACTCTATTGGTGGTTGGAGTTATAGCTATTTCATTATTTTTTATTTGTCAGATTTTTTATTTTTGTCCTCATAAATTAATTTTATTGCTTTTTATATTTCTAATTTTATTTCATAATCCGCTAATGCACACTCAATTCAGGAATTATTCTCTACAGCAAACTATACGAACATTTGTGAAGAGAAAGAGGAACAAAAGATACCGATAATAATGAGCCGAATATCACCAAACTCAAACTCGATTTGAGTAGCTCGTGCTAGACGAGCTTCATTGAGCTTGAATTCGGCTCGATTAAAAAATCTGAAACTTGAACTCCACTCTAGTTCGACTGGATTATATCAACTAAGCCGAGCTCGCCGAGCTCACCGAACTCGAGTCGAAATCGCAACTTAAGCTCGGCTCCATTACATCACTTAGATCGAGCTTTTGAGACGAACTTGCTTAAATAATTCTATTGTAAGATACTTAAATAAAACTAGGGTGGTGATTGGTAATTGATGATTTTACTAAAACTAGTTTTAATGCTATTTTTAACAAGATTGATTTTAAATTAAAATTATCTAGTTCTTCTAATTATAAAAATTCATAAAACTAGTTTTATTAAATACTATTTTTAAAACTTTGTTTGGATAAGAAGTTTTAAATCATATTTCAGTCAGAAAAATTACTTACCAGTATATACTATTACTATTAATATTTCGCTTTAAAAAAAAAATAAAAAGTAAAAAAATAACATAAATATTGGCACACGGTTCGAACATTCATATCTAACATATCCAACAAACATGCCCAAAAAAATTTTATTTTCATTTTTCGAACACGTCTGGGGCGTGTCCAGACGTGTCCACAGAGTATCAATATCGGACGTATATGGAATCGAATTTCGCCGTGTCCATACTTTATAGATATGTGTTGTGACTTCAATTTAATTTGAACAAGTAAAATAAAATCCGTGCAAAGCAAGGAGGTTTATTCAATAATTAAATTTAAATAACTAAAATAAATAAATTATTATGCTGTAAATTAAACAAGGAAAATGCTTGGGTGCACGGACTCAAGCACGGATTTATGCATGGAACGCGTGAAAAACGTATTTATCTTGCTTGTGAAACACATTTCACATGCACAGAAAACGTATTTTCTACACATTCCGTGCATAAATCGGTGACAAAATCCAAGCATAACCCATTAAACAACATAGACTAATAAGCATCAAAAGATTGTTATTAAAAATGCAAATTCTAAAAATAAATACCTACAGGCTACATGTAGAAACAGTCTCGTCTCTGGTAGGAAGTTGACAAAGTCAGCAGTCAAACAGAGAGAGATTCCATCACATATATATATATATATATATATATATATATATATATAATATAACAGGGACGAAGATGCTTCTTCCATGAACCTGCCAGTAATTTGGATCCGAGATACATATATAATCAACCTTAAGGGATCATTTTCTTTCATAAACATACGAAAGAGAGAGAAAAAAAAAAAGTTTTCTGTTAACGATCTTGATTCAGCTCAGATTTCGTGGCTGCTTGTAAGGAGGGACATATGGCTCAATCTGCTGATGACGAGCACGATCACTTCTTCAACATCATGGTGATCGGCGACTCAGGTGTTGGGAAAACCAAGATCATATCTACTTTCGCCTGCCCCCGTCAGTGGAACATCGGCATCCAAGTAGCCACCGGCATCGAAGTGGCTACCAGAACAGTTCAGGTCAGCTAAATGAACCTTATACACCATTTTGGTTCTACTTAGAGCACTTATCTTGTCAGGTGTGCCTTCTTTATAAAAATTAAATAATAATAAAATAAATCGACCATTTCATATCTGTGAACAGATTGAGGATAAGAAGATCAAAGCGCAAATATCGGATTACAGTGGTATGGGGAGGTACCGTGCGGCTATCATGACTGTAGCGAGCCGCTACGAGGAGAAGCTCTACCAAATTTCAGACTACATCATCCAAGTGATGCTGGCAAAGACGTCCTACAAAACTTTAGGTGCCCTATTGATCTACGACATTACCAGGAGGCAGACGTTCGATAATATACAAAGACAGCTCCGTGAGTTCAGGGCCAACACACACTCCAGCATCTCTATCATGATGCTTGGTAACAAGGCTGATTTAAGCCATTTAAGACAAGTGACAGAGCAAGAGGCTTGTGCCTTTGCGGTGGCAGAGGGTCTCTATTTCCTAGAGACCTCAGCATTACAAGCCCTTAACACTGAGGAGGCATTCCATACTATTCTCACAGAAATCTATCACATTGAAGGTAAGACATGCGCTACATTCTCTTACGAACAGCTAAAGCAAGCAACCTCCAACTTCAGCGATGCTAGTAAGATCGGCGAAGGTGGTTTCGGAGAAGTGTACAAGGGAAACCTGTTGTACAGACAAGTGGCTATCAAAATGCTAAAAAATGGAAGTTCTCAAGAACAAAATGCATTCTGTCGAGAGGTAATACTCGCTCTATACTTTGAATTTTTTTTTTTTTTATCTTAATGCGAAGTAGGTTTGATACTTTGTTGGTTATGTAGGTTCAACAACTTCAAGAAGTAAGACATCCACACATTGTCCGTCTAGTAGGAACATGCCCGGAAAAGTATGCTCTTGTGTACGAGTTCATGTCAGGAGGAACTTTGGACGCTCGCCTTCATGAGAACTTACCATGGGAAGACAGGATGCGTATCGCCACAGAGGTTTGCTCAGCCCTCAAGCATCTCCATTCCCATAAGCCAAACATGGCGGTCCATTGTGATCTAAAACCGACAAACATACTTCTAGACGCAAATTATAGTAGCAAGCTTAGTGACTTTGGTCTTTCTCAAAGTATTTTCCCATCTCAAACGGATAGTACCGACCACGTTACAGTGACTTCAGCAAGAGGAACTAAAGGTTACTTAGATCTAGCCTTAGTACAACATGGCAGAATTACGTGGAGAGTAGATGTTTATGCCTTCGGTATGCTGCTCCTACGTCTCCTTACAAATAAGAGCGAGGGCTATCATCTTGTTGAGCAAGTCAAGATGGCATTGCAGGAGAGACGCATAAAAGATTTACTGGATAGTAAAGCTAAATGGCCTCCCAAGCTGGCAGCACAACTTGCTGGCCTCGCGGTGAGCTGTTGCAATCTGCGAGACGAGAGACAACGTCCACATTTCACTGAGATCTTCGAGAAGCTACAGGAAATTAACAAGAGATCAGGGAGATGGTTATTTGATTTATTTGCCAATTTTTAATTTCATCTTCAAATTAATGCTATACGTGACATTTACTTTGTACGTAAGTGGACAACATTGTATTTAGTTTAATTGCAACTTGCAGCAAACATTGGATTCCCTTTAAAGGGATTAACAAAAATTAAAGGAAGCAAGAAAATTGATTTATTTAATTTAAGGGAATAAAGGCCAAGAAAGCCCAAGAAAGTGTCCATTTAAAATGCAAGTAGAGGCCTCTCTGTATAAAGTAACATTGATAAGCTTCAAATAATTTTAAACCTCATTACTACAACTGATCATTATTCTGTAATGCCAAAGTTTTTTTTTTAGTCTTTTGTTTTTAATTTTGCATAAAGACATATTGAGCTACAGGTAATATTTACATGTAAAAGTCCAGTTTTTGAGCCTGTAGAAGGACGGTATGCTAAGGTCGATTCCAATTTTCTACCGAGAGAAATTTATAGATTTTGCCAATTATGGTTGAAAGAAGATCAAATGTCTGTTTGTACAGCCCATATTCCACTATATGGGTGTGGAAAAGTATATGACAGAATAATAATAATTTTTATTAGTAAACTTGTATTGACAAGACATACTCCTAATTTATAGAATTACATAATTTATTGTTTAAAAAAATTATAAGAAATTCTAAATATAAATTTACAAACACGATACCTCAAGTTTATGGTATGAACTATAAGTTTAAATAATAATTAATTTAAAAAAGAAAAATAATATGCCAAATGTTGACGACCTTCCTCCGCAGAGGGAAAAAAAAGTTTTGAAGTCGCCACCTAATTTTTATGGAAAACTAGGAAACCGGATAAGGTACATTGAGATTCTGGTATTCGCTCGTTGGTTACGTGTGGGGAAGACAGTACACCCTCACAGCGCCTCTCGAAAGAGGGTACTCTATAAATGATTACAATAATTTTGGATTTATTTTGACATGTATAAGTATATCGCTAAATAATCAAATATAAAATATGAAGTCCGTTTGTGAGTGTGTGGATGTGGTTATTATTTTTGTTAGTGTAGGACTCAGCGTGTTTCCGTTTCCTCTTCATCGCCCGATTGTTATTATGAGTGACATTTTTTTAATATAACTTGAATTATTAGATTTTTGAAGTATCCACCTCCGATTGTGACTTTGGATTGTAAGTGTCCACCTACTATCCATTTATTAAAATTATGTATTTATCATATTTTAATTGAAAATGTCCACCTCCAATTGTAAATTCGGATTGCAAGTGTCCACCTACTACCCGTTTATTAAAAATTATGTGTTTATCATATTTTAATTGGAAATGTCCACCTCCAATTGTGAATTCGGGTTGCAAGTGTCCACCTACTATCCATTTGTTTATATCAAAATTGTGTGTTTATTTTTGTATATATTTTATTAAATTGGAATTATACACATCCGATTGTAAATTCGGGTTGCAAGTGTCCACCTATTACCCGTTTATTCGTTTTGTTAAGATTATAATGTTCTGAGAATCAGTATCCACCGAATCCTCTTTTATTTTAAAAATATCTAATGTAACATCTTTATTTGAGGGGAAGAAATATCCATCTCATCCCTAATATAATTATTAAAATATTTAATTATATTTTGCTAATCGATTAAAAAAAAATATCAATCTCAACATTAATCTTGTTAGTTAATATAATTCAATATTGAGTAAGTATATGTCACAACATCGAGAAAGAAATAAAATTCATTGCTTTTTCTTGATGCATCCATTAAAATTCTATTTCGAAAAAATATCCATCTCCTCCGAAATTCTATGTTCATGTCATATACTCATATTTATGATTATCAGTTAAAATGAGATGACTAGTATGTAGAGAAGATAATGAAATAAGTTTCGAGATATTACCTTTGAATTTGAATGTAAAAGCCGAGCTTGGTGCGGGTGCAATGGGTTTCCGGCTACGGTAAAGTCGAAGTCGGTTGGAAAAGAGACGTGTGACGAGCAGTGTGAGGACTGAAAGAATTGGAGGCGATGTCGGTGATCTCTCCTTCTCTCTTTGGTCTCTTCTATCTCCCTAAAAATATATATATTATTTTCTGCTTCTCACTATCTCTCTCTTTCTTCTCTTCCACCTTTTTTTTCTCTTCCTATGTTCTCTCCTTCTCCTCTTTGGTCTCTTCAATCTTCCTAAAAATATATTATTTTCTAGTTCTCACTATCTCTTTTTTTCTTCTCTTCCACCTTTTTTTTTCTCTTTCTATGTTCTCTCCTTCTCCTTCTCCTCCTCTCTATGTTCTCTCCCTCTCTCCCCTTCTCACTCTTTTTTTTTTCTTTTCTGTATTATATGCTCTTTTTATGCTGCAAACATGAGTAAGCTCCTCCATAACTTCATGTAACCTCCAATTTCAATGCCTTCTCAATTATCTCATTAAATACCCATCACTCTTTATAACTGTCCAGTTTTTAAATATTTTTGGAACTGGCACAAATGTGCTCCAAATGACTTAAAAATTTTGTGTACTGATTCCTTAGTGAGTCTAGTTTCAAACAAAATTGGTTTGAGCGCATTTCAATTTGTAAGCAAAAAGCTATGGCTTCCGGACTAAGACCTGGTCAATATATGAGCGAACTAACACGAGCTCAACTTCGTGGGTAAAATTGACTGAGCAATCGTGATTCAATTACTATGAAATTTTGTGGGTTGATGCGAGATCGAGTTAGCTTTCATACAAAATTGGTTGTTCATCATTTGAATCTGTATAACTTGAGTTATCGTCAATTTAGTGCTAATATATCAGTTCTGAAATTCTGAGCCAAATTGACATGATCGAGTCTAATTGAACTTGAGTCGGCTTAATTAGGGGTGAGCATAACCCGAATTTGGACCTTGAACCTGAACCGACCCGACCCGAAAAAAGCCAAAAATTCTGTTTCGGGTCGGGTCGGGTCGGGTTCGGGTCTGTATTTTTATAATTCTGGGTCAGAATTGGTCGGGTCGGGTTCAGAAATCCCAAATCGGGTCGGGTCGGTTAGATCCGAATTAGACAATTCTTTAAGGCTTAAAATGTCTTTGGATTTGCCCATTGGGCCTTGCAGTAGGTGCTCCGCGCGAGCCAGCCCATTAAGCATTAACCCCTTTTAATGGCTTAAAAGGTCTCGTTTCAGTCTCACACTCTCACTTCTCAAAGCTCCCTAATCCCTATTCATCCTAAATCAATTCCTTCCTCTCCGTGCGCGGCAGAGCCTCGCCGACCCCGAGTGGCCGAGCTGAGCATCGTCGACTCCGAAGCCTGCAGCCTGCAGCCGAGCCTCGTCGACCTCGAACTTCCCCTGTTCTCCAGGTTCTCCTCTTCCAGTTATTCTCGCCGCGTCGTCGACCTCGAACTTCCCCTGTTCTCCAGGTTCTCCTCTTCCAGTTATTCTCGCCGCCTCGTCGACCTCGAGCCCTAACCCTAAATCACTTCTCCTCTTCTCGGCCTTGTCGATGTGAGTGTTTTTTTTTATTATTATTATTTGATTGATCTATTTTTCTTCCTATTATTCATGTAATTTATGCATCTGATCTACAATTATTTAATTAATTCATGTATCTAATTCACTATTTATTAATGATATGGAAGTGCTCTTGAGGAAGTGTGGCGCGAACAGTTTCTAAGTTCATGTTGACAAGGAGTATTGCAATCTCACTGAGAAATTTCAGGTATATGAACACAATGTTATACATTGTTAATTTAGTTAATATTCGTTATTATTATCCAATGTTTCAGAAGATACGACTGTCAAATTTGTGTTTAGTTGAATGTTTATAAACAAATTTATAGTACTTTTTTTTAAATCCTTCAGGTATAATCAGTTCTTGTATCTAATCTAAAATTATTTATGGTGTACAATGAGTGTATGTGATTTTATCCTAAAAGGCATACATATTACATATTGTGATGCTATGAACATTTATGTTAGTTCAACAGAAGGTAATCAAGCTATCCTGATGACATATATGAAACATGATAGATGTGTTTTGTTCTTTATCAAATTCTTCTCAATTATGCTTCCTATGTAGATCTAATACCAACTTAGTTTTGCTTGTCTAATTCGGAACATATCTCATGGCTTGATCATTCATTTGTTCTTTTTAAATATGCTTATTTCTCACAATGAATCTTAAGTTCTAAGGTGAATATTTGTTAATCTCGTAGATGTTGAAACTATTAAAGGCGCTCCAAAAGTTATTGTAAGTTTCAATTTGTTTTGAAGAAAATGAGGAATGTTGCTTAGACTTCTGAGATTTCGATAGTGAGTTGGTGTTTATTTTTTAGAAATATTAAGAATGTGATTTTTTTTGTACTGTTTTTTCTCTGATATGGTGTTGTTGGCTTGATGCAGGTGGTGTGGTGGTGTTCTAATGCAATGGTCCTGCTGTGCTGACTTCTGCTGCTGGCTGCTGCTGTGCTGACTTCTGCTGCTGGCTACTGCTGTGTTGCCTGTTGCTGTGTGCTATATCTACTACTGCTGTCTGCTGCTTGCTGCCTGTTGCGGCGTTGCCTACTTTTGTTGCTTGTTCTTCTTCTACCTACTTGTTATAAATTTTTATTGTAGTATGTACTAATGTACTACTATGTAAAATGAAAACATTGATTATGGAGTATGGACTATAGTTTATTTTTGTGTAGCGTATACTATGGATAAGGTAATGTGGTGGTATTCTAAATGTATGTTAGATGGAATATTTCTTTTTGTGTAGTATATGTATGTAGTATGGATAAGGTTCGGGTTATGTCACCCCTAACGGTAATGTGCTGATTGTCTGCTTTTATTGTTTTCCTTTGTAGTTTTTTTTTTGGTTTTAGTGTGATTTAATCTGTGTAACCGTTTTGTGTATGTTTTATATTGTTAGTTAGTTAAATATTGCAAGTTCGGGTCAACCCGAACTTACCCGAACCCGACCCCCTTTTTTCGGGTCGGGTCAGTCCGGGTGGATGCAAGTTCGGGTCGGGTTCGGGTCATGTGTTTCTCGGGTCGGGTGGCCATTTGTTGTTCGGTTCGGGTCGGGTCGGGTTGACTGATAAGCATAATTTTTATACATAAATTTAGCATTGATTCTACACTAATTTTATTATTTGTTGGTTGTTTGCAGGTCAAATTTATTAAATTGAAGTTAAATGCGCATTAAATGTTCGTCCAGTGGAATCGGAGCAATTTTGTATTATTCTGGATAGATTTGAAGCCCAACTGAAGCCTTTGAAATTTGTGGAAAAGGAAGAAAACAAATAAGTAAATGCTAGAAGAAATGAAGGAAAGCAACTCAAATGAAGAAAAAATTAAAAGGAGAAAATATTATTTAGGAAATTTAAAGAAGAGAAGAAAATGAAGGAGAATGTAAGATATAAATAGGAGGAGAGACATGCATAAAAGTAGGACCCCATTGTGGAATAAAGCTTGTAATTTTAATTTGTTTTTATCATTTCTCCATGGAATAAAATCTTCGAGGACACAATTTGTAGTCTAACTATGAAAATATGAATTTCTTTATCAAGTTATTCTAGAACATAGTTAATTCAATATCGGATGTTTCACTATTCTTAATGCTTTTAAGTGATTGATCACCACTTAAATGAAACGATGATTTATGATGAGATTGAGAAATAAATCATAAATAATGCTTCTAGTGAAACATACCACGAAATCATGTAAAATAGAGATATTTACATAGAATTCGTGCAGCAAATGAAGTCCCTAAAATATAATGCGTTTCTCTCCGATCAACCTGCATAGAGATATAGTAGGTGATGAGAGAGAAATAGTTTTAATATTTATCGAGAGAGAATATTAAATAATAAGAAGGACTTGCTGGAAATTGAATTAACATTGTTCAGAATGCTAGATAAAAGAATTTAGATTATCATAGCGAATGCAAATTGTGTACCTTAATATCATCATTTGGAGAATTTTTATTAATTTGAATTATATTTCTTAATCATTTCGGTTGTTAAATAAAATCAGAATTAAGCCTAGGCCGGTAATCAATAAATTCAGTCTCTGAGGGAACGATACTCTACTCACTCTTTATTACTTGTGCGACTAGTGCGCTTGCTAGAATTCACGCATCATTGACCCGATTGCTCACTCCTAGGCTTAATCGAGTTAATTGGATTTAATTGGGCCGATCAAGTAAAATTATTTTCAATTGCGCTTCGCTGCCACTATTAGTGTATTCTTGACCAACTGCAAACGTACAGTCCGGACAAAATGGGATGTCTACACCATAGAATGAACGTGTGCCAACAAACAATCAAAAAGCTTGCAGAGAGATATTGGCCAGCTATAAAAGTATACACCAAGAAACAAACACGAGAACCAAAAACGACAACGAAGACGAAGAAAAAAGTGCAGCGGCAGATAATTTTTTCAGTAATAGTTGAAGAGATTAAGTGACGGTGACGATGTTAAATAGCAGAAGATTAAATTGTTCGAAACCCATCGGAAATTTATATAAAATCGAGAAGTTCGTGCATTGATTTAACTTTTGCTAACGCTTGCAAATAAATTTGAGAAGAACAGCATCTTTTCTAAAGACGTTCTTCTTCTTGTAGTGACTGATTTTCTTTAAGTTAGGAAAGATCGTTTTTTAGAAAAATGGACTTTTCAGGGACGAGCGTTTTTTGAAAAGACGCTCTTCCCTGGTGCCTCAGCACGAAGAGTGTTTTTTTCGGAACGCTCTTCGTACGTGGTACTGATCTGCACGCGCGATCTTGATTTGGCAATAAATTTTTTTTAACGTTATTTTAATAATTTTTTATTAAAATAGTATAATTTTTAAAAAAAGAAAAATTCGACTTGGTTGGACGAACTATTAGCCATAACTTAGCGAGAAACATATTCCATTTTGTGGTGCTGAAACAAAACGAGAAACATATTCCTGCTCTCTCTCTCTGGTGTCCGTGTGTGGAACTTATCAAATTAAGTAGACTCCATTACATAGCAAACACGAACGCAGTCCATGAGAAAAGAATAAATTCAGCAGCATGTCGAGTCTTCAACTCAGTCTATAAGACTCTAAACAGAGAACATGCAACATTACAAATAAAAACATAAAACGATGCAATACAAACAGATCCAACACGTAATATTAGAAATAGCAGCATAGAACGATGCAAATACACGAAGATAAACGGAGACACGGGCAGATGATTCCTAAAGCAAGCTTCCACTGAGGCTCCTCATAGATAGTACATCATTGCGCATCATATCACTGTAAAGATACATGTACGTTATATATAATTTATCAGAATAGTGAACTTTTAAATCCACGGGAAAATCCTTTTGTAATTTGTTTTTAAAAAATTAAACAAGTATGTGCTTTGTCCTTGGAAAGGCAGTGAGTGGGGAGGAACTGATTACCTGATTGTCAAGACTAACTCAACCACGTTTCCCGAATATTGAGAACCCGAACACTTTATGTTTTCCTCTCAGGCCCTCCAGGGTCGGTCTAACATTGGTTGCTAGATCCGGTCGTTCCTTCCTCTCAAGAACACAACATTGTAAGGCTAGGTCACAGAGTTCGTCAGCCACCTTAGTCGGCCACTTGGCTGTACTATCTAGCACTTCATTCATCCTTCGCTTCCGCCATGCGCTCTCCACTTTAGCATAGACTTGTTTTGGGTCAATGATTGTCAAGAGACGTAAAAGTATTACTCCAAAGGCGTAGACATCAGACTTCACAGTGAGCTCCTTTGTTTCATGGAAATGTGGGTCCATGTAACCAGGAGTACCCTTCGCCATTTCCGTGACATGGACGAATGTAGCTTGGGGATCATCCTTGCGTCTTTGAAGTACTCTAGAGATGCCAAAGTCAGAGATTTTGAGCACATCATTCGCATCGAAGAGAATGTTTGTCGGTTTGAGATCCCCATGGACGATCGGGGGATTCTGGGAGTGGAGGAAGGAGAGGACGGTGCATATCTCAGACGCTATATGCACCCGATCTTTCCAACCAAGAGTCTTATGACCATCCCTGCAAGCAAGCCGATCATCCAACGTTCCACCAGGAAGGTACTCGTAAACGAGTGTCCGCTCCTCCGGACATGCTCCCATCAAAGTCACAAGGTTGCGATGCCGCACCTTGCAGAGTATGTCAATCTGCAGGAAGACATGAGAATTAATCAATTTCTTGATACATATTTCTCCAATATATATATAGGATTAGTACATTAAAGAAACAACAAAACTGTCTAAGCACAATAAAATAGTAAGATAAAATTTATAGATTATACACCAGTTCAAATGAAACTTACGCCTTTTTGGCCTCGATAGTTATGTTAATTTGATTAATGCAAAGTTTCTTTCTACCTTCGCAGTTACTGAATATATGATCTTTCCGTATGATTAACTAATTATTAATGTAAATAAATAATATTTAAGTGTTCGGTAGTGGTTCTGAGAGATCTACTGACTTGTTAATTATAATTAGTGTAGATGGAGTTGCTTATGTAGAACCGACTCTTCACGTACACGAGCCGCAGAAACTGATGCAACTACTGGAAATGATATGGACGGAGAGGAGGATATTATTGAATTCTCTTATTCGGAATTAGAGCAAGCGACTTCCGATTTTCATGAATCAAATATAATCGGAAAAGGCGGCTTCGGAGCAGTGTACAGGGGAATAGTTAGGGGCGTCGAAAGGGCTATCAAGGTACTGCATAAACAAGACGATGCATTTCAACTAAAGGCATATGAAAATGAGGTGACGCAGCACTTTTTCTTTATTTATTTTTGGAAATGAATGCCCTGCTGCGGCAAGGAGTAATTACCTTTATTTGTTTTCGTGCCTGCAGGTCAAGGTTTTAAGTACGGTGAAGCATCCAAACATTGTCCGTCTAATTGGAACATGCCCGGAAAAGTTTGTTGTGACCTACGAGTTGATATCCGGAGGAAATTTAAGCATGCACCTTCTACACCTGTACTGGAAAGAACGTCTCCGTATCGCGACTGAGATATGCTCTGTCCTTTCTTTATCCATAATCGCCGTCCTGAAATTCTAGTTCACGGCGATCTAAAACCAGAAAATATACTCCTAGATGCTGATCGTACTAGTAAGCTTTGCGACTTTGGCATATCTCGACTTATTCTTGTGAACATCGAAAAAACTACGATCCACCATTCGACTGATGTGAAAGGCACTTGGGGTTACCTAGATCCAGCCTTCGTACAAACATGCCACCTTGCACCAAGTTCAGATGTGTACTCCTTTGGGATGGTGCTTTTACGCCTCCTGACAAAAGGAAGGGTAGGTTGTGGGCTCATCCAAGTGGTGGAAGATGCAATAGATGAGCAGCGTTTGGGAAATTTACTAGATCATAAAGCTGGATGGCCTTATCAGTTGGCAGAGGAATTGTCTAAAATTGCCTTACATTGTTGCAATCCCCGTCCAAAGAGACGCCCAGATCTCAATCAAGTTTGTAAACAACTGGAGAAGATGAAGCAGAGTTACGATGAGGAACCTATTCATAAGGGTTGGGGAGACACCTTGCGAGGACGTTTGTTTGTAAGGAGGGATTCAGCATATTGTGGAAAATGCAGGCGAGATTTAGGAGATAAGCTAAGAACTAATATATTCTCTTACACAGAGCTAGAACAAGCAACCTCTTGCTTTAGCGGATCAAATGTGCTTCGTATTGATGATTTTTGGAAGGTATACAAGGGAAATCTTAGGGATACTGAGGTAGCAATCATGTTACCAACAAATCTCACAGATGAAGATCAACAGATAGCATCTCTTCGGGAGGTAATTCAACAAACTTGTTCATTTGTTAAGCATTATGTTTTTGGTCAGAAGCAAAATTACACTCTTTGAGGCAAAAGATTTCAAGTAAATGACTATACATACCACAAATCAAACAGTATTCCTTCCTTTATTTCAATTTCTATTACTACCTATTTAGGAATGTCAATTTACCCGTGCCCAACGCAGAACCTGATTCTCTTCCCTGAAAAAATTGGGTTCGGGGTCATAGGGGGATACGCCGTTCTGGTTGTGGTCGGAGATTAAAAAAAAAAAATCCTCCATCGAGGTCGTGGATGGGGATGGGAGGCCTATCCCCCGTCTCAATGCGACCCCGACCCCGAATAATATATATATATATTATGATTTATTTTACATTAATATTATATTAAGTATTTTTTATTTTTTAAAAAAAATAATGGAGAAAAGAGATTAAATTCGGGGTAAGAATGGGGAATAATCCCTTTTGATTCCCCGTCCCCTAAACATCCCTATTCCTGTTGTTATATTGCTTAACATAAGCCCACAACCGATTACTTTGTTTATGTATATGTTTGCAGGTAAATATGTTGAGCACGTTGGAGCATCCAAACGTGGTTCATCTCATAGGAGCATGCCCAGAGAAATTTGCTCTTGTGTACGAGTTCATGCCGGAAACATTGGAAAATCGACTTGATCAGAAAGACCTACTATGGAAAGACCGTCTTCGTATTGCTACAGAACTTTGCACAGCCCTTGCGTATCTCCATTCCCATGAACCAAACGTCGTGGTACATGGTGACGTCAAACCAGCAAATGTCTTACTCGACACAAATGGTGTTTGTAAAATCGATGCCTTTGGGAAATGTCAACTTTTACCAACATACAGAAGCTTAAACTACATATGGGGACAAACCTACCTAGATCCAGCCTTCCTTCAATCAGGAACTCTTGAACCGAGTGCGGATGTCTACTCATTTGGGATGGTTCTCCTATGTCTCCTTACAAAAGGAAGAGTAGGATACGGGCTTATTGCAATAGTAGAAGATGCTTTAGAGGAACAAAATCTGGAAGATTTACTAGATGATTCAGCCAAATGGCCACATCAGTTGGCAGGACAACTGTCCAAGCTTGCTTTAAGGTGTTGCAATCCCCGTCCGAGACGTCGTCCACATACTGCTGAGGTTTTGGAGAACCTGGAACAGATGAAGAAGGAGTATCTAACTAGCTCATTAATCATCAATCCAAGCGTCCAATCATAAAATTTTCAGCAAGCTCGTTCAGGTTGGGGGGTAGTACTTATAAATCTTATACTTCTCGGTCTGTATTTAAGTCATGCATCTCATTCTCAGATGCTGGATCTATATGTTCCAAGAATAATGCGAGGAATGTGAACTTTTATTTCGATATTCCTGTAAGACCTGTAACTGATCTTCTTACTTCCCCCTTAGTACGGCGCATTTGATTAAGAACAAGACACGATCACTGAGATGGCACCAGGCGGAGAAGTTGAGATTGGAATCCAAGACGACCTCTTGTCTGAAGGCAAGGGGTTCTACCGTTGAACCACTACAAGTGTTACTGCTTAATAAATCAGAGCTACTAATGATTTTTATGAATACATTTATGCGTTCTTCTTTTATTTTTGGAGGAAAGCTAAATGAATCAACTACTTTAATAAGGAAATGGTACAATAAAATAATATATTAGTTTAAACTTATCATATGATTAGACTATATTGTCCCTTATAATATGTATAGAATTACATCTATATAACTTATCATCAAGAACAGGAGGCAATTGTCCCGTCTAGTTTGACCCTTGGTGTATCCACTCACGCTAGGACCAGTAGTTTGATGCTGGCAGGACTTGGCGGTATTTCAAGATTAAGCTCAAGCGGTAGCACTACGCAGAGCATGTTACCGGTGAGTAGAGGCTCATGAACCTGCAAAGGAGAAGAAGACTACGGAAGGGTCAAGGCCCAAAAGCCCATCTTATGCTTCCTGTGTGAAAGACCGCACATGGCATGGTAGTGTCTGAGCTGCACCAAGCTCGCATCTATACTTGTCGAGGAGGAAGCACAAGAGCAGTAGGCGTTTCTCAATGCCTTTGCGTCTCCTTTGCGCATGCCCAAGATGGAGGCTGCATGGGTCCCACGTTCGTAGAGGTTCAACTGGAAGGTCATATGGACAAGGCATTTGCGGACATGGGTCCAAGCAAAATTTTTATCACAGGTGACATTTTTGCCCAACTGTGGACAAGCCAACGGATCAATAAAGACAGTGGATTCAGGACCATCATCCGTCATAGACGTGGGGCAACGGACGAACATCCAGATAAGCGATGGGTTGGACCTGCCGGGCCCGATATCCATTTATTCAAGATGTTCACGTACGATAATGTGTTCGAGCTGAAGTTCCAGGAGAAGTGGCTGATTGCCATGATCATTAGTTGGAGCGACATTGAAAGAGATTAAACAAAGCTCGAAAAAATTATCCGATCGACGGACAAAGCAGTAGATGACAATACAAGATGTATATGGTTAGAGAGTAAAACAGAGACCAAAAAGAGAGAAGAGTTTAAAACAGACACCATGATTAGTGTTTGAAGATATTAATCAAATTCTAGGGAGGTAATTCCTCTTCTTCTTTTTCTTTTTTTAATAAACCAAAAAATATGCTTAAGATTATTTACATGATCTTTCTTCGCGATTGCAGGAATAATTAAATTGCGACGAGGATGATATTTGTCGCTAGCTTGTATTGATGTTTTCAGCAGCAGTAAACGTCTTTCTTTTGTAGAACCATCTATTTATCTATTATTATGCTATTACTAATTATCAACAGACATATACGGAAACATGGCACGACACGATTCGGACACGGGATACGAGAAATTTTATTAAAGTAGAACATGGATACGGTTCGAAAACAATAATCAAAAAAATAAATTATAAAAAAACATTTGAAGTATGAAAATAACAATCGATCACAATGTCAATGTATAATATAATATTTTTTACGTCTCTTAAAATAAAAAAATTTTCTTAAAAAAATCTAATTGCATCAACAAAAATTAAAAATATATACGGTATTGAGTATATACTATATTATATTACTTATTAATATATATTGCTAATACTATATGCTATTTTTTAAAGAAAAACAAAAAAAAAATTCGGACACACATATTAGGAACATTTTATAATTTTAATTTTCGGACACTTTTTTAGCGCGTCGATCACATATCCATCAGTATCGCAGCGTGTCTATAACGAACACTATACGGATATTATACCTGACAAATTTAGACATGTTTGCGTCCTAGATTAGCAGGTATAACTTAAATGCGAACTTAATATTATATTGAGAAAGCGACTGAGGGAGCCGGGTTTTGAAACGAGCTCGATGCGTTCACACGTGCATTAACAATTTGTATCGCGAACATTCTCGTGGGTGAACACAATTATGTAAAATGATCATGTCCAACATGATCATATCGAAACTATTAGATTAGATGCAGTTATACGACGTTGATCCAAAGTAGTCCAAAACAGCAGCGGATGGATGAAAAAGATCAAATCTTGTGGATTATGATTTGGATTTGGTTTTAGATGCTGTATGATCTTTTGATATTGATGCCCGCATTAAGGAAAAATTAGGCTGGTCAACTCAAATTCACGTTGACCGCTGACTCTTCCATGATAATGATGAATGTGGGTGGTTAAAATGTTGATCGAGTAATTGGTGGAGTCAATGATGACTGCTTAGTGCTTCTACTTTTACCCTAAAGCGCTTCATTTTACAACCATTTGCCGCCATTGCTGCATATTCTTTTCATATCGACTACCGACTTCGCTTTGTATCCTATGTTTCGATTGGAAACAGTGCTCGTTAAAATAAAAATTTCTCATAATAAGATATTGCTGGAATTTAAATATCTGATCTATCTTTTTTTTTTTTGTCAAGTGGAGCTGGTGGCTAGTCCACCAGCTAAATCTACCCCCCTTCCCCACCTAGGATCGAACCCAGGACCTCCCCCTATGGGGAGGATTTTTGATGCCAGCCGAGCTGTGCTCGGTCTATCTTTTATAAAGACATGATACGGTCTATCACTAGCAAATAGCTGCACTAACTAGTTGGATCAATAACAGTTAGTCACCATTTTACATACAATAACATATAAACACCCCTCTCTGTTAGAATACAATAATTGCTCCTCATCTCCACAGTACATCTCTAACACCCATCACGAGAGGGGGATTTCGCCAACCTGGACCACTAGTACACCATGGTGCGACCAATGGGCCGACACAAAGTTAGTGCTGCTGATCGATTAATGGAAAATTAAAGGATATATGAAGATCATTTTACCACCATAATAAGTGGAAGGAATACCAGTTAACCCTCAAAAGTAGTTCATCTTTTTGATAATGTAAAAAATATATATGTGTGAATGCTCCATTCACCCAATATGATCATTAGATATGGTAAGGATCCGAATTTTCTGTTTTCTAATTACCTGTCAAGATTCAAATCTTTAATGCTACCGATTCGTTTTACACATGTTATACCGTCTTAGACACGGTTTCAACTGATTCTTCTATTATTTTAGTGGGTATCGGATTCATTTCTAATACGTGCCATGTCGAGATTGGACAAAGGAATAAAAGAAAAATATGATTGGGGTTGAAACTTTACTATTTTGTGTGGAATTTGAACATGCTAATTTCAACTACTAACCTGAAAAGATCATATATCAGTACAAAATATATCATTTTCGTTTATTCTAGTGGCACTACTCGCTACCGTCGGCCGATGTCTGTATGCATTCGAGAACAATCTAATTTAAAGCACTTTGCTAACCACTACTTCATGATCCAAAGGTATACGAAAAAGACGTGGATCGAGACCAATCAAATGTGTACAATTAAAAAAAAGTTTCTTTTAATTCTATATTTTAAGGTTGGTCCTTCATTCATATCTGCAATATTCATATGGATATCATATAATGAAATAAGATTTGACAGATGGTTCCTTAAATCCAAATGTGATAAAATAGACCAAAAAGTCTCTTTGTCTCCACTATACCATCCCATTAATTTCCAGCAAAGTTTTTTCTCAAAAAAAGCATGATAATAACAAAGTTTTTTTTTTATTTTTTTTTAAAAAAGCATGATACAACAAAGTCTTTTTGTTTATATATATATATATATATATATATATATATATATATATATATATATATATATATATATATATATGTAGTTTATATTTATTGATTTTATTGCTTTTTTTTTCCCCATTAGTCCATTCAGCGTTGGTTTAGTACGCAGATAAGATCGGAATAGATTCTCATTCAAGCGTGAATAACGTGATTTTTCTTTATCATATATTCATGCTAATCACATATTAACCATCTCTGTCCTTCTTTTGGTGCTTTTATTTCTCTCCCATAAATAAAAGAAGCAAATAATGAAAATGAAATTAATAAAAAAATGTCAGCAACAACATTCAATCTGTATAATTGAACTACTGCACCACAGGATATTACGTGACATTATATTTCTTTGTTTAGCCAGTTTTTCTCACAAAATTTAAGAAGAAATAAGAAGGATTAACTTTTCCAAATATATGTTTTTCATAAACTTATCCTCCTATAGAAGTGAAATTTCAAAAAGGAGTGGGTTCAAGAGTAGGGTCCATGAAATAATAATATATAAGCTCCTCTAGAAAAAATTTGTGATCGTCCAATTGAATTTTTATTACATTTTCCCAAAAATATAAAAAAAAAAGAAAAAAAAGAAAAATAAATCCTCTTTCTATTTGATGTCTTTGAACAAAGGGGTTTGTTTGGATCCTATCTTTTCATTCCACCACTATACATGGTTCAAATTCTTGCCTGATTGAGTGATTCATTATACTCTCTTTTTGGGAGGCAGAATTTCAGCTTTATAATCATCATCTTTTTCTTTTATTTCAACATAACATGTGTTTGATCCACCAACTGTTCTAAGGTACGAAAAGTATTATAATCCATAATATCCAGCTCTAAAAAAAACATTTTTTTAAAAAAATGCAATTTGCAATAGAGCTATTATACTGCTGCTATTGTTCAAGTAAAGAATGAACCTGATTGTTTAATGTTGTCCATAGGTCTAAATTTCTTTAAAACCCTAGTCTACCCCAGCTCCATAATGTAGGTCATTTTGGCAGTAAAATTTCTCCATTTTCTTGAAGCATATTATTCAACTTTTTGACATAAAAAAGTAGGCATAACTTCAAAAAAGTTCTTGCCTTTCATAGTTGCACGAATCACCCCTGTATTTTCACTTTTTCAAAAAAATTCTAGTCGGAAAACTGAAAATTATTCCAAACGGCTAGTTTAGCATTGCAAACACTTATATCACAGTGTTCTGACTGAAGTATTCTAGGCGAGCAATCTTAGTATTCTATGTGAGTTAAAAAGTGTTCTGGACGAACTAAAAAAATATTAAGGGAAGCTAAGTTTTACATTTCGAAGGTTTGATTTGTTTAAGTTTTGGAAAATACTAACTTTTTGACAAAACCACAAAATAGTAATCTTCTAACTGGATGGTCTTCCTAGTCTTCTTTTGTTAACCAACCTATAAAGGTTATGCTTATTGCTCTTTTCTTTTGCCATTTTTATTAGGAGTTTTCAACTTACAACTGTCCGAATTCTTTTCTTCCTCATCACTTCCCACTTTGGATATATAATTTATAGATCAGCAATACCAATTTTCTTAATACATACACTATGCATTACAACTTGTGCAGTAAATTAAATCGAGATTTTGTCGCGCTCCGACCCTCCCCGGTCCCTGCCCAGCTGCACCCGGCAAACCCCGACCGAATCACTTTGAAAAGGGTGGATCCACTTAAGAGGTTCTAACATTGGGCCTCCCCTAGTGTATGAAAACAAGCTAATCCCCTGGACACAGGTTGACCAATCTCTTTGCGGGCTCACAGATTTTTTCATTAGATTTAAGTCATCGTCTATAGTAGGTCCATTATGTATATAAGTGGCATTTGTTCAGTTCTACTTCCTCGTTAGATTTAAGTCTTAGTCTATAGTAGGTCCACTATGTATATAAGTGGTATTTGTCAGTTCTACTTCAGTGAAGATAGACGAGTTACATTCAAAAAGGAATGACGACATAAAAAGCTTCACAATTCATAGATTATGTTGGAGTACATTATTTAACTTTGTTGGTCAAAATCATGAGTTAAGCTTTCTCTTCTTAAAAATGAAAAGGAAAAAGGAAAAAAAAGTTGGGGTGTGACCAATAATTTTAGACATGTTCCGCACATTTGCTAGTAGATTACATGTCAGTAGGAAGTGATAGTGGTGCAAAAAGATGAACGAGGAAACGAACAGTTCGGCGTGACAAAAATGTGCCGAGAATCTTTTGAAACATATAACATGTGGGCAAGTGCAGTGATATCGATATGGAGGTCATATCTATACACTTCCATAATGAAATGATATGGTGAATACCAGTTCAGCCCCAATTTAATAACAATTCGGCGCAAATTGTGCTCATCCCTTGAGTACTGCAATAGAATGTCAAAATACTTTCTGTAAATTATACGTCACTGTGTCGCGTGACAGTATATATAACACAGTGTGATACACGTAAACACATTTTACAACACTGCAATTGTTATTATATAGCCATTTAGTATTGTCGTTTTTCGAGCATGAATGAAAGCCCATCCAGCAAAGTGATGAACATAAATAAACTTGTCCAAAATGGGAAAAAAAATTGATAAGCTCTATTATGTAGGTAGAATAAACTTTTTGAACATGAAAAACGCTTCAATCAGGTAAGAATCTAATTGTCGTAAAGGTTAGAATAAACTCGGGTGGATAGACTTATAATTTTGAGTTCGATTCCGAGTTAATCAATGCTATAACGTTCTCTTCGTGCTACGTACAAACATATTGCGCCACTTATATGTGCAGCTTGAACTGTATGTATATACCCGTGTCCATTTTCGTGAATTTATTCCACCGAGTTCCGGTCCCAGCACTGTAAACATCTTGCACCAAGTTGGCCTTCATGGACAAGCACTTGTTCATGTTTTCTTTCACATCATTTGATAGCAAAATCTCCATAAAAGTGTGCTACAAGAAAGAATCTTCAAAAGAGGCTAAGAGCCACTATAAATATAAGCACCCACTTAAAGCTCTTATTATGCATTCATAATCTCATCTCTCTTTGCTCAGTACAAAAGCCTAAAAATCATCGGGATAGTGTTCCATGGAGCCTAGAGGATCCTCGGGCAAACGCGGAAGAGACGAGCTAGATAAAGATGATGACAATAAATGGGTATTCGATTCTTCGATTGATCACAAAGGAAATGTTCCACTTAGAGCCTCTACTGGAGGTTGGAAGGCATCACTCTTTATTATAGGTAAATAGCTTTCTCAAGAAAATTTTAACTTTGCAACAATAAAGCTTTTTTTTTTCTTTTTTTTGAACAAAGGACCGAGGGAGCATGGCCTCGAACTTTAACTTTTCTTTTATTTTAATAACGACATGAAAAAAAAATGCTTTTAATTCGACAAAACTTCTTGTAAATATAGTTTTCAAGATGTTATTCGCGATTATGCAGCAATTGAGTTCGGCGAGAGGCTGAGCTACTTTGGTCTGTCAACCAACTTGATCATATACCTGACCAAAGTGTTGCACAAGGAAGTCAAGACAGCAGCAAAATGTGTCAACTACTGGATCGGAGTCACCACCATGCTGCCCCTCCTCGGCGGCTTCATTGCAGATGGTTATCTCGGCCGCTTCGCCACCGTCCTCGTCTCCTCCATCATCTATCTCATTGTGAGTCTTTATATAAAACATAGGTGTTAAAGTTTGTGAAATCTTTTATTCATAAAATCTTTGTGTTGCATCCAGTTTGTTACATATCAAAGTTCTGATTTATTTGAACAACTACAAAAATTAAATGTAATTATTAGAGGTATTCCAACTCCTAGCCATTTTTACACATCCGTAATACTTTTCTCCTTTTCTCACACAAAAGGATATTTTAAACACATATGCGCTCGCGCGCGCACACACACTCACATATCTCTCTCTCTCTCTCTCTCTCTCTCTCTCTCTCTATATATATATATATATATATAGACGAAATTGGATTCTGGAAAGCTATCTAACTAGGTTTCAAGTTTTAGTTAGGTAAAAGAAAATGTATTCTATTTTCCTATTTTCTGACTGAGAATAAGTTGAAAGTATTATATTAGTGAAAGGAACGCAAGTCTATATCTCTCAACATCCAAGATCTACTCCAATTTCCATCTGATTTAAAGCGGGATAAATTCCCTGAAATTATACATCTATGTAGAGAGAAACTTGCAAATGCGGCCCCTCTTGGTCGGCGGATTGAGATGCTCAAACTTAGCTGTAGCTTTACAGTTGTCTGAAAGAGATAGTCCGGTTAGCTTTACTAAACAGTCGTGAAAAAGAACTCCCACTTCGCTTGAAAAGATATACTTTTATACTTGCGACTCAGTTCTGTGTAACTAAATATCCGAAGATTATCTAGAAAGTCAAAAAGAATAGATACACAGTATTTTCCGAGTTCTCAAACTTTTTATCAGATATGCTACTGCAAGTCTGTAAGAATTACAACTGGAATAATCTCATGTAAATTTCGACTTTGTATCGATTAGTAACGCAGAAAGTGCAGGCCCGGACCGGCCCACACTACTGCCCTTGGAAACGAGCTGCAGGCTGATTCGTATTGGACCCTGCATGGCGTGAGCTTGGCACTGGCTCGCCTCGGACTAGTGGCCCACTGAGCCAGGATTAGTGCGAGCTGCCTGGTAGGGTTATGTGGTTCCATTATAAAAAATTAAATAAAATAAAATAGAGGAGGGAGCTCTGCCGGCAAGCAATGGCTGTGATTTGTTGCTTTGCAACGGCCTAATAAATAAAAAATTCAAAAAAATAAAAAAATATTCTGGCCGTACGGGCTAGACTGTGGGCTAGCTCGGCCCACGCGGCCGATAAGGGCTGATATTTCGGGACTGGCCCGCATGGCGCGAGCCGTAGTCTGCATGGTTAGTGTGGGGCACGGACTATATTTACATCTCTACTATTAATGCTTAGAAAGTCGAAATTTGAATTCAATTTAGAAACTAGGAATATTGAATTTTAACTATGTCAAATCTAATGTTTTAAAGTTTTGACAGTTTCTTATTTGGTTCACAGGGTCTCATCCTCCTAACCCTGTCCCAATTAATCCCGGGCCTGAAACCATGCAGCTCATGCAACCCTAGCTCCCTCAAACTCCATGAGATCATCTTCTTCATCGCCATGTACTTAATCTCCGCCAGCACCAGCGGGCACAAACCATCATTAGAGAGTTTCGGGGCTGACCAATTCGACGATGACCACCCAACCGAGCGGAAGAACAAGATGTCTTTTTTCAACTGGTGGAGTTTTGGTCTCTGCTGCGGTCTTCTTCTAGGCGTCACGGTGATCGTTTATGTACAGGATAACGTGAGCTGGGGACTTGCAGACTTTGTTTTAACTGTTGTCATGGGGTTGTGTATTGTTGTGTTTGTTGTTGGGAGGCCTTTTTATAGGTACAGATTGGCAGAGGGCAGCCCCCTGACGCCGATGATCCAAGTTCTGGTAGCGGCGGCGAAGAAGAGAAGCTTGGATTATACTGATGATGATAGCAAACTTTATGAGGTGAAAAGCATATCATCACAGAAGAAGAAGAATGATCACAAGAGGCTGCTTAAGCACACTGACAAGTTCAGGTAACGCTCACAACATTGATGAACTTATTTATTATTGAGAAATAACACTTATAAAATTCAAGATCACAAATATGGAGAAAATAGTTTTAGGAGGATCAAGTGTGTGGTCACTGTTATACAAATAAAATTTCCACCATATACCTCTTTCTTCTTGTATTGAATTTCAAAACAGTATAAATTTCAAAGATATAGAAGGTAGAGATGCACTTCACCTCCACCTAGTACTTTTATTTCTTTTCTTTTTTTTTTAGATTGTCATGAAAAATTCTATTATTAACGTGCTCATTTTATTTTATCGTTGTAACAAATAAGTACACGAATCATTTCAACTCATATTTCACTAACAAAAAAAAAAATTCAGTTTCTTAGCATGGGAAGGTCGACTGCCTGTTCGATCTGATAGTTTCCCACAATAAAAATATAAATTAGGACGTGTACTAGAATTTGATTTATGTACTACGATTCCATCATAATTAGGGACATGAGTAGTACTACTAAGATAAATTATGAAATTATATATATATATATATATATATATATATATATATATATATATATATATATATATATATATTCTACGTTGAAGTATTCTGAAAGTTTCACTTCTGAACAGATGTCTTGACAAAGCTGCCATCATAGAAGACAGTACTAGCGATCCAGAAGCGCAGGAGAAGCTCAATCCATGGAGATTAGCCACTGTGACTCAAGTAGAAGAGGTGAAACTTGTACTATCTATGCTCCCAATTTGGCTGGTTTCCATCCCATTCGGCATCTGCGTGGCCCAAACCTCAACATTTTTCATAAAACAAGCAAGCACAATGGACCGCCACATCGCCGGTAACCTGCAAATCCCGCCGGCGACCATCTACTCGCTGGGTGCGGTTGGCATGATAATCTCTGTCATCATCTACGACAAAATTCTTGTACCGGTTCTAAGAAAATCTACAGGGAGCGAGCGTGGAATTAGCATACTGAAAAGAATCGGTATCGGATTGGTATTCTCCGTGGCGGCGATGATCACCGCAGCATTGGTCGAGAAGAAGAGACTTCATATCGCTCACAAGGAGGGAAACCCTATAATAGTTTCTATGAGTGTGTTTTGGCTGGTACCCCAGTTCATAATCCTCGGTTTCGGTGACGGGTATACATTGGTAGGCTTGCAGGAGTATTTCTACGACCAAGTCCCTGATAATATGAGGTAATTCAAAAATATATAATACGGTTGCATGGGATTAATTCGGAGCCCTAGCACACTTTTTTTTTCTGTTCTAGCTTTTTTTTAAAAAAAAGTTATTTTGGTACTGTTTTGAGATTAGAAAGACAACTAAACATAATCTTGCATGCAGGAGCTTGGGAATAGCTCTCTACTTGAGCGTGCTGGGAGCCGGGAACTTCCTGAGTAGCCTGCTTATCACCGTCGTCGATCATATCACGACGATGGGAGGAAAGACGAGTTGGTTTGCGAAGAGCTTGAACAACAGCCGCCTAGATTATTTCTACTGGCTTTTGGCTGTTATTAATGGCCTAAATCTGTGCATCTACGTCTACCTGGCCAAGAACTACTCTTATAAAACCGTCCAACATAGGGTTGCCAGTGCTATCTCTTCAGAAGGTGATGAAGATGATGGATTTAAGTCTACAAAAATTTAGTACGATCTGTATGGCTGCTTATGGACAAGTAAATAAAGTAGTTATTTGATTTGGCTCATATATGTATAATATTGTAGTATGTATCAATCTACATTCTATGCTAAAAGGCTGCTGAAATTCTCCTACAAAAGTATAGGTCTTGCAAGGTAGAAGATAGCATGATAGATTAAGTAATATAAAAAATTTAAGAAATAAAATTTTATCCGTTTTTAAGAAAAAATTAATAATATAAGAATATTATCATCGTTTCACGTCACGTGTACTTATAATCATATTAAAGTTATAAAATTAAAAATAGATTTAGTATTTTAACGTCATACTTGATATATGTAGCTTATAACTAATATTCGTGCATAACACGGGCATACAACTAGTTAAAGAGAAAACCAAATACATAATCTAGAAATCCAAAATGCAGGAGCCAAACACAAAGTAAGAGAATTCATAAGCCAACCTTAAATCGGACAACTCATTAAGTCCCAAGTACCACAGAAAAGCTTGAACCACAAGCCAATATACTGAACTTTATTTTAGTGTGGAAAAACAAAAACAATTGTATACATCAAAATAGCCTCCATCTAGTTATAAAACAAGTATATTCCTATTTTTAAGAGAAAAATGAGAAAATCAGGTCGAGAACGTTCTGACCAGTAGAGACCAAGTCCATAGACCAACATTATTGGTATTGTTGGTAATTTTAAGCAAACTTGAGGCCAATATTTTGGGAAGAGAAACACAAAAACAGAGTATTTAAATTTTTTAATCACTTGTTTTGTAATTAGATACATATAGTATTAGCTTGCTTGTGGTATTCGAAAAAAGGAGCAATTTTAAGAAATAGATCGAGGGCTGAACCTTTTTCACTTCAAAAAGAAAAATAATATTTTTTTTAATGCTGCAATGGATAGATATTCCCCAACCTAAAACCGCACCCAATTCTGGTCCTGGATATGGAAAATAATAGGGCAACGTGTTGGACCCCCACATTCGATCTTATCCAATCCACGCCACCATGCCTCCGCGTCCAGGCTCGACGACAACGGTGGCCTATTGCTTGATTTGATTTAATGAGACTTTTCTTCCTTTACAGGTTTGGACTTCCTTTTGCTTTTTTGCCTGTTAGCAAACCTCTTCGACCTCCTGGATATATGTATGAACCACAACACCCTTTTTATGCTTTGTGATGCTACCTTAAATCATGAATGTGGGGTTTAATTGCCTGCCACTTTATGTTGGTTTATTTTAAGTTAACATTGTTTCAGCTCTTATTTTCTTTCGTAGATATGACTGACTCTTAACTTCGTCTTATCGTGTACTAGTGAGAGAGAACCCGATATATTATTATTAACTCCGCATCAATCTTGTAAAATTTACTGGTAGCACTATATTGTATTTGTTAAGAAATATTTTGATATTTAATTTATTTTTTAGTGTAAAAATCTTTTTATTTTATTAATTTTTTATTTTAGTTAGATCAAAATTATATATTTTAGATATAATAGATATTATGATATATTAAGAATTTAATTTTTCTTTTTTTTTTTCTAACAGTACTCTTGGATTTTACCGCGGTCTGATCTGAGTCTCTGCTTCCCAGTCCACGGGGTACGACTTTGCTACTTTTTGCATCAATATTTGAAAAAGGGTCGTAAAATGCAGAAACCATTACACAGGCCCAGTTTTTGCGAAGTACCTATCTTTTTAATTTATATAAAAAACTAGCCATCTTCAACTCTAGAACAACTCGCTTGGGTCTTCAACCTCCAAATTCCCATTAATGGCGAAGAAAACAACTCTCTCCTCCTCGATCACCGCCGCCGCCGCTCTCTCCTTCCTCTCTCTCTTCTTCTCCGCCGCAGATTCTTCCGCCACCAACATCCTCCTCTCCGGCGACCGGCTCTCCACCGGCGAAGCCCTCGTCGCCGGAGACTACAACCTTAAGATGCAGAACGACTGCAACCTCGTCCTATCTTCTTCATCAGACACCATCTGGTCCACCAACACCGCCTCGGCTGCAGCTGGTAGCGCACCATGTTACCTCGTTCTCAAACCCACCGGCGATCTCGCCATCCACAGAAAGCACTCTCTTCTTCCCCTCTGGTCAACGGAAAGATATCATTGCCATGGCCGCTACGCTCTCGTTCTCAACCGCGATGGCGAGCTCACTGTCTATCGCCGCCGCGCTGGGACGGGTGCGAAGTTGGCCGTCTACGGCGGTCGAGCAGTTTGGTCGAGTAGAGCTAGAAGAGGAAGATAGTACCGTCGCTGGAACACGTCGGCGCTCCGCCGTCTTCTGGTCAAAGCTGCTGTTCTGCTTGATAGGATTTTCCCTTTTTCTTGTCTTGTTTTTATTATCTTGACTTCTTTGTGGGTTTATTTTTTATATTTACAAATATAAAATTATGGATGATGCTGACGAATGTTAGGCATGATTATGCCAACCGATGAAGTAATTATGAAGTAAACCCTCAGCAATTCATTTGGCACCTTTCACAAGCATGAATAATATTTTCTTGCGGGCAAGAACGAGTCACAGTTTTTTGCTAATGTTTACATCTTTTATTATGATCTGGATATTGTTATTTATACATAAATTACTGTAATTATGCCTACAATTTTTTTTTTTTTCAGGTATATTTATTAGCTATTATCTAGTGGACACAGATTGTTACTTATGAGCAGGGAGAAAATTCATCCTACCTAATCGGTTTTAGTAATCTTTTTTATATTTATCAAATACAAATTATAACTTTGATGTTTTATTAGAGACATCTTTTTGTTTTTATAGAACCAACTTACAAAAACGTCATAAATACAGTATTTAGCTATTTGCTTGGAGCCGGGGCGGCAAGCGGATGAGCGGAGGCACGGCTTGGCTTGCGACTTGGATTAGGGGAAAGGAGCGCTGGAGCTGGCTAAGCCTAATCCACTAGCCAATACGACCAATAAGCAGCCCTTTTCAATTATAATTATGTTGAGATTAGTAGCTTTTGCTTCTAGTAGAGCTGTCCTCAAGGATAATGCTTCAGCTAATCTGGGTGAGGCCTCAATGTTCATCCATTCCTATGGTATTCCAATCACCTCTCATTATATCGATCTGCTAGCTTTGATGCCAATTCCAAGTCATCTGCTGTCTTGCTCTAGTGCTGCATCAGTGTTAATTTTTACGTGAACTTCAGGGTGATTGGATCTAGTTTCTATTTTCTTCTTCTTTCTGCACATTATGGCCTTTGATGGTTGCATCAGTAGCTTCTTGAAACTCTTGTTTATCTGTTAAGACTTTATATAAGGATTGAATAGGATACTATAGTTTTTTATTGAACTTCCGGTCATTCCTATTCTTCCAAATTCTCCAGAGTAAATCCTATTCAAATCTTCTGGTGACCACGTTACAGGACTAAGTGACCAATTTGTTGAGCTCTTTCGCATCTGAGTAACATATGAACTATAAATTCGTTTCCAGATCACAGTAAGAACACCATATTTCGGTTATTTACAATCTTTTGCTCAAATTTCGATTTACAGGCACCATTCTGTAAGCATCTCTAAACAAAATGTTTAATTTTATTTGCAACTTTCACCTTTCAAAGACAACTCCAAAAAAATTAGTCCTTCTATATATTAGAGTAATAATATGCTGCATTTGCTGCTTCTATTCTGTGTTATATAGATTTAGCCAGCTTGTATTCACTTTAACATTGAAAATCCATTAGTAGAGGGCTTCCAGACCATCATAGTTTTATAACACTTATAAGTATACTTAAAATCCTCTGCTTCTGCGATATGACTAGATGAGTCACTCAACGACGACTGACTGCCCCTCCCATATTTCCTATATTTCCATTCAATCCTCTCCATTTTTCTTCTCCCCACCCTCCCCCAATTTAAAGTTTTCTTTTCAACACGCCCCCACTATCTTTTGCTCGGACAGAAATGCCTCTTATTATATATCATCATTTCAGAGTCCCAAAATATCTATTTAGAAGTATTTTTTTTAAAAAAAAAAACTTACAACATAAAAATTATAAATCTCATCAAAATCTACTATTTTTATGTTAAAAAATTTTTAAAAAAACTTTTAAATAGATATTTTTAGGCTTCGAAATGTTAACAGATTGACCAGCTAATCCGCTAAAATAGAAAAAACAGTAAAACATTTATTTTTCGGAAAAAAATTTAACATAAAAATTATAAATCTCATCGAGATCTATAACTTTTATGTTAAAAAAAATTTAAAAACTAATTCTAAATATGTATTTTAAAATTCCAAAATGTTAACGGATACAATAACTTTTTTGTCCAAAAAAGTCAAAATTTCTATCAGAAGGGCTAAATCGACGACAGTGACGTGTGAAGAACTGCAGAGCAAAAAAAATTTCATGTGGAGGGCAGAACAGTAATTACCCCATTATTCTTTTTCCTGAGTTTAGTAAGAGAAACAGAGCAATTTTTGAATGAATATCCCAAAGGTCGGAGGTCGCTTAACCAAAACAAATGAAGAGAAGAAACCCTGCTCATTATCAAACTACTCGGGGGAGCCTAGGCTCAAGCATAGCCACCCTATGCCCACAGTATCGCCGCATATTACTGCACATGAGAAGAACAAACTTAAAAAGTGCAAATAGCAGTTCATTACAGGAAGCCTTGTGCATATCCTTAAAAGTGCTAGCTAAAACCCCATTGGGACTTGCAGTTTAATCAAGCAGAAAATTAAGTCGTAATCTACACCAGGAACACAGAACAGACGGCTGAATTATATACATCGCATTAGCGCCTGCTATTCGCCAAAGAATAACTATACAAAACAAATGACATACGCATCTCAGTAAGTGGGCTCTTTAGCACACCTACATCTCCGGCGTATAATTAAAGACTATTTGCCGAAACTAGCTCTTAAGAATGGCCATCCTTTGGGACAGGGACTGATTTTGCCTATTGCTAAGGACATCAATAACAGTGCGTAGAAATTTACGATTTTCATTTGTGGGTGTGAAGGGCGGGTTGAGGACGAGTGCGGGTGCTTCCACGAGGAGAAAATACAATAAAGCTACTGCGTTTGCATAGAGGGACGAGGCCTTCTCCGTGTTGTCCATCATCTCCTCAACCTGTATTATCAAATACCCGAAAAAAAGGCTCTTATTAAATATACTACTATTCTAATTTACTTAATATTAATGTAATTAAAATAATTGATATTAAGGGGGGAAGTGCAATTTTTAGAATGAATAAACCACATACCGCACCATGCCTTCCTAATGTGAGTGCAGATTGAAAAATTAACTCGATTCCATCTGGCATCTCCATGGTCTCTGTAGAAAAGATGGAAAGTACAACTTGTAACCGATCCGATATGAAATCTGAGAGCTTGAAGAAAATTCTCTTAATAGCTTTGCCGATTGATACAAAACATGAGCTTACCATCAATCTGACCAAGCGCATGTGCAAGCTCCTCTGCACGCTCGACCTCCACAAGAAACTCTCTTTTTATCTCCGAACAAATTACATCCTTCTCCAAGGCTTCCCTGCTTGTGCCCTCTGTTGAGGAACTTTCTTCAAGAGATGCAGCCTGTGCATGGCAAACATGCAGAGCTTGTTTCCAGATGGCAAGAACAACCAATTGAAGAGAAAAAGCTTCTAGATGTTTGCCCTCCTCCATCTGCCATAACTAATGTTAACTAACAAAATATCAAGAGAATAATACTACAGCCTCAGGAATATGAGATAATGGTTTACTATGAACAGACTGAGAATAATGAAAAGGAAGGGAGGAACAACTAATCAGAGACGTAAATAAAAGAGCCGCAAATTGAAAGAAAGGATAAACAAATTCTTTTTATCAATGAGCAATAATTAAATGAATGAAAGTAAACTATAGAATCTAGATGTACTTTTTTACCTTCCCCTTGACCAAATGAGTTATCACAGACGCACAATTCTGTAACGACCGAATCCTTGTCATGCAGTGTGGGGATGGTTGCTCAATTAAGTCTACCACATCTGTGGATCCTTGTGAAGTCCCAGATGCTGGAGAATCATGACTTTCCAAGCTACCAGGTGCATGAGTTATACGTGTCATTATGCCATGTATTGGCATTGGGGCACTTACTGCATGGAGTTTCGGGGGTGTACCAACCGAGATGTCAGATTTCCCTGGTGAGTTACTTGTACGAGAAGCATTTACTGAACGAGCTGAAGTTTCCAGGGGTGGACCAGGCACAATTACATACTCTTGATCAACAAACTCCAATGAATCCACTATACTGGGGTCTAAAGAAAGAATAGTGTCATTATTAGTTACAAAAAAAGAAGAATCAACTACAGCGAAAGGAGAGGGATAACCAAAGCCAACACCTTTAGATGAAAGCTTGCTTGGTCCACGTGGCTTGACATCTACCAATTTACCATCAGTACTCATATTGGGATCAGATCTTTGTTAGCAGAACTATTAACAGGAAGAATGTCCATAGTTTCAGGAGGACTGCAAGTTGGGATCTTATCTTCCCTCTTATCAATGCTAAATCCGTAAGTGGATCTGAATGAGCCCTTATTCATAGATGTTAATGGATTGCCCTGTCGCGACCTAGATTCATAGTCTAATGGAAAGGGAAGACATTCTTCTTGAAAGTTTTCTCCCGAGTTCCTTGGGGAAATACATTCAACCGATGGCAAACCTTCCACTTGCATGGATGAAATTTGGCTGTACAAGCATAACAGAAAATTAGCTGAACTCGCAGAAAATAAAATTTTCCTTCAAGAGCCTACCTTGTCGATGCATTAGAGACATGTTGTGCAAGAAAGGGATGATTGAAGAATTCTTCAAACGTCAACCGCTCAACTGCAATGAAATTCTCTATGTGAGATCTATGGTTAACATAAGCATTACATTAGACATGATCATCCGCCCTGATAAATTTCGGCTTACAAGCTCTCACAATCAGCTAGTTCGGATTGCAAAGAAAACCAATTACTGCTAAAGTAGTATGAAAACCATCAGGCAATAGAAGCCATCTGCTTTCAAAAGGAGCATGGAGAACAGTAAGATATGCGACAAAACAGTGTCTCCAAGCAAGAGCCATTTAAAAGTAAGCAAATCTCTCTCACAAGAGCCATTTAAGAGTGAGGGTCCAGTTACTGCTCATTGATTGAAGGTAACACTAAATCAAACCTCATTAATTAAAGTGTCTAGGGGAAACTCAAGGGAGTAATCCTGGTATTAATCAAACTTGCTTTAAGGAAATTTGATTGCAACATTTTCTAGTGTAGTTACTTAGTATCGCAAGAAATTCAACCACTTTGAAGTTTTTCTAGTGTATATTATGGTCCATAACATATACTTATGTCACTACGCTATATAGAATTATGCACAACAAAATAACAAGCAACTGTGCATATAACTGTCATTTTTTAACTAACTCAAAATATTATAGTAAGAAAGAATTATTAGACAAATAATGACATTATATATACTTAGCCTAATTCTTCACCTAAGAGCCAGCAGATACTGCACCTACTACATATGACACAAATTAGGTATGACAGAGTTTGAGAAAACCGCTCCATGCCATATTCTAAAGTTTCCAACTCCAAAAGAAACATAAAGTAATCTGGTAGCAAAAACAGAGTAGGAACAGAGTTTATAAAAAAGAACATACAAGCAACCTCGCGGAAGTTCAAGTTTGACAGAATGAGACAACAACTCTTAACGTTGTAGCTCTACTAATAAGAGTCTAACCGGTTTTTATGTAATAAAATTTCAGTTCCTTGATTATTTTTTATTATCTGCCAATCATTACAGCTTTTGGAGGGAATACAATTTGTGCCACAACTAAGAAGTTGGCTTTTCTAGAGCTAATTACAGCCGTCTTCATGGAAACAGAATTTATCAGCAAAGCGTAATTTAGATATTGAAAAACATCCTACAACCAAATTAAATCAAACCTGGATTGCGACGTAGTAATTTCTGGCACAAGTCAATACACTCATGACTCAGATTGTTATCAGGAGGGAAGCGCAGCTCATTTGTTTTGATAATATTTTGCAGCAGCTACATTTTGATAGAAAGTAAGACGGTCAAAGACACGTAAGTATCTACAAAATGTGTGCAAATTTTCATTTATGATCCAGGCAATTTTCACTTATCAAGCCCAACCTGTATCTGATTGCCACCTGTAAAAGGGGTTTTGCCTGTTACCAGTTGAAACAAGATAGCACCAACACTCCAGAGATCTGCCTGTTCAATGACAGAACAACAATAAAACAAAGCAAGATCCAGAAAAGGAACAGTTACAGTACCTTCAAAGTGGTTAGAATTTAGAGAATAAATGCACCTTTGCATCATACTTCTGGAGTTGCATTATCTCTGGAGCCATGTACAGGGGGGAGCCACATAGTGTTTCAGCAAGGCCACGAGGTTGCAGAGACCTAAAACCAAAAGATTAAGGCAGGAAGAAATTAAATTTAGCGAGTATTTTGGTTGGCTAGACCGTTACCTTTGAGTGTCCCCCACATATGCATATTAAACATGATCCGAATAAATACTTTACAAACCTTACATGGCGTAGTACTGATTTCAGCTAAATGGCTCTTTATAAACAAACAAAAAAAAAGGCACTCTCTCCTATATTTCAGTTAAACTGTCTAAAAGTGCATATACATTAAAAAGGTTTCCCCTTTCCATACATGAAATCACCTGCTTCACAAAATCATCTCTCACCTTGCGAAACCAAAATCTGCGATTTTTAGTACGGAATTCTCATCATTTGTTGATAAGAGCAGGTTCTGTCAAACAAAAGTAGTAGCTTCAGAAACAGCTTGCATGCGATATTACTTCACATGAACTTCCATCATAACAATGTCTTCATCCTCTAAACGGAAGTGAAACAGAGAGTATATATTTTATGCTGCAAAACTCAGGCATTCCCCACAGCATTTAAGCTAGAAAGAACATACAAGCAAGAGAAATATGTATCCTGGAGTGAAAAGCTAAAATTGATATACTAAGAATTAGTCCAGTAGTTGCATCTGTAGCCATTTTCTCAAGCCATACTCAGATTGCAGATGAAATAGCACCACTGGTGTTTTCAAAGAAACAACATGCATTGAAAATGTTGTAAGATGTCCAAGCGTAGTTATGGTAGATCGAATAATACAAAGGAGCATCATGACAAGGAAAATAATAAAGATACTTTAACTTCTCTCAAAAATACGCAATTTGCATATTGACTTCTCTCAAAAATATGTACTTAACATAGACAACAAATCCACAAAGTGCAATGGAGATAAATAAGAGGAAAAGGAAGGATACTATTCAACGGATGAAATTGCTGTAAGCGTAACACGCATACCTGCATTCACCTATATGAATCATAACCCTGTGGCTCTACTACTGATGCTTACTAATAATATCCAATAGAACACTAAAAATCTCATCTTGATAAAATTTGTCAAGAATCTACCTCGACACAATAAATGGTTCACCTAACACATTTAGATAAGATAAACTACAATAAATGGTTTACTTCACTCTTGCATATATATGGTTTAATTTCACTCTTGTATCCTCAAAGGCTCCAATTACAGACCTGAATTAAATTTCTGCAGCGAAACCCCATGCATAGAACTTTCACAGAAGTTGCCTTCTACAATAGCGTGTCTAATTAATTGTAATAAACAATCTTTGCTTTGCAAAATTAGATGAATGCATAAAATATATTTAAACAATGCATACAACCTTTTATACTAATCCCGTACTTCAGGCAATTTCAAAGCTACAAGCATATCTTAAGAGTTTTAGACAAAGGCAAGATCAAGCTTCACGTGATGACTAAAATCCCTACAAACCTTACTATGCATATTCACAACAACAATCAATCACAACTTTACATTTAAAAGAGTTTCAATGAAAACCATTTAGGAAGTCTCCCCATAGACCAACAGCTACATATACATCAAGTATTGACTATCCCGGTTAAATGTAATCCATGAATACTTAAAATGTTAATTTTCTGTTACAAACTGCATCAAGACACAACTATCCAGTAAAGTTAGAGAAGTTTAATAAGAAACAAACCTGTGGTTTCAAATCCCTGTGAATAAGGTTGTGTGCACGAAGAACCTGTAGACCAGCAGCTGGAAAGCAAAATAAATGTAATAATTGTAAAGAGCAAAATATTCACCCAGTGTACAGTCCAAATATGGCTGAATGAAAGAATTTAACAGAATATAGTGATGGAAGTTTAAGTTATAAAGCTGAACCTAGCTGTTGCATGAAATGCTTAGCAGTTGCTTCTTGAACCTTCCCATGCCGCTGTATATACATAGACAAATCACCTCCTTTGCAGTATTCTAAAATAAGATATATCCTCCTAGAAGCCTGAATCCACAAGATATAAGAGCATATAAATTGCAAACTACATGGATTCTTCGGCAGATAAATATTGTATACCGGAGACCTTTAAGAATCAAAATTCTAAAATTCATAGAGTCACAAGGAGCAATCATTTTCCTTATACTATAGAATGGTACAAGGAGCAACACACACGAACTAGATCATATGTCACCAATAGAAATAGCCAATTGCTTAAGTATAATGATCATACTATGTCAATCTCAGTTCAAGACAGCAAAATCCTATAGTGAGGGCACTCATAGCACCATGACAGCTTGTAAAATACATACAATTTCAAAAAGCAACCACAAAAGGAATTTCTTCACAAGTTTAAGATGTGGAATACAATTTGACTACCACATAATAACAACCAAATAACCATCCTAGCTCATAATATCACACGACATTCAAAACCAACAAAAGGATAGACCAATTGTTTCTCAAACCACCTTCATATGCACAATTAACTGCACCACTCCCCTCACCACCCCAACCAAAAAAAAAGAAGGAAACTCCACAACCCATAACAAGATACCATATAGCTTGTAATATTATAGAATTAAAATAAAAAAAAGGATAGACAAATTGCTTCTCAAACCAACTTCGCAAGCATAACATGCTTCAAAAGCTACAAATTACCAAACAGCTACTAGTGTTATCAAAATCAACAGAAGGACAGAATAAATTGCTTCCCAAACCAACTTTTCATGCGTAACCTGCTACCTAGACCAACTAATGCACTACCAGTTCACAATCCTATTAGAATGTGCACCACCCGTTTTCTTGCATTTTGTTATTTCAGATGGCATCAGAGCAAAGATCATAAAAAGTACGTTGAGCCCATTTATTATTTCAAAACAAGGTTGCTACGGAAAAAATACCCTTCATGCAGTAGGGAAGAAAAAAATTGCTAAGGAAAAATCAAAAACTTATTAATGAGGGCCATGCAAGTATATGAAAACCAAATATCTACTATCAACTTAAGCTTTTAGAATATAAAACTCCCTCACACAGTAATTCTACGCTCAGTTCCCAGGTTCTAATTCATGAAATTGATACTCCGCTATTAATTTAAGTTGGCAAACTAATTTGTCAAATAGCCAAAATTTATAAACAAATAAAACAGCAAAAAAGTATGCATATTAATAATAATAACACTAATAAAAACAACCACCACAAGCACAATAAAAACAACAGTAATGATAATAACGATCATAACTTTATTATTATAACAATAGGACCTGTATGATGTCGTGGAGCATGATTATATTGGGGTGGTTGATTCGGCGGAGGATTTCGATCTCGTAGAGTAGACTATCCTGCAGCTTCTTGCTGAGACGATCCAAGACCATCTCTTTAACAGCAACCTCGGTGCCGTGAACTCGGTGCCGCGCAGCCCAGACCACGGAGAACGATCCTGATCCAATCTGCCGCCCGATTATGTAATCTCCAACAACCCTACCCCCTCTGTACCCGTAATTGCTCCCTCCCATCATCATTTCTAACAAAAATTTAATTTTAATTGTCTTCAACTGTACTTGGAGAATCAGTTGATCGTGTTCTTAATCACAAAAGCAGAAGTTGGATTCAGCTTGAATTAACTGGAATGGGGATCGGAGAGGGGGAAGAGAGAGGCGCGACAGGTTGCGACGTTGCGTGTTTTTGTCGGAGAGTCGTCGTCGCAGTGGTAATCATGGAGGAGATATCCGATGAGCTTTGTTTTGCGACACAGGTATCAATAGTTATTTATGATAGACGTAGGACCCCGTTATTTAAGCAAGAAAAGTACAGAGCTTCTTTTAAGGCTTATGTGCATAATAATCCTTATGACTTGAACAAGTTATTAAATTTTTAATCTTTTATGCAGGTCCATGGCCTCTACAAGTCATTTAAAGAACATTATTAATTATATATAGCACTAGGCACGAAACCTCGTGCAATCCGCATCTATTAATAATAAATCCACATCTTTCTAAACATACGTAAACTCCAACGAAATTACGTAGAAGTTATAATGTCTTTGGAAGTAAAGAATTGCTAAGAAAGGGCCTTGATGTGGTGAACAACAGCAAGATTTGGTCGCTATATTCCAAAGAAATATATAAGTGTCTTATCTTGTAATAGGAATATCCAGAGTTTTTCGTGGTCTTTTGTGCGTAGTGTCACGAGAAAGATGAGCATCAAAAAACACTTTTACGTTTGCTATGAATTAGACACGTGGATCTTTGCGGTAATCTGTCAGGAACAGAAACCAACCGAATTTTCTCTAAAAACAGCAGATAATGACCACTTTTTGGTCTCACAGATGCATCTTCATTTAATAAATGTAAAAACATCATTTACAGCAATTTAAAACTTAACCATAATTATATAGAAAAAGAAAAAAAGCTAAACCCAAAAAAAAAAGAGTGAATAGAGAAGGCCACATTTAATCATAATAATAGAGATTTTCAAGATAACCATTGAGAGGCCGTCTGGGTGGTGTAGTTGGTTATCACGCTAGTCTCACACACTAAGGTCCCCGGTTCGAACCCGGGCTCAGACATTTTATTTTTTTATTTATTTTTTAATACTTCAGGAAGAAACCAATAGTTATTATTCGTTTGCTGCCGTGTATTAATTATCTAACCAAACCAAAGTAACCCAACCGCAGAGTATACTTGAGCCGCCTGTCTTCCTCTCTTCTCGAACCTCCCTCATTCCGCGATTCTTTTAATTGAAGTCGAGCTTCTTCTTTATTTGCATTCAATCGGTCGCTGCTTTGTTTGATTTTCGTTTTTCAATTGAAATCGAAATTGAAGAAATCGATATCGATGGATTGGGGCAACGTGACGGCTGAGGATCTGATTGACGCGCTGCGTGAGGTGGATTGGTCGACACCACCGCGCCCAGTCCCAGAGTTCTTCTCCAGATTCACCGTCCCCCGATCTTACGCTAAGTGGAATAGCCGCATCAAGTGCAATCTCTACTAGTACGCTGCCTATCCAATCTCATTTAATAGATATTCGAACAATCGATCATTTTTTAGGTTAAATGATGATATCGAGCTGTTTCTCCATATTCACTTCATTATTAGATGTATTTCCAATTAATCTTTCCTGAAATTTTCAAATTATCTATGGACGTTTGTATCCTTGATTTAATCAGCTTAGAGCTTAGACTTGCACTACTAAATGATTCGCACTTACAAGCTTCTGGGATCTTAGAAGTGGCAAAGTTTTTGCTGATCATCATTTAATTTATTGGATAGAATTGCTCAGCGTGTCCCTCTTCGTGGTACCCATAGAGGTTCCATGTTTGATAACCGTCCGTGCTCTTGGAGTGTTGTGTAGATGTTAGTTCTTTCTGTGGAACGTCCTAAGCTACCACACAATGATGTGATTAAGGAGTTATGTCTGATGCTAGGGCAGGGAAAGACGACCCTGTATTTGGTAGGTTGGTAGGAACAATGGATGTGGTAGCCGAGATTCCCTATTATCTCAAAAAATAATGATTGTCAAACACCTGTGAGATCTATAGACATATAGGTCATCCTTGATTTTTGTTGCAGCTGCTATTTAAGTTAGATTCTCATGCATGTAAGTTGAAGTTGTTTATATCTTGTTCTTTCGTCATTGTTTTAATTGTGAGGGTGTTTACAAATTACATTATTGTGAAATCACCTGTTCGAAGATCGCTAACTGTGTAAACATTTGACCGTGATGCTTTTGCTACTGTGACTCTACCTCTGTCATAGTTACTACTTAGTGGTCCGTCTTTGAAAACTCCTCAAGATCATGCCAACACCCTGGCTCATGACGATGATATATCTTTATTAGGCAGTTAAGACGTTGTTTAGCTGGGTAAAGCCTCCTTGACTCCTTTGGCCTTTGCTAATAGCAGCATGACTTTCCTGAAATTTCGAAGAATAGGGATCCAAACGCTGCTTGTTACTTCCTCACCAATTATCGAATCATAAGTATGGTCAGATGTTTTAACTCTTAAGTCGTTGATTTAGGTGGCCTTCTTGGAAATTAGGATACTTTTTTGTTTGCACTTATTAATTAATTAATCATGTAGGAATTTTTTTGAATCGATTGGCTATCATGCATATTGTTAACTGTAGCTTTTCCTTTTCCCTTGCAGCTATAGGACAAATTACTTCATCTTGATAGTATCCATTCTTGGTAAGCGAGCAGACATAACTGCTTTTACTCATTTTTTCGACTTTTTTTTTTTTTAAGAAGATGAGATTTCTTCCCTTTACTTCAGGATTGGCCTTTCTCCGGAAGCCGCTGGCCATCTTTGCTGCTCTTCTAACTGGCCTAAGTATTGCTTTCCTAAATGACAGGTATTCTTTACTTCTCTTTTCTCTTCTGCAATATGCAAAGGCTTGTATTCATATGTAGCTATTATCTATTGCCACTCTTTTTTAGTTATGATGCTAACGACTGGCAAATAGGTAAAATTATTGCTGCATGTGATGCTGAATTTGGAACTTTTTCCTGAACTATAAGTATCATTGACTTTAGTCCACTTATTATTCCATAAGAAACCTTTTAGCATTTGGCTATGTAGTTAGTGGATACTACTTTGCTGTTAAGCATGTAGCATACCATTTGTCCTCTCTCTGTCTGAGTTTTCCTTATTAATTAGTTAATTTTCTCTAAGTTAATATTCTTTCCCCCCTTTGATGTAACCTAAAGTAAGATGCTTGTTGTAAATTCTTTTAAGACCTGTTAATTTTGCGTTACATCAGTGCAAAAGTTTTGCCATGATACTAATTAAGCCTGAGAAAATGTTTTATCTTTTGGTTAAAGCATTCCCTTTTGTACCTCTTATCTCTTCCTAGTATGTTATGTACGTCTAGTTTCAAAAAGATTGTCGACCTTTGTATTTAAAACTTTTCAGTTGCACAAAATATGTGATGACTTCAAATTTGGCCAGTAAATCTATCCAATTTAATGATTAACAGCTTCGCGGTGACTTTCAATGAGAAAGTAACCAGAACAGTCAGACAGTTCTCTCCTCATTTAGCAGCAAAGTTGAGACCACCTATAACGTGAGTCCACCGAGCATCTTTCCAATGAGTTTCAACTTATTGTTTACTTAACGATGATAGTATATTACTCTCTCAGGCCTGTTCTCCGCGGGAGGCCATCTTCAAAAAGAGCAATTCATATCTGCGGAAGACCTCGCTGGGTTTTCGTCTTAGTATTCTCTGCAGGTTAATGAGATTAGTATATTATTGTTCACCTCAAAAGAGAAGTTTGCATTATAATTGACTTGGATAAGGAGCACTATCTTTGCTAACAAAAGTTTTCAATGAATTTTCAGCCAGTTGCGTTGTGTGGTTTAGCTGCTGCAATCTTCTTACTGTTGTCTGGGCACTAAGTATTGCTCTCCTTGGTAGGAGAAGTGAAATTTTGGACTGATCTTTCTTCCAATAAATGATAAATATTTATAGCTTTGAATAATTTTTTATGTAGCTACGTTTCTGCATGCAAGCTTCAGAACTCCTAACCTGAAAGCGCGCCTGAACACATTCCGTGAGGAGTTCCGAGCTGTATGGCGCAATTACAGTGAGCTGTAAATCAATAATCTGTAAGTACGGTTATTCATGCATGCCATTTTCTATTTTGATGATTTATGGATCTGTATGCTGTTTTTTACTTGCTTTGGCTTTACGGAAGGATACTTCAATTCATGAATTCATTTAGAAGTCATAGCAAATAAGGTTCATAGTTTGTTTAGTAGATTACGTTGCAGTTATTGTTTGATATATTTCAGTTCCTCTAGAGTTTATCATGATGGAAGCTGTATGCATATTGGTGAACAAGGGAGTGGGTTAGGGCTTCTTGGTTATATTTGTAGTGTTTTTGTTAGTCCTTTTCATTGGACGTTATCCATGAAAAAAGTGAGGAAAAAAGAAATAGAAAACTAATCAGAATAGAAATTTACTACAGACCTTCAAGTGACTTTGTGATGTGATTTTTGCAGGCTGCCACTGGCTTCTAATCAGGAGGGTGCTGTATTTTACCAACATTCATGCAAACAGTGGAGCTTAGCCGACCAGCTAAATCGTGTATCAGTGGTAGAAAGTCTGTTTCTTTTAGAGGGGTAACCATCGACACCGACAACATGTTATTCTTTCGGCTTTGACATCTCGGTGCCATTTCCAATGAAGATTAAAGCATATAATCGAGAATGTAAATACCAGCTTTAAGATCTTTAGTGGTTATACTTTCTTTGTATGACTTTTATAAGGCAATATGAATCCTTTATCATCTAAACTAGTCGTTGAAAAGTACGTATAAAGCGAATGCAAAGACTCAATATCTTTTTAATAAATTTTGCCCCATTGTTTTAAAAATCATGATATATATTTCAGTAACCTTTTTTTCTTGTCGTCCATTTAACAACTTTATAGCCTCTTCTTTAATGTGGTATTTTCAGAGAGGCGGCGTGTGAATGGGATACCTAAATATCTTGGAAAGTTTGTGTTCTATTTGCGAAGTTGCACCTTCCTCTTTATTACCTGCAGTGTACATTGTGTTGGATATTTATTGATTCATAATTGTTAAGTATCGATCCTCGTATCCCTCGATCCATAACTCAGTTCAACTTATGTGGCGTTACTTAAATGAACTTGATGTTGCTACAGTTTACCCGTCACTTTAGTTAAACTGTAGTGTTGCTGGAGTTAAATTTTGTCATGATTTTAGTTGAACTTGAATTGAACTAAGGTGATGCTATGAGCGGAAATATGAATGGCATTCATTAATTTATTAGAATGTTGGTATTTATTTAAGCAGTTGATACAGATTGAAAGGTTAGTAGCTGTATAGGACTCACCGTCTCCTTTACTGCACGTGGCACTACCTCACTATGTGCGATGATGATGATGGGTGAGATTCACCCTCTGGAGATGGGTGCTTGGGAGGGAAGGGTATGAGATCTAGGAAGAGACGAGTAGGCTGAAGAGCAAATGGATCTGTAAGAATGTTTTTAGGCAGAGGGTTGACCTATAGAAGCTATTCCCAAACTGATTGAATTTCAGGTTTCCTCAGCTGAACTGGAAGCAAAACTTTATTGTAATGTGGCGATGCTAAACGTTTAGTATATCATACTTTATACAGTTTTACATCTAAACTGAAGCATGATTTGCTTCTTTTTTTAGAAAAGAAAAAGAGAGAAATGTTTGACATATATAGATACAATACAGTTTTACATCAAAACTGAAGCATGGGTTTTTTTTTTTTAAAAAAACAAAAACAAGGAGAAATGTTTGACATATATAAATACAGTCCTTGAACACATGCAGGCTGGCAGGCTCAGTACTCTTACCATAGGAAACATGGACAGGATACACATAACTCAGAAATACAAGTGCTAACACACAAACATGGCTTTATTATGTATCGTCATATCAGCATAAATATAGCTTCATATAGTATATAGAGCTGGTGCTGCTGCTGCTGCTTGACGCCGTCCGAGAATTCTTTTTGTGTCTCTTCGGATGTAGGAGATCTTGTCCTTAGTAGCTGCTTTGAGCATTATGAGTACTGGGGTGAAGATCCGGGCAGCCTAGTACCTGGTTCCATGATGACCCATTCCAACCGTTGAAGGGAAAAATCCATCCAAACTCCCCTGCACTTGCACAGATTGCAAGTCTTGAATCCTGGACGCAACGTTCCGGAGGCACAGTTTTTCTGCTGGACCACCGGCTGCGTGCTGAAGCAGCCAAAGAAATCTTTAAGAAACCTCAACGAACCGTAACCTCCTGGAACTGCTGTTTTCTTACAATCGGTAGCTGGTTTTTGAGGGGTAATAGTACTTGTAGGGCCTGGATGCGCGTAGAAGTAGTTGACCGTCATCTGACCAATATACTGTACAACTTCGATATACGGAACACTGTGTCCCACATCACCGTTCGATCGCATGGCCGATGATGATGGACGGCTATGGTCGTCGTCAGATGCCTCAGATTTTGCTGATTGTCGAAGTGCACAAGGGATGTGCGTTTTCTTACGAGCAGTACTTGGTTTTTGAGGGTTTGTAGTACTTGAAGGGCCTGCATGGGCGTAGAAGTGGTTCATCGTCGCTTGACCAATATACTCTACAAGTTCAATATACGGAGCACTGCGTCCCATCTTACCGTTCGATCGCATGATCGGTGGTGAAGACGGACGGCTATGATCACCATCAGATGCCTTATCTTTTGCTGATTGAAGAAGCGCACAAGAGACGTGTGCTCTGAACACAAACCCACTGCTCAAGTAGTACAATAAACCCTCCACAGTTCCGCCACATATATCGCAGTTTACTACACCCGCCTCCCTGTTCGTTAAAAGGGCCAAGTCGTAAACTTTGTCGCCGTGGAGGAGTCGGAGCTCCGTCGGGGACGTCGCACAGTGCTCGTGGAGTTTGAAGTTGCAGTTGCTGCTGCCTTCAGGGTTATGACAGACATACCTATAGCCTTCTGGGAGGAACCCTGCGCAGCCGTCGCACTTGGAACATTCTTTTTGGTGCATGTAGATGAGGGGATGGTTTGGATGGGAGAAATGTTTGATCATCTCTCCTCTCTGAAGCTCGACAGCGGTTCGCAGCAAGGCCACTCTACCACTTATAAGCCTGCAACAACTGATCATCAGTGGATCTCTTTATATAAGTTGAATGAGTTAACATGACAGAGAGTTTTGACTTGGTAAAACTTTATTTGTTCATTGATTAGTTACTTTTTATATATTTATTTGTTGTAATTTTCACTAATATACAGTCAGCTTGAAGAAGTGAAAGCGTGTCACTTTCTTGAGTTGAATTTAGGGATTGGGAACCATTATATTACATTGTATGCCAGTCCGATATATGAATATTAGTTACAAATTTTATATAAAGTATAACATTAAAATACTAAATCTCTTTTTTATTTTTTATAATTTTATAAAAAATATCACGTGATGTGAAGCGATGATAATACTCTTATATTATTAATTTTTATTAAAAATTGATAAAACTTTGTTTTTAATTTTTTATAAATTAATCTGTAATTTAATTATTTTTATTTTAATATAATTTCATGCAATAAAATTACATCGTTTCTTTTTTTTTCAATTTCTTTACAAATTTATTACCATTTTCTTTCTCTTTCCTTGTGGATGAGACCAGAGATGTGCATGAATATATTATGCCTTTCCATCATTAATATAAAAGTGCATCGTTCGTCCAAAGTATATTGCCACTTGTAAATATTTTATGCCGTAGCAAAAAAAAAATAATCTATAAACGAACCATTCAAATCGATGTGATTGGATCCCACTTTTGGAGCCAATCTAAAAACGTAAACGCTAAGATCGATATTGTTTATGGAATCCGATTAAAGCTCATATTGGATTGGGTCAAGTTCTTGTCAGAGAGACGCTTTACTGCCTAAATTAGACCATCTAATTTAATTATGACAACAAAAAATAGTAAAATAGTTCAAATCTACTATTCAAAATCAGATTGAAGAAGCTACACTTATAAAATAAGTCCACAGATACAGATATAACATCATTTAAAAAGTTTGATTTAATATCCAAATTTCTAAAAAAGAAAAGAAAACCCCAACAAACCCGATTAAATTCGAACTTCGAAATAAGCTTATTTTACTTTTTTTTTCACTAATACTTCTTTTTTTTTTTTTTTTTTTGTCGATGAATCAACACACAAATATCATGTGGACAAGTTAACCTGAATCCGACTAGTTCCGATGATAGTTTAACTTTGTCAGCCAGAACTCCACCTGATTAGATTTCGGGTTAACCTGAAAGTTCTTGCCTCGAATCAAACCCTTTTTGGATCACGTCTAGGCTCAGATATCGTGTTGAGTGAGGAGTTGCCACCGTTAGTTGATGTTTATTTTTAAGATAATTGCATATCAGCTATTCTATTTGGAAGCCGAACAAATTAATTCCTAAAAATACGTTTTTAGAGCTTGATTTGTTAGGTTTGAAAATTAGGATGGCTGATATGCAAAAAAACTCTTTATTTTTACGGAATTCCGCTTGGTAGGTAATAAAGAAAGTGTTGTAATTAACATATAACATCATATAATTATTTGTTTTGATAGTTGGAGAAATTTTTAATGCAATGAGTTTGAGTTATCTATCTTTTTTTTCTTTTTTTTTGATGAAAACTATTTATTATATTTTACCCTGCTACCAACTCATTGACTTGACAAAACGACAATGATTTTTAAAGTTATTTATGTCGTTTGCCCTTTTGATCTACGATTGCACTATTTCTAAATATAAAGAAACGTGACTCAGACAACTAATGACGATGATAAATTAATATTTTAAAAAATATATAAATAATGATAGAGTCAGCTCTAATGTTAATCGAAAACATGCTTGTTGGACCAAGTTGCACCCCATTCTTTATTGGAAAAATTATAGATAATTCCATATTTTTCTAAAAAATTATTTTTTGATCCTTCCATTTTTTAAACTCAACAATAATTTCTTAATTTTAAAATTACTTATTTTTCACCATTTTATCCTTTAAATGGACAATAATATCCATATTACTTAAATCATTATTAAATTTTCTTTAAATTTTTCAAAACCTTCGAAACTTCTGGCGCGACGGTGCCGATTATCGTTTCTATCTCGCCATCGCGATGGCACCACGAGAATGATTGTGGCGGAGACGATCTTGGCAGGGAAGATCGTGGTGGGAACGATCGTAGCGGGCACGATATTTGCGGGGACGATCGTGGCCGAGATGATCTCGGCAGGGACGATCGTGGCAGAGAGACCGAGAGACAAATGGGGTTACAAAATAACATTTCAAAAAAATCGGTAGTTACTCGTAATTTTCCAATTTTATTAATTGTACAGTTGCAGCATCCACGACGTCACCATCGAATGCTGAAAATTTCTCAATGATGTCTAATTTTTTTTTTCTTTAACCCCATCTAGGAGGTGGCTTCCGGTGTTCCCCGCCTTCTATCCATTCTAATCCGGAGCGGAGAGCCATATCGGTTCTAATGTAGACCGTTTTCCACTCCATGTGGTGTTAGGAGAATTCGAGCCCGAGCCCTTTCCTTATCGATACTTTGTATTAAAAAAAAAAAAAAAGTATGAGATTAAAAAAGTGAACATGTACTGGTGAAAAATGCATGTTGTCTTGCAAGCTGCTAACATGGAGTTACGGATGCTGCTTAATTTATTCGGAGAGAACATGCTGACTCAAATATATCCCTTTATAAAGAACAAAAGAAAAGATCAAAGCCGAGCCAAATAAAGCTTGTAGGAATATTTACTCTGGAGGCTGTGTTTGGGAAGTTCCTGTTACCCTATTTGCGCATTAGATGTACCCAATTTTACTCGGTCGCGGCCGAGAGCCGCACCATGGTAAGTATCCGACTGCTGATTATCTCCGTAACTAAATGCAGGCTGCCACAACAGCAAATTCTTGATTCCGGAGTTAGAACCTGTTTGGGAGAGTTTGTCCCAAACAAATGCATCACAGGATCCCCTATACTTCTTTCACTATTAATATTTTTTGTTAAAATATAGTGTCTAACATGGAAAATACTATAAAGTCCGAAACTTTTGTACAAACGGCTTTTTCCTCTACCTCGGAATCAGTAAATCACATTTGCAATGGTAGATACATATTTAGTATTTTAAAAAAAAAAATCTTATAAATAATATTGATGAAAATGAACCACCTTCCCAATGGGACTCTGAAATTCCATAAGTTTGAAAATATTACAGTCACAATGGATTAGACCAAATAGAGAAATCACATTCCCAGCACTTATCAAAAATCATTTCAAATAACATATGCGCAAGGAGATGCAACATATTAAACGTTAATTTTGGAACTTTATTTCTGCCTTTTTTATCATGCACATTATCAGCAATTTTGAGCTCTCCTCTTTTGGGTTAGAACTTAGAAGGCCTCACACCGGGATCTGAATTTTCATAAAATGTGAAGATATTAAACGAAATAGAGAAATCGCATTCTCACTCACAAAATTTTCAAAATCATTTAAAAAAATAGTCTATTGCCATTATTCGCAAGTTCTTCGAGGAAGTGACTAATACATTAGCTAAGCAGGTTGGTAATGCAGCAGAAATGAAGACTTGACACCAATTTGTGCCAATTTGTGCTGCTATGCCAGGCTCATAGCATAACAGAGTGCTACAATTTGACAGTAATACGAGCATGATAGTCTCCCCGACCCAACTATATCGGAACCTACTCGCAACCATTTTTATGGATTAGTAACACAATAATGCCGACATCTAATGTGGACTCACTACGCAACACCGAATATAAGATTGGTTGGCATTAATGCGTAGTCATACGAAGCAGAATCAATATTAAGTCCTGCACTGCTGCATAAAGCAATTTTGTATGCGCAAGCAAAACCCGTAGGTGGTATAAGAGGAGGTACAGGTTTGACCTATTAATTAGATAATAAGAAAGATAAACACGTAAACTCCAGCACCCTGATCTGTACTGATATTTAAAACTCCAGCATATAAACACTCATCATATATTGTCCTCCACCCTGTTTCAGTTTATTATCGAAGATAATACACACTCATCATGCACGGTCGCAATCTCTTTGAAGCAGCAGTTATTCTCATGCTGATGGTGATCGCCAGCCTCAATCTTTACAAGGTCACCGATGGCGAGCAGCTGGAAATATTGCAGAGGTGGCCACGGCCAGTAGCCGCCTGTTAACAGAGACCAATTCTAAAGAGGCCACTTCCACTTCCAGCCAACCTTCTGGCCCTTCTAAGTGCACCAACGATCCTAACCATGGTAGCAGCGGGCCTGGTGTCCAAATGTCCACCATAAACAGCATAATGATTAGAAAAATAACCTTCCTATTCATGCATTGGTGGAAATATTTTGGAAGGAGGGTCGTTTCCGGTTCGAATTTTCTTGCTTCGGTGGTTAACTATCTGTCGATGAAATACAATGCTATAATACATGTGGTATTTACAGAGTGGGGAGAGATGTGGCTGTCAAACCTTAATTTAAACCTACTCATTACTATCTATATAAGATAAATGGCATTTTTAAGCACGAAAGTTTCTATAATGTGATGGTTAGATTCTTGTTTTGTCACATAAAGAGATACATAGGTTCATTCTCCATAGTTAATAATAAATCCTTTTATTTTTTGAATTAATGTATAGAATAGGCAAAATTTACCTGCCAATTAAGGTTATATGGATGTTTTATCACGTGAGAGACCTAGGTTGAACTCCTATAGTTACTAAGTTTTTTGGATTAACTCTAGAATTGAAGTCTACATTATTGAAAAATATTTTAAGAGTTGTACTTTTTACATTGAATTGACATTTTTCAGCTGTATAACTTCTAAGATGCATGTGTGTGTTAGCCTTTTGACTTTACCAATAAAAGCTCAAAGTAGCTAGTGACTCGCCTGGTTTTATTTACCAAAAAAAAAAAAAAAAGAAATCATGTCTTTCAAGGAGCTCAAAGTAGCTCAAAGCATTATTACCTTCTCTTCTCAAAAATGAGTATGATTTATAATTATCTCAAAAGAGAGTATGATATATAAATACCATAGCCAAAAAAAAAAAAGAGAAATAATCAATATTCATAATTCAAGTATATAAAACAGAAGTTACTTGAATTTTAATATAAGGTGCATAAGCAAAATTAGGTTTAACTAGAAAATACAATTTGCGATCCCCCAATTGAAATGGCTGCCACATTCTTTTGTTCTTTGCAGGCCCCAAATCCTCCGTGTACATGATTAACGGAAACAGTAAATCACAACTCATTGCAGAAAGCTCAAAACACAGGGCTATTGAACCTTGATGCTGTTTGGATGGACCTGTATGCGCAGCAAAAGACAACAAAAGAATGATCAAAGACTTCTAAAAATAAATAAACTTCAGTAAGCATCAACAAAAATACAAGAGCACTCAAAATTTCTCCCACAATACGTGAAAAATGTGATGTTCAAAATGAGATACGTGGATTTTTTTTTTCCAAAAAAAAAAATCCACGTACTATAGCATTAGTAACAATAATAATGCACACATCTAATATCGACTCACATTAATGCATAGTCATACAAAGCACAATCAAGTGCTACTCTGCAGAAGGCAAGTTTGTATGCTCAAGCAAAACCATCAGTGGTATTAAGACGAGAGAAACGTTATCTCACCTCAAATGCGAAAAATTGGTTCATTTCTGGACAAACTGCTTGAGGTTCTTTAGCCAGTGCAAGTACTCACGACTATCTTTGTTTATCATGTACTCATGTAGAAAATTGGTTGTGATTGGTGAGATGCCTCTCAGCTCAAGGTACTTGAGAAAAGCCTTCTGGAGGTTCTCATCTAGATCACTGAAAAGTTACATATATGAAGTCAATAATAGCACTAGCAATTAAAAAAAAAAAGCCTGAGCGCCCCAAACTTGTCCTAAAGATTTTACTGCTATCCTGCATGCAATGAATTCTGTGCTATTCAAAAGCGAATTTGACTTATTTTGGACAAGTTTTGAAATATATCAGTAAAGTAGAACAATTTGAAATGCAAATATCATAAGCAACAGAAGAACAAGAACAATACTCAAAATCTGGCCCTTCATAAGCGATCATTTCCTCATCTGACTCTGTGTTTTGTCTTACAGACAAGCTATCAATCGTGACCTCATCTGGATACGCCGTACAAGTAAACTCTACGCTCACACCATCACCTTTTGAAAAGATTACAGTCAAAGGAATGCTCGATTGGCTGGGTTTTTCAACTGCATCATCATCATCTTCCCCATCTGCGTTAGCCTGCCTTTCGGGTTCCTCTCCAGTAACAAGACTAGGCATTGATACAATAACCTCGATGTTCTCACCCTGAAAGTTCCTCTTAAGGATTATAACGTTCTTTCCTTTATCATCTTGGATTTTAAATGGAAATCCTTCTGGTATTTCCTCCACCTGTCAAATGAGATAATTCTGAGGTTTGGAATTCTGAGTTTTGAATTATGAGAAGTGATAGAGAATGAGAACTACTAAAGCTAAAATAGCATTACTAAAGCCAAAATATCTATTTTGATACTTATTCTGAGGTTTATAGCTACTTCTAATTCAGATTATCTGAAAAGAATGCTAGAAACCCAAATACAGCAAGAAATTCTACACGTAAGAATCAAGTTCAGTTCTAAACAGTGCAGAGTTCAATCAAAGTACCCTGTGATTCAGGCACAAACATCTACCACTGAAAAACAGTAAACAGAACTAACACCACAAAAAATGAGAACTAAAGCAAAATATATATATTTTGATATTGTAAACTAGAGTTGAGCTAAATCGAATGACATGTGCCACTAGCAATCACTCCTATGGACGTCATATGGCACTAACTCTTAATATTGCACTGCTCCGGCGAATATATGTGTTTGTGAGAGGCATCTTTTCGTTTCTCAAAAGATGCAACTGTTCTCAAAAACTGCACCTTTTCATTTCTCAAAAGATGCATCTGTTCTCAAAAAATGCATCTTTTCATTGAAGATAAAAAAAATCAAAGAAAAGATCAAAGGCTTCATAGCCTCATAACTCATACTACTCTGTTTAACGATGATGCTGCATGTGCGCAAAGTTATCAAAGGCGCAAGGTGCTGAGGTACGTTGCTGGAGCCTAGGTGCAAAAAGCAAACCAAAGCCACGTGCCCCGTAAAGACAAGGTGCATGGTATCACGGAAAAAGTAGCAACACAAAATGAAAAATAATAATAATAACAATAATGATAAGCAGAATAAAACTGGCTACAACTTTTATTTGAGCATATTATTTTTCATAAGGGAGCGGGTCAAGTGACTCCACCATTATAAGGCATATTCAGGCGCGCGCCTTATCTGTCATATAAAGAGAGCATGGCCTAGACCCAAGACAAGAATATTGTCGCACAACAAGCCAAGACATGAGGCGACACATGTCCCAGTGCGCCTTTGACAATACTACATGTGCGCGAAAGATATGGTTCTTTGAACTTATAAACGTGCTTGAAAGAGATGGTGCTTTAAACCAGTAGCTGATCTCAATTTTATATATATATATATATATATATTGTTTTTTATAAACAATTTTTACTATCTTTTTTATTCTATGCTTTAATTTTATTTAGAATGAGCTATTTGCACTCTTTTACTATTTATTTTTTATTTAACTAGTTATTAGAACAATAAATAATTCCCATGCACAGGTTAGGAGATGTGAAACAACAGCGAAGAGGCCTATTAAGAGCAGATGGAAAAGGCCCACAAAGAAATGTTTGGAACCATAAAGAATTATCTCATGTTTACGGAATTGAGATGTATGGTTCATAGTAACAATGGCTTTGTTGTTCTTTGTTGTTAAATAATGCTCACAATAGAAGCTCAGATAAGAAAATATGATAATTACATAGTCTAGACTGAATAAATAATATAACAAGCATGAACACACGTAATTGTATTGCTGATGTTTAAATAGAAACCATAAAATTAGCAAAACAACCTTGGAGCTAGCACCAGCCCCCTCCATCAGGAGCTACCTTCGACTAGGTCCATCCAAGGGTCTACCCATCAATGCTAAAAATAAGGAGCACTAACTGCAACAATCATAAAGTCGGCATCCGAAATAGAAACCAACTGAAATTATCAAACAGTGAAGTTCCATACTCCTTTGGACCTACCTTCTAAATAGATAAACCTTCAAAATATCTATTTAGAGTCCTTTGTAAAAAGTGTTTGAACTAAGAAAAGTAAAAAGGGTCAAAAGTACGTAAAATTCTTTAAAAAGAAGTTGATGACAAATTACATACAATTATGAATAGTTTTAACATTTTTAAAATAGCACCAAAATATAGTCTATCACAGCCAATCGTGGTATCAAATCTTATACCGAAACGGGACTGAAGAACCTGTCAAAATCCAAAGACAAAAGAATCGAGTCCGGTTGGCTTAGAAAATTCTCATTCTCGCAGAGTCGCGACTAGATGATCGATGATCAAAAGAATAAAGAAAAATGATGAGTGTTTCAACTGCGGGGGTGATTATGCACAGGATTTTCGATTCAAGAATCTGTTGAAGTCAAGGCATATCTCTAATGAGTGAAGCCTGTCAGGAACGAAAGAGAAATCCAACTTGAGAGAACCTCATGATCATCCCAAGTACGGAATATAAAATTTAATAGACATTATTTTTTCTTATAGTCTTTTACTATAGTCTATAAGATTTTTTCAAAAAAGAATCTTAGTAGCTATTTGGCATGCCTCTGACGGAATCAACTGGTGAGGTGAGTGGCTCATAAACCATCACTCACGAGTTCGAGTCTAGCCAACCGTAGTATGTGATAGGAATTTATCCGAGTTTCCAAAAAAAGTATTGTAAAAAGATTGTGACATCAAAATGCCCGTGGTCAATTGGCGTGCAGTGAGTGAAAACACATCCTGGATTTTACTCCATGACTACGATCCAATGATGTGGTTAGAGAACAGTATCAAGCGAAATAATCTTGTGTTTGTCGAGTAGGTTTCTAGTCTTGTTGTCTTAAAAAAAAATTAAATTAAATTAAATTAAAAAAAAAAAATTGCTCGGCGTAGGTCCCGTGAGATTGGCCATATACTGATCCCAAAGCATCACCACTTTTATGAAAAAAGAGAGTCAAGGCATAACCTCTCACGCATAATAAAATAACAAAAACTAATAGCGGGAAAAAAGCCACAGCATGGTAATCCAAAACAAAAATGATCTGAAACTAACCAAATAAACGATTAGAAAATAATAATAATTATTTACCCTATCGTGGTCATCGCACTCTTCGGCGCACTTGATCTCGGCGTCGATCACCTTAAGAAGCTCGCCGTCCGGTGGCACCACCTTCTTCGCCGCCACCGAAGAGAAACTCCGTGCTGTAAACGCGGGAAAGAGACCTCCGCAGGGCGCAAATGAAGATAAACTCGCATCGTAAGTCAGAGGGCGACGGATTGCGGCGACATAGCGATAAGCTGATCGGAACGCGGTAGCGGCGTAAGATGCTCGGCGAGCGACGACGAAGGCGGCCATATTTTGCGAGTAGGAGCGGAATAATAGAAAATCGTCGAGGGCTGCCTTAAACCCTTGCGAGAGGAGGGAGGTCAGAGGTGTTTTAGGTTTTAGGTTTTTTGGTGCGCTTGCAATCCATCAAAAAAATTTTACGACTATCCTAAATATTTTGACCTATTATCCATTTATAAATCTATCATATGCCAAATCACTTTTACGTTTAAACTTATTTAAAAGTTGGGAGTAGATTAAAAGTTGGAAGTCGACTATCCTAGATTAAAGTTGGAAGTACATATTTTTCTCCGGAACATGACATTACATGTATGCACAGCCTTGACCCTTGAGCCCAACCGGACATCTTCTTTGTCGGATTATTACTACACACGACTGAGCAGCATGTACAACATCGACCTCAAAAAGCCCATCCAGAAGTATATTACAAAGCCACATGAACAAATTCAACTCAAAAGAAGGTCATGCAATAACAAGCCATCAGAAATCGCCGAGGCATCAAGGCTTTTATAGGACACATGTTGAGCACTCAAATTAACTTCATCCGTCACAATCCAAAATGAAACGCAAAATTAAAACTCAAAGACACTGTGAACTGATCAAAACACAATCCATGGTACTTCCTCAACAACTTCTACATAAAATCAGTGCTCAGGATGTCTCAATCACATGCAGTCCAATGAGGCAAATCTTGAATGGCAGCCACTGAATCTTCTTTTAATCAGATGCTGCGTGCTCGTACATGGTCACAAAAAAGGGGAAAACTATATATAACGCTATAAGATAACCAAGCAGGTCAAACTGATGCTTTTGTGACTTCAGATGTTAGGATTAGAATCCCATCCAGCTTCAGCCCATAGATTCTTTCCAGGAATGCATCAGCCAAATTCTGTTGGTCTTGATGCAACCTCATAGATTCTGGGCATGATATAGAGTTTCCGAGTAAAACAGAGGACATAAATCCTTCGACAGCTGGCACACCCCAACTCCAAAACCCAAGAAAAAGCACAAATACTTTCCTTCTCATTGATATTGCCTATTAAATATGATTTCTGGGAAGAAGCCAAAAGCTATGAATGAATGTTGGAAGATCGGCAAGTTACGAGTTATTTTTCTACATCCGCCTCCTAGTTCGCCTGCCACTCAAGTCACCACAGTCCATTAAATCGAGACCAAATGTATTGCTCCCGCTCCTCTTGTGGCTGTTTGGGCAGCCATCATCCAAGACAGCAACAGTCTTCAGAAGGTCCGACAGCAATGATGGGCATGAACCCTCCAAATACCCAAATCCTTCTGTCTGCATAACCACTGGACAATAATAAAACCATGTGAGATGGATTTTATGAGTTCCAATTTGCTAATTCATTTTCACTAAGGATTATGAGAAATTATCAAATCCTTATATCCATTTTAAACTGGTTATAACTTAACAATAAAAACAAGAGGAAAAGAAAGAGGACCGCACAAAAAGAGCAAAACCGAGCATTTACCACATCGTGAAAGATGACCATGCAACTTAACAGATCGTGCATTTGCTCCTGTTGGCAGGCTTATGCATCTCAAGTATATCAATAATCTTAAAAACATTTTTCTTTTTCAAAACTCTAATTTGCGGAATAAAAACTATTGCGGTCCTCTTCTATGATCACGCAAATAATACCAAACTAAGAGGCCAAAGCGAACCACATGCCTCCTCAACTTTTGTGAAGCTTACTTTTATGGTGGATAATACTCTCTGCATAATTCATAGTAGTTTATATCTTAAAAGTATAAGAATATACAAAGTAACCAAAAATATAAAACATATCTATCATCGTTATCATCCTGAAATCTGAAAATTGCGAATGATCTGCACATATCTGGGTGATGGTGGACCATCAAAATAAGCTACCTAGTTAAGTCTGAGTCCATTTTGAGACTAGCTAAGGTACGAGATCCTAGAAAAATATTCTAGGATTGATTAGTTAATTGTAGTAGGAGTTCATATTTAGAATATATAAAGCATGGACAAGGTGATATGGCAAGATACAGACACGATTACAAAACAAACATCTTAGAAAAGCTTGGTATACTAGCAACACAACAAACAAATTCTTAACTTATATAAAAACTACTTTGTGAAGCTTATACAACGAAACTGGAGAAGGTTCCAGTGACCCTGTCATTTAACCATTTTGGCTAACCATATATGTCAATGTTTTGTTGTTCCCAACAATAGAAAGTGGAATTAGATGGTTTAGCTTCAGCTCATCACATCAACATGATATAATCACACCCAGTCTCTGACAGACTCTTCAGAATTTTAAAGAGCTGTATCAAGCAATGTGCATCACCTACAGACCTCAAAGCGTAACAGCAAACTACAAAGATACTGAAACTATAGCGAAAATTATTCTCCATAACTCAGAAAGAATCATTCTGCATAATGAGTAGGACTAGTACAACAACTTGTAAATTGTCATTAAAGCAGGCTGAACAGGAATAGCTGCGGAGCTCTTAAATAGGTATCAGACCTTAAATCATTGAATCATCATAACTAGAATGGTATTCACACATATAACACCACTACACCGTTCAGATAACCAGAGCTTTTACACCCATAGAGGACACGAGCATGCACATAGAATTCAAAGTTCACAACACACACACACACACAAGCATGCACATAGAATTCAAAGTTCACAACAAATACACACACAAATAAACACAAACAAAACAAAACAACAAATAAAACAAAAAGTGTTAGACGTATGCAATAGGAAACCAGAAATAAGATAATATGAGTAGTAGTAACTAAAGGAATACCTCCAATCCTAAGGTCCAAAACACCCACCTCCCAAGTTTTCTCGTGCTGCTGTGAACATCAGGCAGAAAGACTTTAACTCATCGCAATGGTGTTGCTCGGCCAATGTCAGAGTCGTCGCTACGGTGTCAGCAGTGACAAATCCACACAATTTTGCTTCACACACTTTCTTCATGCGGTCTAATCCATATCTATCAGCTGCAGCCAGCAGATGCTGTACAACGATTGCAGATGTGCTAATTGAGACTGATCCCGTTAGCTCATGCAAGTCAGGAAGTTCATCCGAGTATATGAACATAAGCATTGCCTACAAGCATGCTCCAAATGAGTAGAAGTTATACAGCAATGTTACGCATATAAAGCTGAATGCATCTCGTTGTTGTACTCAAACTGAAAGCATCTAAGAAAAAACACAGAAAAAGCAAGTGCAACAATAAGATTGCTACTGAAAAAGTCATGGCATGTTTTAATAGAAATCTATCCTGAAATTATGGTGTTAACAATCAATGAGAACTTGAAAACAATTGCTAAAAATTACAGACAATGCTATGCCAAAAAAATAATGAGTCCTAGTTACAAAGATGAAAAATCTTCGCTGTGTTAAAAAATGGGCTTTTCAATGTGGAAGACTGTTACAAGTTTCTTTTTTTTTTTTGCCAATCAGTTGTAAGACTTACTGTTAAAGAGCATCTAATATAATGGTGATTTCAAATAATAGAACTTCATCACAACTTAATAAACGCTTATGTGCAGAATAATCTAGAAAGTACAGAGACAATAACCTTAAAGACCGCAGACTCGATGTCTTTGACAACTACTCTTTCCAAGTTCGGATTTCCGATAGGTCCAAAAAATTGGGCTTTGAAAACTGGAGAACGAGTAGCAAGAATTTGCTTATGTGCTTTGTACGTATCATCCGCTACCTCAAAAACAATATCAGAACCAAAACCAGAGTCTAACAGCCACATGAAACATTGTCCCAGATTGGAAGGGGGAACATAAATCGAATACAGTCTCGGGGTTTCCATTCGCATTCTGACAACTCCCACTGTACAACGCATGACTAGGCAATCATCTTTGAGGTAATCTGATGCTTCAAGAGAGGTTCTTCTGTAAAACCGTTTGTAACCCCTAAAGCATACAAAACAAGCATGAGTATTCAAGAAACAATATCAACAAAAACATAAATTCAATCAATAACAAAATATGAAGTAAAAGCAAATGTATCGAACGAAGATAAGAGTGATACCAGGTGACATGCCAGAGAATATAGTCTATATCAAATAGAGTAACTATCCCTTTTAAGGAATGAATAAGATGGCTCAGGTCTATGATGAATAAAACACAACAGAGAAGCTAAGAAATCATTGAAACCCAAACCCGTCACAGTTCTCCTCTAAGCTGCTTTCCCTCTTGGATTTTACGAGTTATATTTTAGCAACATCTCAAGCATAACTTCAACTTCTGCTACAAGCTATGGCAAGAAAATGGTTCCATCTCCACTCTTGAGGAATAAATAAGGAAGACACCTAAAGAAAAATAACCACGATATTCCATCGCAATTACTCCTGCATTTATTATCTAATGAAACCCCCATTTAAGATAAAGATTAGAAAAAAGCAGCACCTAGAGGGCAACGAGATATGACATATCTATAACTAGCAAAAGCAGTTTTGGCAACTAATCTTCCGTGGGTATGCTTAAATGCAGTTCAGTGTAAATTAGCTAAAAATAAAAACTCATTGAAATGAGAGCAGGAAGAGTTTTTAACAAACTTCTCAGAATATATTACTCCAATCAACTCTTCAATCTCCATTTCCTCGCCAATCAACCCAATCCAATGCAGCTTCATGGCAAGCTATACTCCGGATTTTTTTTTTTATTATTACATCAAGAACATTTTCCAAAGTTCCGCCTTCATGGTTATGTAGGTAACTTGTGATGTATCAACTGTCAACTGCACCTAATGCACCTAAAAGACGTTGTGGAATCGGTTGATTACTTTAAAAAAAAAGAAAAAACAAACATTTCTTTTTAAATAAGAGTATCAATTCACAATTTAACCAAAAAAATAAAAAACAAAAATCATTTCACTCCTCTAACACTATGAAGCCACTACCTGCAGCGCCTATTTCCCTATATCTCTTTCTCAAGTCCCACATTTATTCCTGCAAGTTTAAAACTTGCAGGATAATGTAAGAATAAATGTGGAACTGGAGAAAGGTATAATGCATTAAAGCAAAAGCCACGAACTTTAACCCCGAAAATGAACTAAATACATGCATGCCAAGTGCGTCACATCGACCGCTGCTTAAAAATGCACATTAACGGTATGGCTTCGATATGCTTAACATAAACAGTACCTTATGCCGTCAGTAACACATGAAAAAAGAAATTGGAGGAAACTCCTTAAACAAAAGTACGAGTTAAAATATAACTCAGACTACCAGTCTACTTGATACAGAATACATAGGAAAATTGTGGGAATGAAGTATAACAGAGTAAGGGAGTTAGAGGTTGGACATGTTTGCATATGTTATCTGATTGTTGCAGATAATTAATCTTCAACATCCGCTGAATGAACCAAAGCTAAATCAGATTAATCGCATAAATCAGATTAACACCTCTACAACCAAATTTCACATAAATACAAACAAAGTTTACACTCAAAAGATCCAAAGCCACAAAATCAATCATACAACACAATGTATACTACATTTATAAATCCAACTTCAAACGAGCATAATGAAGCATACCACATGCTTCCCTTATATTTCAAGGTATAAGGCCCGCTCTCAAGCGCCCGATCAAAGTGGCTATGCACCTTGTGCTTGCCTTTACCACTCTGGTCTTCAAGAGTAAGCTCAAACAGTGCTCTCACGTCGGTCCCATCACTTGCAAGCGCGATGAACACCGACACGTAAGCAGAAGTATCCTCGGGGTTTTTACCGTCAGGGTAAAAGTAAACCGCCCACTGGTAACCCCCCACTGCAAAAGTGTCGCTGGTCATGTACTTCCCCGGCCCCATACCTTTCGCCAAAGAGTATCCTTTTACGGTGTAAGTGTGCGAGCCGTTCACTGTTTCGCAGACCGCCCGCGACCGCGACAACTCCCCCGCCGCCGCTGTCGATGTTGTTCCGCTGCCACCGAATTCATCCTCCTCCATCACCATTACTACCCCAGTTTGTTGAATTGCTCAGATCGTCGATTCACGAATTAAAAACCTAAAATGGAAAGGTAGCTTGGTAATTCAAATAGAGTTTAGTGACCGGAATCAAAGTCTTCGGTGGAGATAAACCCTAATTTCCGAGTCTAACCCCACCGTTTTGATAAAATGACGAGCTAGAAATGCAGAGAACGGAGGTAATTACGAAATTCAATATAAACGGGGAGAGATCGCGGGCGATCGGTGGTGGTAAGCGATGTGCACGAGAGAGAGATATCCTAACAAATTCCAACTCTATCCCTTGATTTTTATTGAATTTACGAGGAAGTGGGAGAGGAAGAGCTGAAATCGGAGATGAGCGGAGGGTAATTTGGAATATCCCGGGACGACGCGGCGGCGATCGACGGCCGGAAACTGCGAAAACGCGAGGAGCGTTATCGGAGAAGCGTGTCGGGGTGGAGTCTAATTTATTGCGAGTTAGTAACTCATATATCAGCTTTCTTTTCGCTGGAGACACTGAGCTACTTGCATGGTGCGGACATATATTTACTTTTATTAAATATATTATATATATTACTATATTAACATTTCGAAGTTATAAATTTACGTGTGATTTTTAAAATATCGAAACTAAATTATATATAAAAATAAAGTACCTGCATGAGATGTGTAGAACTAATAGAATATGACACATATTATATATAATGATATAGAAAATTATATATAGCACGGTAACTTAATAACGCATTTATTATATCGATTTACATATAGATTAATGACAAAAGAAGTAAACAGATATATTACAAATCAGTAGCTCAAGCAATGTCTCCCATATAGCCATATAGGTGTGTAGAAGAAGCTCATAAGCAGTTCAAGATCATCTAGAACTCAGAATAAATAAGCATGACCCCGACTAAATCGAGATTAGTTTGAGCCAAACTTGACTAAAATTTGAATTTTTTTTCTTTTTATTAAAAATATTTGAATTGAGAATTGTATTATTTGACTCGACTTGACTGATTTGCACCCAAACTTCACAAGGAGGTGATCATACAACCGATTCATCAGCAAACCACTTTCACATATTACCTGCTACTTTTTCTATAGCATTACTACAATGCCAAAATCTAGCCATAAATCAAGGGCAGGTAAAATATCCGAAGGTGTAATCAGCGATGCCGCACGTAAATATATATGTGGTTTTTGTATGAATTTGAGTATTTGCTCTATAATAGAAGCCGAGTTGTGGGCTTATCTCAAATCGCTCCAATTGGCTTTGGTATAATACTTAACATAAAAGTGCCAATCGAATATCCATATATAGAAATTTAGTTATGTGGTATCAAGAATTAATACCGCAAAGTTGAAAAACCTCGGTCGCACACATTTACTAAGAATGCAACCAATTAGCGGGCTGTTTCACGAACTTAGCATTAATTTTATTATTCGGTATCATGTATCTGTCTGCCTTGCTACATAAGTTTTTTCTTTGTTGTATGCAGATGCATTCGCATCAACACTATAAAATTAGTAAAGCGATAAGGAAGTAATCAATCTTCCTGACCCAAAAAACAATATTGATATAACCCCGTTCTGGGCCGCCACGTGTCATGATGCTAATGTGCCTTGAGTAGGGACCCCGAAGTAAAGACTCAAGACATAAACAAGTATCTACCCGAGATAGACATCGAGGCCTTTTACTGGAACACATACCGACAACAGCCGGCTCCCGACATACACCTCGGTAGCGACCTTGTCCGAGGTCGACACCAGCAGATTACGAGAAGTTGGACCGTTACATGCACGCGTGAGGAAGTCTTTACGAGAAATCTAACCGACGCACTCTTTACGACTCCTAATAAAGGCTCATTAAGGTAGGTAGTTAATGAGTCGCGGTTATTAGGCTATTAAATGAGGAAGCTCAAGGGCCACCCGGGCCTAGGGAATGTCTTCCATCATGGCTATAAAAGGCAATGAGCAACTCCGAAAAAGGGGTTGGTTGGCTAATAAACACACTGGCATTCTATACTGTAAAAGAGAGAAGAGAGTTGAGAGAGATTTGTATTTTTCTTTATTCTTAGTGAAATCATTGATTCGTTGGCGTTACGTGACAGCCCGTGGTTTTATCTTGTTTTTCAAGGGTTTCCACGTTAAAATCGTTTGTGTCTGACGTGATCTAGATCATCTCTTACTATTATCATCTGTTTAGAATCTTAGCCGTAACCGTTTTTAAACACTTCATTGATCGGTCGAGAACCAGCTCGATCAAATATATATATATATATATATATATATATATATATATATATATATATATATATATATATATATATATATATAACTATCTAGTGAAAATATATACATATATTTCTAATACTCTTTGAGAGAAGATGCTTTAATAAAACTAAATTGATTATGGCTCTCTATAAATTTTGTCAAGCATCATTATCTATTGCTACAATAACTCATAAAGAGGGATAAGATTTCTGATAAAAAAAAGAGGGATAAGATTTCTCAGAATATCTTAAATAAAAATAGCATGTTAAGGGTAATAATTTCTGACCTGATCTGATAATTTAACTGAATCTAATTCGAAAATTATGTTCTATCAATGGTAATATGAATTCAGGTTATATTGGATTAATAATGTATATGAATCTGAAAGATCTTGGATCATATTTAAGTTGACTGCTGTATAAATATTAATTAATCTTATATTTATATTCGTATCACAATTATTTGACTGCTGAACAAATATTTTTTTTTTAAAAAATTAATATTAAAATTATAGATTTTGATGATATATACAACTTTCATAGTTATATTTTTTTATAATTATTTTTAAATAATTATTTTGAGGTTCAAAAATTTTGGAGTGTTGATGATAATCGATAAAAGAGGAGTTGATTGCATAAATTTCGGACGGAGTGGCTAATACGCAACCCCCGTAAAAAAAAAGTCCTTACCTATAATCTATTATATATATATATATATATAAAACTCGCTATCAAAGTAGTTGAGCGCCATGTGGCACTTCTTATAATTCATAAAATGTCACATGGCGTCTCTATTATCTTACCATTTGACATGTGTATCTTAAATATAATAAATATATAATTAATCACATATTTAATAAGAGTTTAAATTTAATGAATATTTAATGTATTAATAATAATTATATTAAATATAAAAATTAAGTATAATTTATAATATTTATTTTATATATTAAAAATAAATAATAATAATTTAGAAGAATTTGAAAGATCATTATCAAATTTTTTTAATAATTTATACAATTATATATAATATATACAAATGGGTGATTAAAGTCGTAACTTTTACTCTGTAATGAAAAATTTTAAAGGTCATCATCAAATTCTTAATAATTTATATATAATTATATATAATATATACAAATAGTTGATCAAAATTATAATTTTAAATTTTTTTCTCTAATTACATGTGATAAATATAATATAATATTTTAATAAACATTAATATTAATTGATATAAAATTAAATATATTTAAAATAAAATGAACTTTCGAAAAGTATTATATATATATATATATACATATATATATATAATATTTTAATAAAAATAATTATTAATTTAAAAATATAATAAAATTTTAATATTATCATTTATATTTGTGACTAACAACTGTGCATCGTATGGGTTTAAAACTAGTTATTGAAATTTAAGTAATAGTAAAGTCCCAACCTGTAGAATACTTGGGCAACATATAAATGGGCATTTTAAGTCCCGTGGTAATTGTTTTTTCATTTTTATAAAATATTAAATATTTAAACTTAAATTTGGTCGTTTTAAAATATTTGTAACCCATGAGTAGTCTCGCTTTCCAGCCATCACTCCCCATAATTCAGATCCACCGCTGCTGCTGCAGTCTATTACTCCTCACTATTTCTCAGGTGGTCTTCCACCGACGCCGACGCCATGGGCGAGTGGCGTGAGCTCCACAAGAGCCTTCATCTCACGCGCTTCACTATCCTCTTCTTCTCCTGCCTCGCCGCCTTCTACGTCGGCAAACACTTGGCCGACGGCTCCACCACTCAGCTTGTCTTCTACTCCACCACCGCCACAACCACCACGCCAGTAAACCTTAAACCTAATCCTAACCCTAATTCTATCGACGATGATCTCTCCTCTCCTCCATCAATCGCCATTTCCCCTAACGCGAATTTAACAGTAGATATCTCCGAAATCATCTCTGCCAACTCGCCTCCACCGCCTCCACCACCACCGCCGCCTCCGCCGCCGCCGGAACGATTTGGAGTTGTGGACGAGACGGGGGTGATGCGGGATGACTTTGCTGTCGGTGACTTTGATCCGAATCTCATAGAACAGTGGAATGCATCGAGCGATACTACTAGTAATACGGATGCCCCGAAGAAGACAAGAAGAGTAAGGAGATATGGATTATGTCCTGAGAGTATGAGAGAGTATATACCATGCTTAGATAATGCCGAGGCCATCAAGCGACTGCCGTCGACCCAAAAGGGAGAGCGGTTCGAGCGACATTGCCCGCCAACTGAAAAGGGGCTGAATTGCTTGGTCCCCGCGCCACGGGCCTACAAGTCTCCGATTCCATGGCCCCGGAGTCGAGACGAGGTGTTTTAATTTCCACATTATAAATTTATTTATTCATTGTTAATCTATGTTTAGGATAAATTCTTGTTGCTGTCGTATGAGTTAAATATTAGTATGCTAGTAGAATATTCCTGTGTTTTTCATCGCTACCACGGTTCCATTATGAATGACTGGTTTTAAGTGGAGGACTTGCTTGGTTCCCGCACCACAAACTGGAAAAATCCCAATAATGTGGCCACGTGATCGAGTGAGGTGGGTTATTTACTCCTAACCTTGTGTTTTTTGCTAGGTATTTGTAACAAATGTACTTATCTGCTGTGATGAGAAGTCAGTACGATTTTTTAGAACTTGTAGAGAGCTGCATATTTATATTTTAAAAATGCTCGAGCTCCTAAAATCTGTTCCCAAATACATACCAAAATCCAGCATGAAGTTGAGCCTTGTGCTGCTCTCTTTTGAACAATCCATGGTCTATAATCCAACTTGATTGATGATGGCATAAAGTCTGGAGCTCTAGTTTGGGATGTGTTGGACGGATAATAGGACTTCAACTTCATGAAGTAAAAATCTCATGTTCGAATCCCCAATCATGACCTTGAAGGGTGTGGGGGGACATGTCTTTTCTATACCCCGTGAGGGGTGACAATGGCTTTTGAACCTACCTAGACCGAATGGTTGAAACTCCTCCGCTGATGATAGATGGGTCAGTACTATTCATGAATTTATCTGTTACAAGTTACAACCATTCATGAAGATGGGCTGGTACCATTCATGAATTTATATGTTGATGAGGATGAATGACATTTTATGTTAGTAATCCAAACATAGGAATATGTTAGAATTTGTCAAAATCCTTTGAACAACATTGGCATTCAATGGAATTGTCAACCAAAGGATGCATTATAGGACTAAATCCTTCTGCCTTTCACCCTACCTTTTCGGAAGATTTCTTTAAGGATCATATCATGATGATCCTTAGAACTCAGAAGACATCTTTAAGCATCATACAATTATGGCTCTTGGCAAATTGTTGTAAGCCATAAATGCATGTCCTTGTTGCTTGAGAGTTCATCCTTTTTCTTGCATCAAAATTTATTCATGAACTGATAGATTCATAGAGGTTGGATCAAGGTTTTCTGTGCCGAATCAAGCCGATTTTCGGTAAACTCAGATCCCGGCACGTGCCAACTGTGCCGATGGTGCCGTGCCGATATATATTTATTTGTTATTTTTTTTTAAAGAATAAAAAATTAATTTAAAATTCAAATATAAGATTTTTTGATATATGCCGTGCCGGTTCGTGCGATGCCGACAACGGCTGGAACAGGCACATGCCGTCCGGCACGGGCTGTGCCGACCGGCACCGAAAACCATGGGTTGGACTGTGGTTGAACTTTCAGTGAAGTAAGCTATTGGTAGAAGTTGCTTATAGTGTAATACGATTTTCGTATAACTTTCCACTGGCTACTTCAATTTAGACAACTTTGTGAAATTACCCTCAGTAAAGTCCATTGGTTTGCATCTATTTACTCATTAGCATTGCAATCGACTTGAGTAGTGATGTCTAAAATGTGCCTTCCCTTTTATTTTATACAATGCGGTAAGTCTAATATGTATGCTTTTTTGTCTAATTGTTTAATTGGCTTACCTCTAATTCATGCATGTTTGAAAAAGTCTGTATCATCCATTCATTTTGCATCCTTTTTTGTTACTAAATGATATTATAATCTACCCGAGTAGATTGCTAGAATGATCCTCTCAAGTATTTCCACATTCCAGTTTATCTGATATGGAAAACACCAGTTGCTGTAAATGTACTGGACCAGAGAGAGAGAACTAAGAATGTGTGCTCTTACTGATGAAATCATTGGTTAACTAAATACTTATGTGCAATCTTTTTTGACAGGTATGGTACAACAATGTTCCACATACACGGTTGGTGGAAGATAAAGGTGGTCAAAATTGGATTAGGAAGGAGAAAGACAAATTCAAGTTTCCAGGAGGTGGCACGCAATTTATTCATGGTGCAAATCAATATATTGATCAAATATCTAAGGTTTTTATGTTAGAATTTCTCCTATTGAATTATGTGTCTTTGATGTTGTAACTGTTTTAAACTAACATTCTTAATTTCTTACTGTATTTACAGATGGTCCCAGAAATTGCATTGGGTAAACGTACTAGAGTTGCTTTGGATGTTGGGTGTGGGGTAGCAAGTTTTGGTGCTTTTCTACTTTCTCGAAATGTGATCACCTTGTCAATTGCTCCAAAAGATGTGCATGAAAACCAAATTCAGTTTGCTCTTGAGCGTGGAGTTCCGGCAATGGTAGCGGCTTTTGCAACACGTAGATTGCCATTTCCTAGCCAGGCATTTGATCTTATTCATTGTTCAAGGTGCAGAATCGATTGGACACGAGATGGTATGTCGTTATGCTGTGATATTCAAGGTCTCTGTACTGATTAATGAGCATGGATAACCATCCACATCATTCCTTACCTGAGTGGTCTCATTTTGTTCTTTCAATAGCTCACAACCATTCCAATTTCATCTACAATTAAGATTCGTTTTTCCTTCACAATGGATAGTCTATCCACTAGTTGTCAATAAAATTAGTCTTTTTGGTATGAAAATTATTATGAGTATTAGCAGGTCATCATATGATAGGAAGCATGATACCAACTTTAGTATTGCCTTTTTTTCCCCTAATAAATGAAACGATTGGAAATAGGACTATGCTTGGACGGTGGGTGTTTGTGACTGTTGTCTATCTTCATTCTAACCTTTGTTTCTTCAACTAATATTCATATTCATAATTGTAAATTTATAATTTGTTTCTCCAACAGCATTGATAATAGGACCAAAATATAATGGAATTTAAACTCTGTTACATAGTTTTCCTTCTTATCATGAAGATGGAATCTTGCTTCTTGAGGTCAACAGAATGCTTAGAGCTGGAGGATACTTTGTCTGGGCAGCACAACCTGTTTATAAGCACGAAGAAGCCCAACAGGAGGCATGGAAAGGTACATAATTTGTTGAGATAACTATGTAAATTCTTTATCTAATATGAGTTGTTGAGATATTTTTGTCTTGAAGTATCATTTTCTGTTAGTAGAGCAACTTCTGCTCTTATAATATTCTAGGTATTTAGGCTATTGTATTTTAGTTTGCCAAGGAAACTTCTAGTTCTACTCCTTACATTGGTATCATAATAAGGGCACTTCTTTCCACAATGCTTCCTATTTCTGATTTCTCTCTCTCTCTCTCTCTCTCTCTCTCTCTCTCTCTCTCTCTCTCTCTCTCTGAAACACATGCACACGACGCACCCATATATCCACCAACTCACACTCTTGACATTTGGAGCCAACATATTCAATGCTAAATGTGACTTGTGCAATGTGGTGTGCTTCATGCCCCAGGTAAGCATAGCTCTCTGATATTTGTCGATAATCGATATTTGTCAAGGATAATTATATTCGCTTCCTTCCTACCTATTATATCTGTATAATAACATATCATTTCATATAATTTGCAGTGATGGAGGACCTCACTGCCCGTCTTTGTTGGGAGCTTGTGAAAAAGGAGGGATACATCGCTATTTGGCAGAAGACATTGAATAATAAGTGTTATATCAGTCGTGATAATGGAATAAAGCCGCAATTATGTGCTTCAGATGACGACCCAAATTATGTCTGGTAAATCCATTGCCTTCAAAGTTTATTGCTCAAATCTCAAGTTACTGTTTTATCTGTATGGGTATACTTTTAAAATCATGGGCTTTTTCTTAGGTTTTAAATTCTAATACTAGGAATAAAGATGTTGCGCCCATTTCCATGTCCATCCATTGAATATGCTTATTGCAAATTTGTGATTCTTGACATATGTGGTTGATGCTTAAATCTCCTTCCTGTGCTTTGAGTTGCCTGTTAGATTTTTGTAAATTATCTGTCATCGGTTTTTTTTCAAGTTAGAAGAGATTGTGCAGCCTTGTTCCAATGATATGTTTGCTGTTTTGCTTGAACTAAACTGCTTTATTTTGAGCCTATGATATCTGTCCAAGGAAAATATGTATTGAAACGAGATTGATCAGATAAAATCTTTTAATTTTTTGTTAAACAAGCTGTCGTGTTGAAATTAATGCATCCTAAATCATCTGAAAATCTTTTTGCTTTATGTTTTTCGGATACTGATATAATAATATAATATTATATTACTCTTACAGTAGGTGGTAAACATGCCAGTTTTTTCCCCTAAATTTTGACAACATTGAACTTTTTATGTGCTTGCTCTTTGTAAATTATTCTTGTCAATTTTTTAGGTACACAAATATGACAGCATGCATTACTAGACTACCTGAGAATGGTTATGGAGCTAATCTTGCACCATGGCCTGCTCGTCTGCTAGAACCGCCAGAAAGACTTCAGGATGTTCAGATGGATTCTTACATTGCCAAGAAGGAGCTCTTTAAAGCAGCAACAAGATTTTGGAATGAAGAAACAAGGACCTTCATTCGCGTCTTTCATTGGCAGAAATGGAAATTGAGAAATGTGATGGATATGAGAGCTGGTTATGGCGGGTAGAAATCCAATCTGCTTTTTTACTTTTAAGTTCTCTACAGCAGCTTTGGTAAACTTATAAAAAGTCCTATGAATATTGTGTTTACAAATCAAAATTGTAAATTTAGATGGAATTTAATTAGCTAACTTTCTGAATATGAAAATAAAATTGTCCACCATTAAGTAGTGTTCTCTTTTAGTTTAAAAGTGTAACCTGGGTGATGCATACTTTGATGACTTTCTATGACATAAAAGTTATGCTTCATTGACAGGTTTGCAGCTGCATTAATTGACCACAAGTTGGACTGCTGGGTTATGAATGTTGTACCTGTCAGTGGACCTAACACGTTACCCGTGATATACGATCGCGGACTTATAGGAGTCATGCATGACTGGTACGTTTTTATCTCCATGTTTTTCCAATTAACATTATCGTCAGTTAGTTGTCTGCTCTGTGTCAATTTTCACAACGATATTTGTGAAACGGTATATGTTACTAATGTTTTAAACGTTTATCATTTAGTCATTTTTCTAATGAAATATGTATGCTGTTATAGACGTAAGCTTCCTTGCTTTTTATTAATTGCGATTAACAAGGTTCTATTGGTTGCAATTTGTTCAGATATAATAAGGTATCTGGTTAGCCAGGCTATCTGTATGACTTCTTTATTGCAAATCATATAATATTTAGCCCCATTTTTACGTGTAAGGTTCTTCGCATTAAAAGCTTTCTTTCTCTTTTCCCCGTCAAAGGAACTGATGAGTAAGCTCTGATGCATCTCCACTATGCATAACCACATAACTCTGTATGGCAATCTTGTTTAATGTTTATACATGGTAGTACTATGTCCGCATACTTTAGTTTCTGCTTCTCCAGGCCTGTACATGCTATGTGAATTTCCCTGATATAGTATGCTTTTCCTTGTTTAGAACTTCTTCTTTAGGATTTTTTCTTTACATTCGGATATTATATCCATATGTTGTATTTCTGGAAATCCATAATGTTACTTACTAATAACCAACCAAATATCTGGAGACTGTAGAAGCTTTCAACAACTACTGTTGAAATCTTAAAGAAAGAATAGGGTGTGATATTATGTTGACTGTTACCCATGAGTTACAAAGGCAATTTCTCTTTACTTTTAGAAATTTATTATAGGGTTACAATATGTCCTAGTTTTAAATGTTGACATCAGATCAAACTTGCAAATGTGTTTTGGATCAAAGTAAAACTGCATAAAATTATGTTTCAGATCAATATTGATTGAAGCCACTGTTTTATGTGATTGTTCCGGTATGGTCAAGGCGGTCAAAATCACGATTCAAAGAGTAGAATGAGACGTTTTTATGATCTATCTCTCAAAACTTAATCAACTCAATTGAAAACCATAAATGTGATAAACTCTCTTAAACTTGCAATGACTTGTTGAAACGTTGGAAATTGCCATTAGAGTGCGACAACTTTAATGCACATCATGAATTTTCTTTTTCTTTCTTCTTTTTGTTTTTCTGTTTTGGGGGAGGAGGAGGGGGGTTAGGGAATTTTTTAAAGGTTTTTTGTGGATGTTCAACCTTCTTTTTTGTGAGCGAGAGAGGAGCACATGACTGCTTAAAGGTCACACTCTAAATGCTTAATAAAAATTCATGTGTTTAATTATTTAGTTTTAAATTTTCACATTGGTCCAATTGGCCAAACCGTGGGTCATGCAAATGTGCATGGATCAAAGGTAATTCTTGGGTACGGCTATTCGGTACCCTTTGAAATTAATTAAGTTAGAAGTTCAAATATCATTATAATGTTTTACTTTTTAGAAAGCCGAACATATAAATTTACATTAACACTTAACACTTACCTTTTGTGAATAGCACAATTTTCTTTCTTACTTTAGATGGTATTTAGAAGTGATAATAAATACAGAACTAAAAACACTTATATACTCGACCCTAAAGGCATACTCATAAATACTATAATTACGTGTTCATAGAAATTAATGAGACCATAAATGAATGTCAATTTAATTATCTTACACAGTATTTTGGAAGTTTACTAATTATTTATACAAGGGACGCAAATCTTACATTTTAATGATCCGATAGTAAATTATGATTTTGAACCCCCTAATCGCCTTACATGAAAAAGCGAGTTTGACAACATTATGTAAGTTAAACCTCTGTATTTATGTTTCGCAGGGGACGTAAGAATAAACCCTTTATCCGCTACCAACTCTTGGCATCTTGTTGTTTCATGGCATTGTTGCAGAACAGGGATAGTGTGGTCTTCTTCTATCGGACTTATTTCTTGTTTAATATTATTATTATTTTTTTTTTTTTTCCTTTTTTCGTATTGTTTTCTCCTAGTGTGATGCCCATATGTTCTCTCTTCTTTTAAAGAAAAAGTAATAAAAGTTTTTCAATTAGTATTCTCATTCTGGAATTGAACCCAAGCACTGCTTTTCTCCTTTATGTTGTGGAATTTCTTAACCGCCAGCTCTTAGGTGTTGGTGTTACCATATGTTCTTCATTTAAATACTGAATATCTATTTAGTGAGTTGTAGGAGGATATGGGCTGCTTGTATTTCTATGCCTCAAATTGAGGCATGAAACTTTAATGGGAAGCCATGTTATTTCATTATCGGTGTTAGTTTAGGTTGGTGGGTTCCGATTGGCTTGAGATGACATAGCATCATAAATTGTGTACTGAACCCAGCCTCTGTAGTTATTTGTGCTATATTTTCAGTCTTAGTTATAGGTCAGTAGAACACTTTTTTACTTTGTATTAAGAAATTGCATTCCCGATTTAGGATTTCTAGAAGTTTCATTTAGATTAGTCTCTTGTCAAAATCTAACATATTGGCGACCCTAATATCCATCCATATTTGACATATAAGCACTAATTACAGATGTGGCTGTTATTACTTATTATAGTAGTATGACGTGTGAGATGATCATGTAGAGCTTGCCTAGTGCAGTACTTGTGGATTGGTCTAGTTGTCGGTGCCATTCAAAATGCATTTCTCGAAGGCTCTGGGAGGTTATACATGTCTTTGTCCTTGTTTAAAATAATTATTGGCATAATGACGCTGCAATCCTTGACAACGACCTATTGTGTGAGCAGTTAACTTAATATTTCCCCCCCTTCATTCTACGTCTAAGGAAGTCCTTTCTTCCGCAGGTGCGAGCCATTTGATACCTATCCAAGAACTTATGATCTTTTGCATGCAGCTGGTCTCTTTTCACAGGAGCAGAAAAGGTAATTTTCTTCTAATCATTTACATTTGGTGGTTCGCTGCAAGCAATAATAGATGTTACTTTTAAGTTATATTCTTTATCTCTGCGTTAACCATAGTTTTTTTTTTTTTCATGAACAATCTAATACATAATGGCTGTATTTTTGCATTGTTCTTTCCTTTTTTTTTTAAACCAAATATGGTATATATGTCAATATGTACTTGGATCTGCTACTTTTGAAATCTACTTCTGGAAGAGTGCAAGTTGTGCTTGGGAATTTTGAGTTAAAAACAAATATAGCAGATGTGAAAATCACTAAATTGAACCTTGTAAAGAAACCTTGTACAGGCTCAAAATTGTCATGAGGCCTATTGAAGGAAAATGATCCTTTCATCCCTGCCGTTGGCCTCTGAATGTATATTTTGTCCAACTTCAGATCCTTGCATTTCTGCATCGTAAAGTTTAAAACTAAAATACCTGCTTTTATGTTTGAAGGTGCGACATATCAGTCATATTGTTGGAGATGGATCGCATACTGAGACCTGGTGGACGTGTTTATATTCGCGACAAGAAAACTATCATCTATGAGATTAAAGTGGTCACTGATTCAATGGGTTGGAGGTGTGACATAAGAGACACATCGGAGGGCCCATATGCCAGCAGAAAACTACTCATGTGCCTGAAAAATCTGCTACGTTTATAATACCATCCTCGTTCTTGCATTCCTTGGTCTTTTTCTGTGAGTATAGCCATCCCGCCGTTTTCTGTTGCCCTACTTCATCCAAGTGTTATTATATAACGTGAAAATGTTCATTCTTGCAGATGATGTAATAAGCATGCTGTAATTCAAGTGGTTGGAAAGTCGGTCTTCAATATTTCTTGCATGTGTTAGCTCATCTGATTTTTATTTTATTTTTTGGTTATTAAAATTTGTGCAAGTTGCTCTCTCTCTCTCTCTCTCTCTATCTCTCTTGCTCGCTCGCTCGCTCGCTCTCTCACACACGTACATGTGGTATATAAGAATTGGATCCTAAGAATATTTAATGCCGGCCATGCAATAGTTCGCGAATTATTGACAAATAGTCAATTTCAAGTTGAGTTGTCTCGCTATCTAATTGTGAGATTAAACTGACCGTAGCCACAATGGTGGTAGGCTCCTCATTCTCCACGATCTATCACCTAACATCAAACTTTTCGAAAGAAAGACCAAATTCTGTTAAATGGATGCGATGACATAGCATTGTGCAGAGCTAAGTACATTTGGATTGATCTGCTGACTTCTCATTATTCTTATATTTAAGTTAAATATGTGTGTGTTTTTATGTCATATATCTGTCTTAGCAGCGCTAATTCTAATTTGTTTGAAAAACAAGTGGTTTGGCAGTTTCCCCTACTCTTTATCGGCTAGCAAGGGGTTAGTCTCTGAGTTATGGAGAAAAACGTGCAGGATTAGCGCTCCTTTTCAGCACATTATTTTCTTATGGATGTCACAATTTACCGTAGTGTTTCTTCAATTGGTAGAATTCTAGCCAAGGTTATCTAAACTTTTATCTGCTAGGTGTAAGAGATATTCATTTACTGAGAAACTAGTATAAGATGGCTCAGGATCTATATTACTATCTGAGAAGATCTTTCAGAGATGTACGTGGGAAAAATACAATCACCATCCAGTACACAGAAGTATCTGTAGATGGGATCCGAATGGTCAGGTTTCTCATTGTCTTATAAAACAGCAATTTATTATGACATCTTTATTTTTTCTAAAAAAATGTGTTTTAGGAAGGATTTATTACTAAAAGATATGTTTTAAAAAAGAAAACCTCCAAGACGACAGCTGGGAGGAAGCGGGCCCCGTCTTTACTCACTATCCCACGAGGGAGATTCCATCCGACCGTCTTCATTCGTCACGTGCACTTCCAAAAAGGGTAAAAATCTTTATTCGTCATGTACGCTTCCCTAATGCAATGTCACCGCACATCTCTTTACACCGATCCCGAGCATATTAATCTTGCTCATCTCAGCCGTCACCACTTCATGCGGCGATGATAGCAGTGCTCGGCTGTAAATACCGTTCACCAAAGCCTGTTTGTTTTTTCCTACTCGGACTGACACTATCCACTATTATTTCTTCTCACACCTTCTCCGCGCTCGTCGACGTTGAGTTCCTCCGCCGCCTGAGCACGACCACCGGCTATGGAGCCGCTCCTTGAATCTATCTGGAAGGTACACCTAGTAGTTGGCTTAAACCTCACTGTACCCTCGCTCTTGATCTATCAGACTCTATTTCTCCGCCGTTTGGATTTTTCTGGTTCTTTCAAATTCTCAATGCAATGCGCGTCGTGATACAACGTTTTCCTTTGTTTATGCAAGGAATTTATGCGATGGATCCTGATTGGATCAAGTAGTTGAGTTCCATGTGATATTTGATCTCCTCTGTGATCTAGTTCTCAGCCAACGCTTGTAATACGATTTTTTGTTGGTGTGTAATAGAAATTTTGTGCGACTTGGGATTCCCTGATTTCACAGAATGTAGTTTACAATTTATTTGCTGTCATCCTGGATGGTTAGAGCTAGTCTTTGATGCATTCGGCTCGATCCCCTAGTGCGTGTTCGAGTCATATTTCTGCACGCGTGGGAGCACGAGGGGACTTTATTCCCCATTTCCGAAGATTGTGAGCTGCCAAGCATGACATCGATCAAGTGTTGTCTCCTTATTGGTGCTATTCAGAGATATCCGAGGCCCCGAGATTGAGAGACTCATATGCGTGCGACATAAGAACCATAGCATGCCAGTTTGTGCCTTACGGAACTTTCCGACTTTCGATATTTTTTTTTTAGATTAAGGAGGATAAATCCAGCCGGAACCAAGTTACTTTGTGAGCTTTACAAACTCAATCTCTACCATCTGAGAAACCTAACCTGTGGGCAAACACAAGCCGATTTCACCCTACCATGAGGTATAAAGGGGATAAATCCTTTCTATATGCTGTCTCAGCCTTTACAGTGCTTGCCATGATGTTATGTTTGTCATCCTTTTTGTAAGTTTGTATGGTTTCGCTATGACTCTTTGGCTCGGGCATCATGCTATGTATGATTGAGTTCAGAATTATGAATTAAGCTATTGCAGTATGCAAGCTTGTCATTACTTTGCTTCATTTCCACAAAAGTTGACTTGAATTAGCTGTTCTTAGGGGTCTCATATATACTTGACTTTTGGGATTTGTTTTCTTTTTGTTGGTTCTTAATGTTGAAGCCAAGCTACAGATTGATGGAGTTGTAATTAGCTTATATATGAGTTTCAGCTTTCTAGATTGTCTACTTATCTAAGATTTAAAATATGGCTGCCTACATTCTACCCTCTCCAGACCCGCTCAGGCGGGATTTTTACTGCAATGATGGTGTTGTTGTTGTAAGCTTGGTGACATCATAAGTGTGCAATTCTGCTACCGTAGGTTAGAATCTTATATAGGTACTAATACTTTGACATGTTCAGAAAGTCATCAAGAGATGTAGACAGATTGCGGTACTGGTAGGTAATTACAATAGCATGGTAGAACACGCAATTTATGGAGTACCACTAGAAGAGATCCGAGAGCAATGGATGTTTTGTTTGGTTGTGGAAAAGTGTGTTTTCTGTTAATTTTATAGATTCTTGTTCTGTTTAACTATAATTAATTTGATCCTCAGTACTTCATTTTGGTACATTGTTCTTGCACATGTTTTTGGGAAAGATGATTGTCTGCATTGTCAAATTTTGAGTCTCTTCTTGTTTTGGTCATAGTAGTGTCAATTTAGGAGAATGCCAGCCTTAGTCATAAGTTTCTTGTTTACTTCATCATGGTTATATTATTTGCTTGCTATTGTCGTTTCAATGATTAGTCTTTTACCTTGTGTCACTGTGCAGTATCTAATCACTCATTTCAGCGAATTTCAACTGGCTACTTTTGGGTCTTTCATTGTTCATGAAAGTGTCTTTTTCTTATCTGGGCTGCCATCAATATACTTTGAGAGAACCGGTCTATTCAACAAATATAAAATTCAGGTTTGTTCATGTGTTGTTTTTCATTCTTTTCCAAACCAGAATTTTTATTCGTTAGTGTTTTGTGCAAATTAATGGAGTTCATGCTTGGAAAGGCTTCCTGAATTTTATTGGTCACTGATGTTCTTTAGATTTACCAAACGTATTTGCTGAACCATCCCAAGTTCCCTACTCAAATGTTTTACAGGACTCAGGATTTTCTTTATACAACTTCTATTGTATTTCTCATTTTTACTTTATGAATGACCTAGTTGGCAGAATAACTTTTTGCATGTTTAATACATTCTGATTTTTAACTTTACGTATGGGTTACAAGCTCCTTAAATGATTGTCTTTTGTTATCTCATTCCGACTATGTCTCATTTGATGCTGAGTTTCTGATATGTTTTACCTGTTAAAGAATATGGTGAAGCATTTGTGTGTGTATTTGCCATGTGCATTTGCAGGTTGTCATAATTGCCAAGATTTTTTCTTTTGAACTCCCTAGCAGTATCACCACCTTTTCATTCGACTTTTCCTCTAATATCTGTATCATATATAAAACTCGTCTTTGCAGGGCAAAAATAACACTCGAGCAGCTCAGGAGAAATGTATAGCACGCCTAATTTTGTATCATGTCTGTGTGAATTTACCGGTGATGATCGTCTCTTATCCTGCATTCAGATACATGGGACTTAGATGCAGTCTACCATTACCATCATGGTACTAGAATATCTTCCTACTTTCATGCTTTTTAGGTCGCTGCTTCTCCTTTCCTTTTGTTTTCAAATTTTTCGTTTTGACTGTCTTAGCTTTGTGTTTGTCTAATTTAGCAGTTGTCTGATTTAAATTGCAATAGCTACTGATGATGCTGGAGGACCTAAAAGTAGATTATTTGGCAGAAAAGCAATGAAACTTGGATACTGAACTTAGTTTGCTAGATTCTTGTAATAAGTGAGGTATGTGCCGACTGATTGCGTTCTTTACATATTTTTGTAGGAAAACCATTCTGTCGCAAATAGTTTTCTACTTCATCCTCGAAGATTTTATATTCTACTGGGGGCACAGAGTACTGCATACAAAATGGCTCTACAAGCATGTGCACAGCATTCACCATGAGTAAGTAAACTGCTTTAAAAGATGTTTTGACTTCTCTTTTTTTTTGCTCTGTAACGAATTGATCATCAATGTTAGATACGCGACACCATTTGGATTAACTTCTGAATATGCACATCCTGCCGAGATTCTATTCCTTGGATTTGCAACCATAGCAGGTCCAGCCATCACGGGGCCTCATTTGTTCACTCTATGGTTTTGGATGATATTAAGGGTGCTGGAGACAGTTGAGGCGCATAGTGGATATCATTTCCCTTGGAGCATCTCAAATTTTTTCCCCTTATATGGGGGGTAAGTTAAATACTCTTTTTCTCAGACTAATGAAAATTTTAACTTTTCCCTCTTTTTTTTTTTTTTTTTTTGAAAGTTGTGTTTTTGGTCAACTCTACAGTGCTGACTTTCATGATTATCATCACCGCTTGCTCTACACCAAATCTGGAAATTATTCGTCAACTTTTGTGTATATGGACAGGTACAATAAGAAAGAATTTTTATGTTTATGTGGGTTATTTAGGTTAATATATGGTTCAAGTCCTCTAAGCTTATTAAGTATGTTCCTGTCACCTTGATTGTAACCAATGAATTAATTGGCATTAATGGCTCTACCATCACCCTTTACAAAAATGTGCCTATAACCATTATCCCCGATTTGAACACTATTAATATAGCAATTGAGAGCTGTCAAAAGTGGATCAGACCCTTCTTTACATTGAATATAAAGGTTACCCTTGAAGGTCTGGTGGGATGGCCTGGTAGTGGAGTAAAAAGTTCTCCCTACGTCAACTGGGTTCGAAATCTGCTATCGTGAAAACTGGAAGAGTTTTCTTCGGTGCAGATTCCCCTTCCCAGGTGCTTGACCTGTGGGCCGCCATTAACACGGCACATGGCTCATGCTTGATGGTGGAAATGGTGGGGTCAGTCTTGGATGCAATAAGTTGGGTTCCCTGGTTATGAAATAATAATAATAACAACAATATTGCTTCTTAAAATTTAGTTTTAACCATCATTGTTTCTAAGCAGTATCTTTCTTTAGTCAACATGAATTCATCATTTCATATTTATTGCTTTTTGGTGATACATCACATGGGTCATCTAACAGCAAAATAGATAGTTTGAAAGACTTTTGACTTTTTTGTTTTTGCTGCAGTCACATTCTTGTCACCATAAATTTGAATATTTGCTGCAGTCACCTCACGTTCATGTCACAATAAATTTGACTATTATTACAATAAAAATTGAGATGAAGTGTCACCCTTCAGGCTATTTGGCACTGACAAAGGCTACCGCAAGCTGAAGGCTCTCCAGAAAGAATGTAAGAGCCATGAAACGTGAGGTAATCGCTTAACAGTATCTGAAGCTGTTCACTATCATCTTTGGTGTTAAAACTCGCATCTTTGGCATGGTCGTCTGTCTCCATATCGTACAGTAGGGGTTGTAAAAACAAGCTGGGTAAGTTTTCGAGTTCTTTCTTTCAACTTCCTGACACCATTTTTAAGACCCATTGGCGTTTTAAATTGTGTTTGTCTTGCCACCTGTCACATAAGTGTAAGTAGAATAAATGTTTACATGTTTTAGTCTGTTGATGTTGTGGGATGATAATAGAACAATCCTTGTATCTCGTGTGCGGTCACAAAATCAATTGTGTTGAGACATGGTAGTTGTAGCTGATCTAGAAACCTTCGACCTCTCAAGCCACGCACTTACCCCTTATTTATTTATTGCCTTATTCATTTCCCATTATATCAACGGAATTCATTTCCGAGATAACTATTCATTTCCCATTACATTCTCGTTGGCACTTGATTTTACGCAAATGAATCTTTCACTGCTTTACATTATGTGTGCTCCTTTTGCTGCCAGTATCTGGCAGAAACCTATACAATGGTAGCCTTATGATGATGTAACAAAGCTCAATCATCATAAAAATCAGTAAATGCATATTTGATCTTGGGAATTGTATAAATATCTATCTGAAAGCTACTTTGCGCTCCTTGGTAGAGACTCCAACTGCTCTGCGTCCTCTCTTATGATCTTTATTAATCTTAGGACTTCGGTCCATGCTTTTTTAGTCCTTTCCGCATATATTATGGAGGATTTGAACTCATGTACTCTCCTTATTAGAAAATATTTTGACCACCAGTCTTTGGGTGCTTTTTTTTTTTTTTTTTTTTTTTTTTTTTTTTTTGAGAAAAACAGTCTTTGGGTGCTTGTCTAGGCCCTTTTTTTTAAAAAAAAATTCATGTCTTCGGAAATATGCTTCTTTATAATAGAAATAATGCTTTTATTGTGATAAATTATAGTTTCCTTGTTTCAATCTATACTTTTAATGAATTATCCTTTTTTTTCTTTTACACTGATGTATAACTGAAATAATACGAAAACAATTTTTTTTCTCTATAACATCACTATGTTTTGACGGTTGATTTCAGAACTGAAAACTTATGTTGGGTGACTTAGAGCAAAGGAAAGCTTGACGGACTGCAGATTAAATGCTTTATATCTTTTCTTGGCTATAATTTACCTCGTTATAAGAAATGTATCGGCAGCCGTTAAAGAATGTCCATAGAACTAAATTTTAGAATATCACGTCTTAGGTTAGTTATAAATATTCTGAGTTGAACATTTCGTGCTTCAGTTTCATTTGTAGTATTTGATTAGAAGTTTGCCTCCATTATCTAAGTTATATCTAATTTTAAAGACAAAATATCTTTTTTAACCCCTGAATTTAAAAAAAAAAGTGCTTTTATAATTCTGAATTTTAAATTGTACTCGCGATAATCCTGAACTACGAAAAAACGTCCATAATAATCTTGCCGTCAGTTTTGTCGTCCGTCGTCGTTAATTCGCTAACGTGGCCGTTTTTTAATTTTTTTTATTAATTTGAATTTTTTTAATTTTATAAAGGACAAAAATGTCGGAGGAGGATTTATTCCTAGAAAAGTAATTAAAAATAAATACATATGAAGATATATTTGTTGCTCCACAAAGTTTACAAAAAATTAAAATTGATTAAAAAGTAATTTAGAATCTGTCACGTCAGCAAATTTAACAGCGGCGGACGAAAAAATTGACGGCAAGATTATCGTGAGTACAGTTTAAAGTTCAGAATTATAGAGATATATTTTTATAAAGTTTAGGAGTTAAAAAAGATATATTGTCAATTCTAAATGAGAAAACTTCTACTCTTCCACAAATCTCTACAAGGATCTTTCAATATTCATAAACTTCCACATCAATCTCACAATTGATTCCACTACTATATCCGTGTATTGCATCACAAATCAACTTTATCACTAAAATACTGTCACATCAATTTTGAACTCATGTACTCACCTTATTAGAAAATATTTTGTACTCCTAAATATTATGAGTTGAACATTTCGTGCTTCAGTTTAAGTTGTAGGATTTGATTAGAAGTTTGCCTCCGGTGATCTAAGTTATCTCTAACTCTAAATGAGAAAACTTTTACTTCTCCACAAATCTCCCCAACGATCTTTCCATATTCTTAAACTCCCATACCAATCTCACAATTAATACCACTATTATCTCCATGAATCTCACCACATATTAATTTTACCACTAAAATATTATCATATCAGCGTTTGGGAGATTTGTTGGGAGCATAGCATTGCTCATTCTAAATATCTCTGATCACGTTTGAAGTTTCGGCCAGCTGTTGAATCAGATATGGCAGATGCTGTCACCACCGCCCATCTTATATTTAACTATTTCTCGTTAAATTAACGCATTACATTTTAGAAAGAAGCCCATTGAAGCCTGAGACTGTTTGCAGTACTTATGGGGGGGCAAGAAACAGGGTGGTATGCTGTTAAGTAACCATTATTATGTTAGAATTAGCGAGCCATATAAGGGTCGGCTACTTCACACGCTTAGTGGGTGGATTTCTCTGACTCTGGCTCAAAATTTTCGCCGAATCTTTTCGGGATCATTTTGCGATTTTATTTTATGGAATGGGTGTTACTGATTGCTTGGTTACATTGTTGAATACGTGCCTCAAAATTTTTGCCTGAAAGAATTTTTTGATTAGAGTTGAGTTGTATAGTTTCGATGCCAAACTTATCTTCCTTAAACATAAACACAAATGAAGGGCGTCCATCTGGGGGGAAAAAAAGAAAAGAAAAGAAAGCATGTGGAGGGCGGCTGGCTGTATGGAAAATCGGAATTCTTTTTTTATTTTTTAATCTTTTTATTATGTACTTTTTAATTTTTAGGCCTAGAAGCTGCGGCATACAGAAACCGTTGTTATATGTAACGTGGCCTTAAAAACTATAGTTTTTTTTTTGTTTTTTTTATTATGAATCACTATGTGCTTTGTTATTGTGTTAGGCCTACTTCCGTTTACGAGGTGGGATTAGTTAATTAGAAAATCAACATACATATGTAATATTAGTGTCAGCATGTGTTTACAAGTTCCAAGATCCACGTTAAGAACTTGAGATAGTTCCGAAATGTTCGTCGTCGAATGGGTGCATCCGGGTCGGTTTTCTTAAACATTTTGCTCTATACACCTTCATTTGACACGTGATTGAATGAGTATATATAAGTATATAACTATCAAATTCTAACAGCAATTAATTAATTAAACAGATAAGATTAGGTGTCGTAGCGGACGGGATAGACGAAGTAACAGGCTAAGAAATATCTGCAGCATGTCCGATTTTTATTGTCACTAACGTTATTTCTTATGGCGGCATGCGCACATGTATTTCTTCGTGTATGGGAGTCTGGTCTATGGGTGCTATATTTACATGCGAGTGGTCTAAACTAAGGTTCCTTAGAGGAGCCGGATTTGAACAAGTCTAATTTAGCGATATTAAAAGTAAGCATCGTGACTAGCCAACATTAGTTTAGTTAATTAGCTGGATTAAATGTTGTTAGAGTTTGTGTCTGATAAATGACACGTTTGAAATAGAAAAAATTTAGTATACCGTTCCTCTTCTAACGGAGATGTACTATAACAATAGAACTCGACAACTATTGATTAAAAAAAAAAAACAAATACTGTGGGTTAAATGAAAGATGAAGATAATAATTGTTTCGACAAAAAAAAAAAAAGATAATAATTGTTTGTAGTGTCGTATTTATTTGCTGCTAGTCCCATATTGTCTGTCTGGGAGTGAAAGTGTTTTCTTGTATCCTCACTTGTTAAGCGGGAGCTAGTCCTAAGTAGATGTTTATTATATATTATTTAGTTTAATTTTTCATTATTATCGAATTAGAGTAGTACGTATTTTAACTGATGTTACTCACTCAAATTCATCCAATGCATACCAATTCAAAGAGATAAATATAAAGTTTAATTTATTTTTTTATAATTATTTACCATCTACAAAGCATTCTATTATCTATTAATCATCTTACATTAATGTAAGCCAAATAAGTTTAAGGATAGGTATTTTTGGAAACTTAACCTCTGCCTCGGTAACGAATTTATAAATAAGTTTTTTATTTATATTCCGGTTATTATTTATGTTATTAAATATCTATTAAATTTTTTCAGAAAATTATATAATAAATTTATAGATAGTATTAACATTATATTTAAAATATTTCAGAAAATATTTTTAGACAGTCTTAAAATTTTTAACGAGTTAGTAGTTTATTTTTTTAATTCACTAAAACTTGAAAAAAAAATTTCAAAAAAAAAAGATATGAAGTTTTAGTCTATATCGAAATTTATTTGTGATATGATAACAATAATTTATAGTATAAATTAAAAAATAAAGTGCTAATTTTATATAAAAAAAAAAATTGTAAAATTTATCAGTTAATTGGGAAATAGTTTTAAAATAGGTGTTGATACGCAATTAAGCTATACCTTTCATTAACAAAGTACGTAAACTTCCACGCAAAAAGATAGTTATTTTAAAACGTTGTGGAAAAGAATAAATAATTCATAAAGATGGGTCGTGTCGGCGAAGCCCGGTCCACGTACGCCGTGAGCTGTGACCTTCCCCTTTGCCCAGTTTCACCACCTCATCGTGCCTACCTCATCATGCCCGAGCCTGTTCGAGCCGATCCGAGCTGAGCTAAGCTGAGCGACGCTGGTTAAAAAAACTTAGATTAATTTTCAAAATGCGTATTATATATCTTTTAAAACTCATACGTTTTGTTTAACCTGTTGCCAAACATTTCCCCTCTCTGAATTTAATTTATTTCTCCGTCGTCGTTTAAAAATAAATATGTTCCTTGGATCTGGCCATTCTCCATTATATTTTAAAAAATTAATATATATTAATATAGATATATATTAAAGTTATAGATTATTAAATGATTAGAGATTGGGGTGGCATGAGACAGGGGGCCTTCATCACTCTCTGTAATTTCGAGCCTAATATTTTCGGGACGATGAACCAAGTTCTCCAACAAATTCCAGACAAATTGATCCCTATTATCGGAGTCTAATAACTCCATTTCTAGATTCACCATCAATTATGCGATTATAGTAATAACTATATTTTACCATGCATAGTTGAGCTTTAAAACTTAAAACAATTTAATAATGTGCTGCCAAAAACATAGTACAAAGAAAATTGGTTATAAATTATAATATAGTCTAAAACTATACTATATTAGAATATCGTAAACGTTGCATATATATATATATATATATATATATATATATATACCCTATAAAAAGTAAAACTGATTTTAATACCGTCTAGATAAAAATTCTAAAGCTCCTTGGTTGATAGTATATAATTTATGCTATTTGTGAAATTATTTATTTTGACAGTCGCATAAAAAAATAAGACGGTTATAATAATATCTAGAATAAACTCAAATAAAAAAAAAAAACTTATGCATTGTTGTATAATTTTAGCTGCTCATGTTACTAAACTCCTTCCAAACCTTTCTATTGACACTGTTTGTAGGATCATAGCAAATTTTTCAAATAAGATTAATATCTTCTGATTTCTATTCTAGATGTATGATCTAAGATAATTTCTATAGAATAAGCTATAAAATTATTGAGCTACATACAGTAAATATACGTAACTTTTTTGTTAAAATCCATTTAGAAAATACACTGCCAACAAAGGTGAATAATTTATTATAATTAATATAATTAAAACGGCTTGTTATTACTTAAAAGTTTTACTATATTTATTCAAAAAATTATATAATAAATAATTATATAAAATATATAATAATATTATAATTATATATTTTTATAGATATAAATATAATTTTAATAATTTATATAGATACGAAAAAAATATACAAATAAATTGAATATATAATAAAAATTAGTTGTATGATTTAATATGTAATTTATTGGTTGAATGATTTTTTTTATTACTAAACTTTAAGGGAAGTTAGATGTCTAAATTTTTATTTATTAGTTTCAAAATCAATGTTTTAGCTCTATGTACGGAAATCGAGAGATATTTTTCAAGAAATAGAGGTACCAATTTCGCTCGTGGATCAAATCCGAAGGAAAGACGAGTCGGTGGGTCAAGTACAGAAATAAGGTCTCGAGTTGAATCTAGTGGCTGTATAGTTAACTGCCGCGTGTCCACTAAGACAGATGGCGTCCGCTGGTGACGCCGAGGAGAATATAGATCGCCGACGAGATCGAATCGGCGCGCCGAGTCAAAGATCACGAATCCCACCTACGTGTCCACCATGCTGGGTCCATAGGTGGCTCGGTTGCCTTTGACCCTTGCCTTGAACCCTTCTTGGTTCACGTTTGACTTCAATGGTTGGGTGAACCGGACCGGTCCGGTTGCTGGAGGTTTGCGTTGCTTGGTTTGTCTCTTGTAAAAGTTGCATGTGAATCACATTTCTAGGGTCTTCATGTTGGAAGGAGTTATGGGATTGTTTATTTTCTTTTCTTTTAAATTACTGAAATTCTTGCATGAATAAAGTATAATTACAATCTTATTAATATAAAAAAATCATTCACCTTTAAAATTTGGACTCAGTAAATATTTTTTAGATGTGTCGTCAAGTTTATTTTTATCATTTATTTTGATAAAAAATTAAGCAAAATATAGTACTTTTCAACTAGCGCTTATTAAAATTTAAACTTTTGATCTACTATTCAAGAGAAGTAAATTGTGGTTGTCTTTCGGTATCCATTTATTAATCAATTGAATTAAATATTAGTTAGTAGAACTTAATTTTATCGAGGATGAAAGACTGTCAAGTTAGTATCGAACAACACTTTAAATTGTATGGAGCTATTATTTGATTAATACATTTTTTTAAATTATAGTTTTAATATATTTCTGAGCGATTTGGTAGATTTATTAAATGACTTGGCAAATTCAACATGCTTATACTGTTGGTGTTATTGATTAATACATTTCCATATCATTCAATTTTCATATTTTATTGCTTCAAACCAAACGTCATCTTAATTCTTTTCCACACGTGATTAATGATAACAACACAAATTTGATTGCAAATTTGGTTAACAGATAATAATCAGTTACTTATGCATTTGGTATCCCTAAACCGGGTGAAACCGGTTCACAAGAACCAAAACAAATCATGAATCCAGCGTGAACCAAACCCATCTTGCACATGACACAATCTATCATCATCCTATATAAACCCTCTAACTTCTCCTTCCCGGAAATCTTTCTGTTCTATTCTAATCTGTCATCATCAAACACGCAGACACATAATTCGACATCCAAAGAGTTCATTTTTAATGTTGTCATTCTTCTCCAGCGATAATCGAAGCTCTTCATCTTTAATGGCGGAACTCAGCTGCTGCTATGACGTCATCACTTCTTCAGACGCATCATCTCCTTCTTCATCTTCACGTCATCATCGCAAACGCCCTCATCCCGACCCCTCCGCCGCTGCAGGTGGTGATCTATGGTTCCTACGTTCAAATCACTCTTCCGAAGATCCTTCGTTCCATCTGCCGCCGGAATCGGCTGTCTCCGTCGGGGCCGCGTGTGATGAGTGCCCCAGGTTCGGTTTCAGCTCCATCTGCGGCCGGCGACGCGACATGGAAGATGCTGTCTCGATTCGGCCGGAATTTTTCAAAAGCGATTCTAAGTTCCACTTTTTCGGCGTCTTCGATGGCCATGGCTGCTCTCATGTAAGCTACTATCATCAGATTCCCCAGTTATCCTCTCAAAATAGAGCTTTGCATTGAAATCCTTGGCCATAATTCCAAAATCGGCGGTCCCTTTATTCCAAAAAATTTCAAAAATAATTGATGCTAAAAAGTTGGTCTATGGATATGTATTTAATAGATTTGTATTTACAGGTGGCGATGGCATGCAGAGAACGAATGCATAAATTAATGGCCGATGAGATGAACAGCGTCGGTGGAGTGACAACACGCCGGCGGTGGGAGGACACGATGGAGCGAAGCTTCGAGAGAATGGACGTGGAGGCGACGGCGCTGAATCTCGGCAGCGCAGTCCCCTCCGCAGGTCAAATCGCCGGCGTGGGGCGCTGCGCGTGCGAGCTCCAGGCGCCGAAATGCAACCACGTGGGGTCTACTGCTGTCGTGGCGGTCGTGGGGCCTGATAGGATTGTCGTCGCCAACTGTGGCGACTCTCGGGCCGTTCTTTCGAGGGGTGGCGCCGCCGTGCCCCTCTCCGCCGATCATAAGGTAACAATTTTGAATCGAATATACTGGTTAACTGATCATCTAATTAACTTGATTATGAAGTTAATTGGTTAATTAATTCATGAGCAGCCGGACCGACCAGAAGAGTTGCGGCGCATCGAGGCCGTTGGCGGGCGCGTTATCTACTGGGAGGGCGCCAGAGTCCTCGGCGTCCTCGCCGTATCTAGGTCAATAGGTAAGCTTTTGCTTTTTTTTTTTTTTTTTTTTTTTTTGAATAATGAGAAGTCGCTGAACTTCGCGAACTTCGTCGGTAATATCGTCCATGATTTGAAGCATAATCTAACTTACCAATGGATCTACGCAGGAGATAGTTATTTAAAGCCGTACGTGACGGCGGAGCCGGAGACGACGATAACGGACAGGACGGAGGAAGACGAGTGCCTGATACTCGCGAGCGACGGCCTGTGGGACGTGATAAGCAACGAGACCGCATGTAGGGTGGCCCGGATGTGCCTGCGGAAATGCAAGCCGGCCCCTGCCGGAGAGAAAGACGATGGGGGTTCGGACAAGGCATGCACGGTGGCGGCGGCGCTGCTGACGAAATTGGCCATTGCCAAAGGCAGCGCCGATAATGTTAGTATAGTTGTAGTTGATCTCAGAAGGCAGTGCTCGTAGTTGATTCTTCGTGATCGTGGTTCTTGTTTTCAGAGTTGTATAGTCATACGATCGTGTAGATGCAGAGATGCGAAAAATTGTCTGAATATATCAAATGAGAAAAGCAAATAAAAGAAAGAGTTTGTTCGTATATATAAATGCACTATTATAAATTATATATTTAATTATATATAATAATATTAAAAATTATTATTTTTAATATTTTTATATTTTAATTATATATATATATATATTAATTCTATTTTTATAATATTTTATATTTATTTAGTAATGTATTATTAGAGTGAGAGAAGTGTCAAATATAATATATAAAATTATTCAAAAATTGATATTAAATAATATATATATATATTATTAAAAATTTTATAAATAGTAAGGTTTAATTTAAAAAATTAATATTATAATATATAATATAATTATTTTTATATTAATTTTATGTTGTATATTACTTTTCTACATTCTAATTTTAATAAATTATTTGAGTATTTATTTATAATACTAAATTTTTTAATATTTTTTAAATAAATTAATTAAATTATATATTTTTATCAATTAATATAAATACTGCATGGTTTGTTTAGAATAAAAATAAATATTATATAATATATTAAAAATTATTTAAAATATTATATAATATAATAATTTTTATAATTTAATTTTAAATATAGATATATTGATTAAATAGAAAGTTTTTGTCCATAGTTCCAGTGTCTACCACCCTTTTCTCGTCTATGTACAAACTGTCACTACGGACAGTTAATTACAGCAATATTATGTTATATTATTATTTGATTACAGCAATATTATGTTATCACCCTTTTTCGTCTTTGTCCATAGTTCATACACCTTTTATAATTTGTTTTAAATATAATTATTTTATTATTACAACCCACGGTATTTGTACGCACGATTTATCTGAAATATTTTTTATTTAGATGGTAAACAATTTAAATGGTCTAACTATTAGCCAGTATGGTACTCGGTAGATTACAAGTGTTAGTATTTACAGTCCTAATATTATATATATATATATATATATATATATATATATATATATATATATATATATATATATATATATATATATTAAAATCTATAATTTTGATAAAAATTTACTCGGACACGAGTTTATGAATGAAGTTAAGCAGGCATGATACAAACCTAAGACATCTATGAATAAACCTTCTTAAACAATATAACTGAGGCAAATGGCTTATACTTTATATTCTCATTTATAAGAAGACCCCTTTACAATGGGGGAGTTGCGCAATAATATCAGCCCTTTCTTTTTACCTGTTATCTTCGATATTCCAGAATACTTATTAGAAATTTTTTTAATATAAAAATAAGATTTGTGATGAAATATATAATTTTTATATTCAAATTTTTTTAAAAATATTTCTAAATAATTATTTTAAGACTCCAAAACTATCAGGTTAACGGAGTAGTTTAAAATTAACTAAAATCTTAAAATCTTAAAATATTTATTTAAAACTATATTTTGAATATAAAAATTATAACTCACATTAAAATTTATAAAATTTATATTAATTTTTTTTTTAAAAAATAGTTATGTAATAGTAAAAATGACTACGACACAAATACTGATAGAAAATTTTATTTATAACTGAAAATAGCAAAATTATAATATAGATGCTGATTTATATGATTAAGAAAATTTGAGAGCATGATATAGCATTTGTCTAAGCTATAATGCTATGCTTAGTGAGCACATTCTGGATGATGATGAATTTGTGTTCTTAAACCTTCGTTGATGTTCCTCCAAAGACCGGATCCAGATCCCTACCAACCGAATCTCTCTTTTTGTCCATCTGAGATACTCGTGAAGCACCCTCCACAATTTTTTCTTTTATTTATAAAAAAAATAATATTAGCAGAGTGAAATTTTTGCCGAAAAAAGTTATTCAGGATGTTGATGTGAAATGGCAGATGAAGATATAGATTTTTAAAAACTTACTAAAACAATAAAAAAATTTGCATAATAAATAATTAATATTTATGAGCCTTTATTTTGATATTTAAAATATTCTAAAAAAATATTTTTAAATAAATATTTTAAGATTCTACAGTCAAGTAGATTAAAATTTTAAATTTTTTTAATATTTTTAGCCCCATTACTGTTGCAAATTTATTTTTAAGTCATTTTTCTAAAGAAAATGTAAAACAAATTTGAAATGCCATTTAGTTGTAGGTATCGATCAGTATAATCCGTGCCGGACGGTATGTTTTATTATGGCAGCTATTGTTAAGGTATGTATCGAAAAAGTTTATATTTAAATTTTAAATTTTTTAGTTTTAAAAATAATAATTAAATTTATATTGGTACAGTTGGCACGACACGCTCGACACATCTCAAATATAAAATTTATCAAAACGCGGCAAAAGACGACGCGTTAAAACTTAGATTCACCTTATTATCATATACCCAACATTGCACCCTCATGCTAGTGGAAGTAGTAAAGTTTCAAATTAGAGTATGAAAGCCTACTTATAAAATTTGTTAAGAAAATAAATAATAATATTCGGAAATCTGGTTAAAAAGAAAAGAAAATCTGGTGCGAAAATGAGAGCACAGAGAGAGAGAGAGAGAGAGAGGGAGAGAGAGAGCTGATGATGATAAGACAGAAGCGAGAGCGACCCTTCATTTGTAGGTGTAAATGCTCTCTGCAACGCGTAAGGCTTCAAAATCTCCCCCTCCTCTCTTCCCCAGCGAACAAGATTTGCTCAAATCTTAGGATAGTGACTTAAGAAGCAAGGACATATATACGGGTTTGGAGATACGACATGATACAAAAATATAATAAATTTTTAAAAATTAGAACACAAGTACGGATGGAATACGATAATAAAAAAATATAAATAAATTTTTTAAAATATTTAAATACTAAAATTTTAATTATATCAACTAAAATAAATAAATATAATATTTGAGTAAATAAATATATTATATTATTTATAATTAATTATATATAATATTATATTTTTCTAAAAATATATATTTAAAATTTGAATTTTTAAAAAAAAAAATTTAAAAAAGGATTCGCGTGTCGGACACTTCTGCCCGCGTGTTCAAACCGTGTCCCAGACATATCCGACCTTTTTTTTTCCTTTTTTTTGGGACGTGATATGTGGTGTGTCAGACACGTGTCCAGCCGTGTCCAAGATATGTTTGTATTCGATGCTGCACCAACACTGCACCATAACGATTTTCGAAGTATCCGTGCTTTCTAGATAGAGCCCTTTTTCTAAAAATTTTGTTAGTGATATATAATAGTATTACTAGCATATATAAGTATTGGCACAGTATGTTTTCGGCAAGTTAAGTTAGTATTGCTAGCAGTATACCACTATATCGTTATATAAAATATAATATATTTGGAATACCGATGGGAGAAGGAACTTAAAGAGCTATACGCTCTTGGGTCGGTTTGTGCAGTTATTTAGACCAATTCAACCAGCCTCGATTTTGGGCTCGCTCGGTTCCATTGAGTTGTGGGAGGACCAAACAAGTAGACCATCACTCAGAATTCAGGCATCAGATGAGAAGAAGAGCAAAGAAGAAGAGGAAGAGTAAATAATTATTCCCCCTCAAAAATAAGAGGAGAATTGAACGGTTCAAAAAACTAGAATCTTTGCCATGTATTGGATATGTTATATACAACAATATACTACTACTCGGTGGGGTCCCGGGACTCCAACTCAGCTACCCTTTAACCGCTACCTCGTGTCCGTAGACAAAACTAGGGGGCCACGGAGAATGTCGAGATTAGTTATGAGCTGGATCGTGTCGAAAATATGTTTGGACGTGGCGTGGACAGTTCGTATCCGAGGTGTAAACATTGCTGTGGATGGAGTCATGGAGAACGTCTGAAGGAGTTGATCGAGCGGTGTTTTTCAGCACAAAATGGACCACTTTTTTGTTTATTGGCGGTTTGTTTTCATGGCACACGATAAAGATGCCATCTATAGCTACGGGTTTACTCCTCTTGGGTGGGTTCCATTATTATTTATATAAGGAACATCTTGAAAATTTTCATATTTTTAGGTAGGAGCGTAACAAATTCCGACATGATTATGTGTGTTTTCTAATTTTATAGAATTCGTATTTAATTTTAGAAGTTTTAGTTATTATTATGATTACTGAATCTTAATTTACGGGTATATACACCTTATCTAACTGTTTAGGCACAGTAGAAAAAGACGGCTTGAACGGTGATAGATGACCGGATGTCGTATTAGATGAGCGGAGGTTCGGAAGTACTTTTCATCCAGATTATGCTTTTTGCGTAACCAGTTGTAAAAATATTATGCTGTCCGATCCGCACCCGTGTCTCTTCGTGTGCGATGTGGTACTTTCACTGAGGTTACTATGCGAACCACCTCGGAATTCAACTGCAACCTCCCAACAGTTACAAATTTTGGCTCAACTATTGCAAGAAGACGGAGGACGACTAAACCTAGAGATGTCAGCCGTACGGTCCCACACGGCTGAATGCGGGTGGCCCGCACATATCGTAATACAGGCCGGGCCGGCCCAGCTCGCCCGCCTTGCAACTAGCGGGACGGTGGCTCGCTCAGCCTGCCGGCTCGAGGGCCAGTCCATCCGAAAAATAAACTATTAGAGAGTAGATAACTATAGCATATGACTTGAAAGTATTAAATTAAAAAATTAGAATAATAGTTAAGAATTGAGAAGTTGTAGGTGGGAATTGAAAGATATGGAGAGGTATTTATATATATTTAGTTTAAAATTTAATATTTTTTTTTAAAAATAAAAAAAATAAAAAACAACGGCCGTGCGGGCCAGCCCCCAAGGCTTCAGCGGGTTGGCTTCTTGGGACTGGTCCGCGTGGTTTTTTCGACATCTCTACCTAAACCGCGCCTTATGGGATGTCTTTGCCACGGTGGTGCTGCATAGCACTTGGCTTCAGAGTAATAACACTAAGATCCTCTCATGACAACGTTCCTCAACGGCCACTAAGCGCCGGAAGCTTACTTACTAAGGGAATTTACATGTTACAACAGCTACAAGGAGGAGAGGATACGGCTCCGTAGGAGAACCGGCAAAACATGTTCTTCAATCAGCATCATCGGACTCTATGCACCGTTGTATATATACATTCGGTTGTCTTAGTTTCCTTCATTTGTAGTAGCTGTAAACAGTAATTATCAGTGACTTAGAGAGTTGGAAATATATACACAAGCAACAATATTGTGCTTAGTAATTTTTTATATTCTTAATATTATCAATTGTAGTTCTACAATATTACATGGTATCTTTAATATGGTCCAACTAATATTTTGTACGTAATCCTCGTACAAGATGTAAAACTAATATTTTGTACATAATACTCGTGGCACCTTCATTTTGTTTTTATTTATTTATTATTATTATACAAATATGACGTGAAATATAGCTAGTAATATGAAACTCTCAACCAAGTACGGTTCTTCCACCATCAACATAGATGATCTGGCCAGTGATGTATGAAGCAGCAGGCAAACATAGGAATGCAACAAGTGAAGCCACTTCCTCAGGTTCTCCGATTCTTCCAAGGGGTAGTTTACCCAGCTCACTTTCCATAACTTCTTTGTCTTTTAAGAACTGTCATAAATTAATCAATAATTATAAAATCTTCGAGAATGTCGTAAGAAACTCTAGCATTGCTGAGTTCGTCGATTCCTTACAGGTTCAGAAAGTGGCGTCTTAATTGGCCCAGGTCCGACGCAGTTGACCCGAATGTTATCCACCGCCCACTCACAAGCCAGGTTCTTCGTAATCTGATTCATTGCAGCTATTTCTCAAGCATATTAAAGGAATGTTATTACAGGATGCAGAAAGGAGTAAAAATGAAGCTAAATTTGAGAAATGCAAAACATATAGTATTCTAAGATTATTTTGCATAAATCAGATATTTACGTGAAATTACCTTTAGTTGCAGAGTAGATGGTCATGCCTATAAAACCTAATAACCCGGCCATCGAAGAAATGAATACAATGTTGCCTGATCCTGATGATTTCATAAAAGGGTAAGCCAATTGGCTCAAATGTAAAGCTGATTCGAAGTTTGTAGACATGAGAAATGAAATTTCTTCATCGGTGCAATCTATCGTGGGTTTCACAAATCCCGTACCAGCGTTATTAACCTGCATTAAGGTACTAGGCAAGTCTTAGTCTAGCGAAGTGTCATGTAAGATACGTGTCCGACACAGATTTAGCACCTTCGAAAAAGTGTCCGGTGTTTGTACTTTATGAGAGAGAAATGATATAGTCCTTACCAGGATGTTGAGTTTGCCGTCGAATACGGATGACACCTTCTCCATTAGTTTTTCTCGTTCCGCACGAGAAGAGACGTCGCAGACAGATCCGGTGACATTCAGTTTCATGTCCTTCCAACGGTCCAAGCATTTGTTGAGCTCTTCTTCATTACGAGAGCAAGTATGAACAACAGCACCGAATCGTGCTAGCTCTTCCACTATCGCATGCCATATATATATATATATATATATATTGCTCTGTGTCATTAGTTTTAGAGACAGCTTAAGATTTTGAATTTTGAAAAGATGACTCCAAAAGAATAAGAAAAAATATATTGGGAGACTTACATATCAATTCCTCCTACAAAACTTTTTTTTTTTTTTAATATAACTAAATCTCTCGTTTACAACTCTTATCTTCAGAATCAAAGACACTTGTTTAGAAATATTATTTATAAAAATATTAACTGCAAAAGTTTCTATTTTTTTATATATTTAAATTTTTTTAAAAGATTTCTTTTAAATAGGTTGAGGCTTTTAGTGAATTAATTTTTAAACTCACTAAAATTTTAAAACTTAAAATGACCAATTTATAAATAATTTATGAAAAAAAGTACAAAAATTGTATATCATATAAAATCTAATTTCTTTTTCTTCTAAAAAAAAAATTTATATAGTAATCAAAATGTAAAAAAAAAATTCGAAGTAGTAGCTAATTAGCAACAAATTCAAAAACTAAGGCTGAATTGCCAAGACTTTCTAAACCAGAGCTGTTATATAATTTTTCAATAACTTTACAACTAAAAATTCAGTTAAGTTAAAATAAAAAAAATTACTTTTATTAAATCTTGAGCATAAAAAATAGTGCAAAGATTTAGTGCCACTCATGATAGACAATTGTCGACACACGGTAGCTGTATCACGTCCTACAAACGTAAATTAGCACTAGGGGCGAGGAGGTGGCGTTGATTCTTATTTGGGATAATGACGTATCAGCCCCCCATTTTAAATTTTTTGGATAGATCAGTCTTTCTATTTAAAAAATAGACAGATCAGTCCCTCCGTTACTGTTTTGGATTTTTTTCGGACAAAAATATTCTCGTTTTGCCGAGGCTGAGACCACCTATTTAGAAGTATTTTTTTGGAAAAATTTTAAACGTGAGAGTTGTAGATCTCGTCGAGATTTACAATTTTCATGTTTAAAATTTTTCCAAAAAATACTTCTACATAGATATTTTCGGCTTCCAAACTATTTCAGCGATTTCGGGTCGAGCTGGTTACACTTCGGACCTCAAAAACACCTATTTCAAAGCATTGTTTGGAAAAATATTCAGCATGAAAGATGTAGATCTCGACGAACTCTACAACTTTTATGTTTAAACTTTTTTCAAAAAGTACTTGTAAATAGATATTTTTGGTGTCTGAACTATTAACAAATATAGAGATATTTTTGTCCGAAAAAAATTCAAACAGTGTTTGAGAGGCTGATTTGGTAGGTTTTTGAAATGGAGGGCTGATCTGGTACTTTTAAAACCTTGGGGAGCTGATATGGTATAAGCCCTTCTTATTTTGACAGCTCGAAACCTCAAAACTATAAAGGAGAAGAGTATATTGAGAATATTACCCAATTCCTTTTGAACCCCCAGTGACGAGTGCAGTGGTTCCCTTGAGACTCCTACTGCTCCATGTTCCATTGCTATCTTCCATGTTCAATCTCTCTCTCTCTCTCTCTCTCTCTCTCTCTCTCTCTGTGATATTTTCTGCAGGTTTTCTGGATATTTATGCTTTGGAGATTATGCTTGAGCAAATTTTTGGCATTTGAGTGTTCGATAGCGTCAAAGCAAATAAAAAAAAAGGAAATTACGTATCAGTTTGAAAACGGAGGTTGATATACAATTTTCCCAATAAAAAACAGCCGCTTCATTTGCCATGTTAGTCTCCGTCCCTACCTCTCACTTTCCTTTCTCTGAACTTAGACAAATATATAGACTTGTATTGTCATGTACTATCATGCAGATTGTATATATATATATAATTCCTACCACTCACTCTCTTATGGATAAATATATAGACTCGTCCTACTATCATGCAGATTATAATTGTAAACAGTAATTTTCAGTGACGAGTCACGCTACTCCAACTCTGACTCTTTCAACCCATTGCTAATCCCTCTTTGCAAGAGCCCTTTTTTTAATAAATACATAGTCCTGCACTTCTGAAAAAATAGGTGCATCGCGTGCTTTATGATATAAAAAAAGTAATAATAAGCAACTTAGAGAGTTGGGAATATAGACATCAGCAAAATTATATTTTTTTCGATAAATAAGCACTTGTATTGATCAAACTATATAATTACAAAATATTTGAGGAAGAAGCTAAAAAAAGCAATTACATAGCCAAAAGAATAAAATAAATAAATAAATAAATAAAAACCAGTATTTCCTTTCTATGAAAGTGGTATTTCGTTGAATAAAAGATCATCTCAAAACTTAATCAAACATGCATTAGAGATAGTAGATTATTTCATGAGCTGACAGCAATCCATGCAGCTTTTATCTGCATAAAAGAAGCAAAAAATAATACCAATTCCTTGTAGAAGAGGTATCATCTCCAAGGAATTGAGGTATCATCCCAAACTATAAATCAAAACTCAGTGCATATAAGCAAGAACTATGACAGTGGATCAGAAGATATTCATGGAATCCATCACAAAGATAATTGACAGAGGAAATATATAGCAACTAAGTCCAAAAAACCATAGAAACCAAAACCAAGAGAACCATCTTACTTGCAAGTAGAAAAAATAGTATACATAAAAACCTTTGCCAAGGACACATATAGATTCCCAAATAATATTGTGCTTAGAAATTTAGATATTCTTAATATTATCAATTCAAGTTCTTTGAATATTGCATTATATCTTTAATATGGTGCAACTAACACGGATGTAAAGCTAATACTTTGTACATAATCCTCATGCCACCTTCCTTTATTTCATATTTTCATTGCCAAATAGTTCTTCATCTTCTTACAGCACTCTTATTTATTATTATTTCTTTTAAAATTGTACATATAAGACCAAAAAGGTGACTGGTAAATGTAGAATTATCAACCAAGTATGGTTCGTCCACCATCAACACAGATGATCTGCCCAGTGATGTATGAAGCAGCAGGCAAACAGAGGAATGCGACAAGTGAAGCCACTTCTTCTGATTCTCCGATTCTTCCAAGGGGTAGTTTACCCAGCTCTCTTTCCATAACTTCTTTGCCTTTTAACAACTGTTATAAATTAATCAATAATCATAAAATCTTTGAGAATTCGTAAAAAACTCTAGTATTGTTGAGTTCGTCGATTGCTTACAGGTTCAGTAAGTGGTGTCATGATTGGTCCAGGGGCGACGCAGTTGACCCGAATGTTGTCCACCGCCCACTCACAAGCCAGATTCTTCGTAATCTGATTCATTGCAGCTATTTCACAAACACATTAAAGGGATGTTATTACAGGATGCAGAAAGGAGTAAAAATGAAGCTAAATATGAGAAATGCAAAGCATATGATATTCTGATATTGTTTTGCATAAATCAGATATTTATGTGAAAGCACCTTTAGTTGCAGAGTATATGGTCATGCCTTGAAGACTTATTAACCCAGCTATCGAAGAAATGAATACAATGTTGCCTGATCCTGATGATTTCATAAAAGGGTAAGCCAATTGGCTCAAATGCAAAGCTGATTCGAAGTTTGTAGACATGAGGAATGAAATTTCTTCCTCGGTGCAATCTATCGTGGGTTTCACAATTACCGTACCAGCATTATTAACCTGCATTAAGTACTAGACAAGTGTTAGTCCCGCAAAGTGTCATGTCAGATACGTGTCCGACATGGACTAGGTGCTTTCGGAAATATAATGATAGACGAGATAATGATATAGTCTTTACCAGGATGTTGAGTTTGCCGCCAAATATAGAAGACACCTTCTTCATGAGTTTTTCTCGTTCCGCGCAGGTGGAAACATCGCAGACGGATCCGGTGACATTGAATTTCATACCCTTCCAGTGGTCTAAGCATTTGTTGAGCTCTTCTTCATTGCGAGAGCAAGTATGAACAGCAGCACCAAATCGTGCTAGTTCTTCCACTATCGCATGCCTGATATATATATATTTGCTTTTTTGTAATTACGTAAGTTTCAAATACAGCTCAAGATTTTGAATTTTTAAAATGTAACTCTACAAGATTGAGAAAGAGTAGTAGAGTATATTGAGAATATTACCCAATTCCTTTAGAACCCCCAGTGACGAGTGCTGTCGTTCCTTTGAGACTCCATCTGCTGCTCCATGTTCTACTGCTTTCTTCCATGATCAATCTCTCTCCTCTCTCTCTCTCTCTCTCTCTCTCTCTTTCTCTCTCTCTCCGTGTGATTTTTCGCAGGTTATCTTGAACTTTTTTTTTTTGTGTGGTTATGTAGAGTTTTCGGTGGCGTCAAGCTGCTGCCCACTCGATATGCAAGTCGCTCTGTTTCCATAGTAGTTCCTATTTCCATCCTCAGCAGGGTCCCCTTTCCATTGCGGCCACACGGCGCTTAATGGTGGGAAAATTTTGTAATGCTAGATGTTTGTTTTTAAAATAATTTTAAACTATAAAACTTTGGCCATAAAAATAAAATATATAAATTTTATAGTTTAAATTATTTTTAAAAATAATATGATAGGATACCTCAAATTTTGAGTTATAAAAAGTGTTGGTATAAATATTCATTTATTCATACATAATATTTTTGTCTATTTATTATACAAATTATTTAACTTACTTTTAAAATCTTTTGAACTATAAAGTAACAAAATTTGTGATGGAAGCATTCTAAAATTTCTACTTAAAGGCTCTGCTTCTTTTATCAATATTTTCTCCTCAAACAACCTTCATTTATTATAAACCTTTCAACAACTTCACAGATTTTTTTATGTTATACTATTTTATCACCCTCCGATGCATACAGGTCTTTGCTATGCAACTCCAAAAAATCACACAAAAAACTACACATGCTGACGTATACAATCAGGATCACACATCACGATAGGTAAATATGTAATTTTAATATTTTTTGCGGATTACGAGAGAATTGTGCGGATCAAGAGGCGCGTGTTAGATGGAGATTGATTGTGTGTGGTTTGTTGGGGGTGAGTAGTTTTTTTTCCATACATAAACATTAGCTATAAATTTTACATAAATGAAAATATAAAACTATTCAATTTTATACATTCAAAATTATGTTTCATATAACTTATATCTAATTTTACTTTTTTGAATTTTTGTTATGACTACATATGGAAACAGCTTCGTGAGTTAGTACATGCAAACCTAAATTATAGCATTTATCCAAATCTGTTACCTCTAATATATAATATCTATATTGTTCTTGTTTAATTTTATGTTTAATAAATTACTATATAGATTGTTGGGCTTGAACCTTTCAAAAAAAGTGGTACATCGGCCCACTAAATTAAGCCAAAGTAAATATAATTTAAAGCCCCGGAATATTTATAGAGGAGCATGGTTGAACGGTTCAAGCTTCTAGAAGAGGTTTGTTTAAAAGCCTTGAGATGACGTGCGAGTAGGGGTGAAAATGAGCGAAATTCGAATTGAGTACTATTAAGGTCGGCTGAATTGGTTTAGCTCGAGCTGGAGAGGATGAACTCAAACTCTACTGAACTCAAAAAATCTCAAACTCGAAGTCGACTCGAGCTTGGTTTAATTGTATCAACTGAGTTGAGCGTGAGTCGAATCGAGTACAGCTCGACTCGAGCCCAGCTGGATTACATGAATTAGATTATGCTTGAGTCGAGCTCGAATTCAAACTCATTTAAGTAATTTTATTGTAAAATATATTTAAAAAATAATAAAATTTATTTAGACTCGCGAGCCTAATGAGCTAAATAACATAATGCTCTCAGACTATGCTCATTTAATTATTCGAGCTTGAATCCATACTCGAACTTGGCTCGCGTTTGATAACATTCATACTCGAACAGAATTTAAATGAGTTCGAACTACTCGTGAACAACTAAGCTTATTTTTAACATGTCAGAGAATACAAGAATAAAATGCTTTGAATAGTCAATGCAAGCACATCACATTCACAGAGAAAAACATGACAGATACGCAGGGGAAAAAAAAAAAGGCGGCTGGGGAAGACACGAAGTACCCACGTCACCTATAATAATGTCATTGTTAACGACATTTCTCCGAAAAAAAAAAAAAAAAGTTAAAATCGCTACCTAAATTTTTATAAAAACTTAAAAAATTGGATAAAATATTTTTGATATTTTTTTAGGTTCGTTCATTATTTATATGTGAAAAAGACGATAACGTCACCCAAAAGAGAGTACTTTACATATAATTATACCAATTTTAAATTTAGATTTTATTTTGGCATATATAAGTATATAATTTTATTTATATATTTTGTGCACAAAAAAAAAACTATACCCTCATTTCAAATTTTTGTATTAAATAATAGAATTTATTTTTATGAACTAGTATCCACCAATTCCTAATCAATATTCTCCATCATTTGAATAGGATTGACCTCCTCAGATAAGTGCATTAGTTTAACAACCAACACGGATGTAAAGCTAATATTTTGTACATAATCCTCATGCCACCTTCCTTTATTTTATATTTTCATTGCCAAATAGTTCTTCATCTTCTTACAGCACTCTTATTTATTATTATTTTTTTTTAAAAAAAATGTACATATATGACCAAAAAGGTGACTGAAAAATGTGGAATTATCAACCAAGTGCAGTTCTTCCGCCATCTACACTGATCACCTGGCCAGTGATGTATGAAGCGGCAGGTAAGCAGAGGAATGCAACAAGTGAAGCCACTTCTTCTGATTCTCCGATTCTTCCAAGGGGTAGTTTAGCCAGCTCTCTTTCTAACGATTCTTTGTCTTTTAACAACTGTCATAAATTAATCAATAATTATAAAATTTTCGAGAATGTCTTAAGAAACTCCAGCATTACTGAGTTCGTTGATTGCTTACAGGTTCAGAAAGTGGTGTTTTGATTGGTCCAGGGGCGACGCAGTTGACCCGAATGTTGTCCACCGCCCACTCACATGCCAGGTTCTTTGTAATCTGATTCAGTGCAGCTATTTCTCAAACATATTAAAAGGATATTATTACAGGATGCAGAAATGAGTAAAAAATAAGCTAAATTTGAGAATTGCAAATCATATGATATTCTAAGATTATTTTGCATAAATCAGATATTTATGTGTAAGCACCTTTAGTTGCAGAGTAGATGGTCGAGCCTAGAAAACCAAGTAATCCAGCTATCGAAGAAATGAATACAATGTTGCCTGATCCTGATGATTTCATAAAAGGGTAAGCCAATTGGCTCAAATGCAAAGCCGATTCGAAGTTTATAGACATATAGAATGAAATTTCTTCCTCGGTGCAATCTACTGTAGGTTTCATTATTCCCGCACCAGCGTTATTAATCTGCATTAAAATACTAGGCAAGTCTTAGTCCCGCGAATACGTGTACGACACATACTCAACATCTTCGGAAAAGTGCCCGGTGTCTGTACTTTATGAGAGAGATGATATAGTCCTTATCAGGATGTTGAGTTTGCCGCCAAATGTTGAAGACACCTTCTCCATGAGTTTTTCTCGTTCCATGCGAGAGGAGACGTCGCAGACGGATCCAGTGACGTTGAGTTTCATTCCTTTCCAACGGTCCAAGCATTTGTTGAGCTCTTCTTCTTTGCGAGAGCAAGTATGAACAGTAGCACCGAATCTTGCTAGTTCTTCAACTATTGCATGCCTGATATTTATATTTGCTCTTTGTAATTGTATAAGTTTCAAATACAGTTCAAGATTTTGAATTTTGAAAAAAATAACTCTAAAAGATTGAGAAAAAGTAGCAGAATTATATATATAGAACATTACCCAATTCCCTTAGAACCCCCAGTGACGAGTGCTGTGGTTCCCTTGAGACTCCATCTGCTGCTCCATCTTCCACTGCTCTCTTCCATGATCAAACTCTCGCTCTCTCTGTCTGCTCTTCCGCAGATTATCTGGAACTTTTTCTTTTCCCCTTTTTTTTCTTCTTTTTTTTTTTTTTTTTTTTTTTTTTTTTTTTTTTTTTTTTGGTTATGTAGAGTTTTTGACGGCGTCAATCGACAAAATATTGCCCACTCGATCTGCCGAGTCGCTCTCTTTCCCTGGTAGTTTCTATCTTCATTATCAGCAGGGTCCCCTTTGCGTTGTGGCCACACCACACGGCGGTTGAAGGCGAGATATTTAGAGGACAAATCTCATATCAGCCTCTAAATTTTTCTTATTCTTACAAATCAGCACATATTTTTTAGTCATTATTTAAACTTCTAACAAATTCTTCTCTTGATATTTGTAAAAAGGCTATTTTGATCGTTGTATAAATATTTTTAGAAAAAAAATTTCAACGTAAAAATTATATATTTTTTTTAAAAAACTACTTCTAATTAGACGTTTTGAGTTTTCAAAGTCTTAGTGGATTTTTAAAATTAATCTATTAATCTCCAGAACTTTGGAGCCTCAAAACACATATTTAGAAGTATTTTTTTTTTAAAAGTTTAATATTAAAATTGTAGATCTCATCAAAACTTACAAATTTTATGTTGAATATAAATAAATATTTTAAGATGTCAAAATTAACAGATAAAATGAGAGTTTATCTGACAAGTTTTAAACTTTGAGGGGTTGATATGGAAGTCTTCCATATTTTTACACTGCTAGATGCATAATTCCCTTACTTGCACCAATGTATAAAAAATTATAATTAAAACATTTTTTTAACAAAATTTGAATTAAAAAATTATTTAGAAAAATAAAATATATAATTTTGTAGTTTAAATTATTTAAAAAATAAGTAGAATACCTCAAAAAAATTATCAAAATATTAGCATAAATATTTATTTATTCATGCATACTATTTTTATCTATCTATTTAACATATTATTTAACTTTTTTTTAAAAATATGTTAAACAACAAAACTATATATTTTATTTTTTAAAATAATTTTATAGTTGAACGTTTTTAAAAAATATTTCTAAATATTTTAGTAAGTTGATTGTAAGTAACAAAACTAATGAGCATTGTAAAACTTCTACTTAAAGGCTCTTATTGTTTTGTCAATATTTTCTCCTCAAATAACCTTCCTTTATACTAGTTTTGTACCATCCGATTGATGCACAAATATTAGTCATCAATTTTATAATAATAATACTAATAATACTAATATATATATATATATACATACATAATTTTTATTGTTAATATCATAGGATACCTCAAGTTTTGAGGAATAAAAAATGTTGGTATAAATATTCATTTATTCATTCGTACATAATATTTTTGTCTATTATTATACAAATTATTTAACTTATTTTTTAAAACTTTTTAAACTATAAATTATATATTTTATTTTAATGAACATTTTTGTAATTGATTTTTTTTTTTCAAAAAATAGTTCTAAATGTGAGTTTCCGTGTAAGTATCGAAATTTGTGACGGTAGCATTGTAAAATTTTTACTTAAAGGCTATGCTTCTTTTATCAATATTTTCTCCTCAAACAACCTTCATTTATTATAATCCTTTCAACTACTTCACAGATATTTTATGGTATGCTAGTTTTGCACCATCCGATGCATAAATATTAGCTATAAATTTTACATAAGTGATAATATTAAAACTATTCAATTTTATTCTTTTTTATAACGTTCAAAATTATGTTTCATATAACTTATATCAAATTTTACAATTTTGAATTATACTTGTTATCACTGTATACGGCAACATCCATCCTTCATGAGTTAGTACATGCAAACCTAAATTATTCTTTAGCATTTATCCAAATCTGTTACCTCTGATATATAATATCTATATTGTTCTTGTTTAATTTTATGTTTAATAAATTACTATATAGATTGTTGGGCTTGAACCTTTCAAAAGAAGTGGTAAAAAAGCCCACTAAATTAAGCCCAAATAAATATAATTTAGAGCCCGAAATATCGTGGCGGTGATGGCGGTAATGGTTGACGGTGATGGCGGCTCCGGTGTGTGGCGACGTCGTCTGAGAGATTGGGTATGTCGTTGGTGAAGCGGTAATGGTTGGAAAAGTGGAAGCCGGTCCAGCAGCAGCGCCTCTTCCTCTCTCTAGGTTTGGCTCTCTCTCTCTCTCTCTCTCTTGGTGTTCTCTCTCTAACTCTCACTCCCTCTCTCTCCTCCGTTTCTTCCTCTTAATTTTTGTAATCGACCTTCTATTAAAATTTGTAACTCCCCATTCATTAATATTTGTAATCAACTCCCATTAAAACTTCTAACCAACCTTCCATTAAAACTTATAACTCTCTATCCATTAATATTTGTAATCCCTTTAAAACTTTTAACCGACTCCCATTGAAATTTGTAAATTTCATTAAAGTTTATAATTTTTATACTGAAAGTTTTTCAAAAAATATTTATGTAATGATAAAAATAACTCCGACATAAATATTAAGAGAATTTCTTTTTGCAAATTCAAATAGCAACCAAAAAAATCTATGGGCTATTTTTTTCTACGTGTATGGAGAATGTAGAGGCTGATATGTAATTATTCTATTTTTTTACTTAGGCCGCACGTAAATTTATGATTTTTTCGATATGTCATACTCTGATTATTCTATCGTAAAATTTTAGAATCCACCACTGCATATAGGGGTGTGTGTGTGTGTGTATTAGTAATTCTGGTCAATATAGAGTCAAAGTAATCCAAACTATAATTAGATCTGTTCAATTCAGGTTGGAATCGAATTTTGATCGGTTTAGATCTGCAATTAAACTACTAAAATATAAATATTTCCACTTAGAAGATAAAAAAAATGCATTTCTTTACAGAAGACCTAAAATGTTAAGCTTTATTATTTGAAGATTTCCTTCATACCACGGGATTTATGTATTAGTTCTTTATTTCCCTACATTCTTAGTTTTATTTATTTATTATTATGATACAATTATTACCTGAAATACAGCTAGTAAAAAACTAAATATAGAACTCTCAACCAAGTATGGTTCTTCCACCATCAACACAGATGATCTGGCCAGTGATGTATGAAGCAGCAGGCAGACAGAGGAATACAACAAGTGAAGCCACTTCCTCCGATTCTCCGATTCTTCTAAGGGGTAGTTTACCCAGCTCTCTTTCTATCAATTCTTTGTCTTTTAACAACTGTCATAAATTAAACAATAATCATAAAATCTTCGAGAATGTCGTAAGAAACTCTAGCTTTGCTGAGTTCGTCGATTGCTTACAGGTTCAGAAAGTGGCGTCTTGATAGGTCCAGGGGCGACACAGTTGACCCGAATGTTGTCCGCTGCCCACTCACAAGCCAGGTTCTTTGTAATTTGATTCATTGCAGCTATTTCTCAGACAAATTAAAGCGTTGTTATTACAGGATGCAGAAAGGACAAAAAAAATGAAGCTTTGACAACCCGTAAAATATATCATGTTCTAAGAATATCTTGCTAAAATCACCTTTAGTTGCAGAGTAGATAGTCATGCCTAGATAACCTAGTAACCCCGCTATCGAAGAAATGAATACAATGTTGCCTGACCCTAATGATTTCATAAAAGGGTAAGCCAATTGGCTCAAATGCAAAGCCGATTCGAAGTTTGTAGACATAATGAACGAAATATCTTCCTCGGTGCAATCTGCTGTAGGTTTTATTAGTCCCGTACCAGCATTATTAACCTGTATTAAAGTAGTAGGCAAGTGTTAGTCCAGCGAAGTGTTATGACAGATATGTATGTGACACAGACTCGTCACTTTCGGAAAAGTGTCATGTGTATGTGCTTTATGAGAGAGAGATGATATAGTTCTAACCAGTATGTTGAGTTTGCCGTCGAATACGGAAGACACCGTCTCCATGAGTTTCATTCGCTCTGCACGGGACGAGACGTCGCAGACGGATCCGGTGACATTGAGTTTCATACCCTTCCAGCGGTCCAAGCATTTGTTGAGCTCTTTTTCATTGCGAGAGCAAGTATGAACAGTAGCGCCGAATCGTGCTAGTTCTTCCACTATTGCATGCCTGATTTATATATATTTGCTCTTTGTAATTATGTAAGTTTCAGATGCCGCTCATGATTTTGAATTTTGAAAATATAACTCTAAAAGATTAAGAAAAAGTAGCAAGGTATATTGAGAATATTACCCAATTCCCTTAGAACCCCCAGTTACGAGTGCAGTGGTTCCCTTGAGACTCCACCTGCTGCTCCATCTTCCACTGCTCTCCTCCATGATCAATCTCTCCTCCCTCTCTCTCTCTCTCTCTCTCTCTCTCTCTCTCTCTGTGTGAGAGTGTGATCGTTTCTGCAAGTTATCTGGGGATTTATGCTTTGGAGTGTTCGATAGCATCAAAGCAACAAAACTTTGGCCGCTCCATCTGCCACGTCAGTCTCTGTCCCTAGCATTTGCTATCTTCTGAACCTTGTATATATAATATATATATATATATATATATATATATATATTATCACCAATAATTCATCTCCAACGTAGTTTTTCTACTAAGGCACTAGGTCTTAATAGGGGATATTTCATTGGAAAAATTGTGGATAGCTTTCTATTTTTACATAAAGTTATTTTTTAAACCTTTCAATTTTTACACTCAATAATAAACCCCTAATTCTTAATTTTACTATTTTTTAACCCTTCATCTATCAAATAGACATTAATATCCTTATTAATTTTCTTAACCACTCATATATTTTTTTTTATTTGATTTTAACTCGTTGGGACTTCAAAGATATTGACCAAAATTATTTTTTCATTGTTGAAGCAACAAGAAAAGAAAGTTCTGTAGTTAGAATTCATCCAAACTCAAATTTTGACAGTTTTGTTTAGGTTCCACATCCTCTTGTGATACTCTCTTTTCCATGATTTGTAGCTTTATTAGTTGTTTCTCGAGATCTTTGGCAATTCCATGTCGTTGTTTCTTCTTGTTTCTGCACTGGATTTTCTTACGAACCCCGGCAAAAGAAGCAAAATTTCTCATGAAATCTCTTCTGCTGTCGTGAATGCGATATTCCTCGCGCAAAGATTTTGTAGTCAATATTTGGTTGAATCTCTTTTGGTCGAACAAGAACGGAGAAGATCGATCTGTTTGAAACTTTGATCTGCGATTTACTTTCTAATTTTCTATGGCAGAAATCAAGGAGAAGCAAGGGTATTAATGTCCATTTAATGGGTAGAAGGGTTAAAAATTAATAATATTAAAATTAGAGGTTTATTATTGAATCTAAAAATCGGAGGGGTCAAAAAATAACTTTTCATAAAAATATGAGGTTATCCATAATTATCCGTATTACATTCTCCTTACATTGGATTAGACCAAATTTCATCCGTACTACCCGAAAATAGTAGAAATTAGCATAATTGTCCCCAGAAAATTTTTCGTCCCAAAATCAGTACCTGCCGTTATTGGATTAACGGCACGTCTGACGTGGCGCCGTTTTCTCTTCATTTTGGTTGTGGAAAATATTTTTTTTAAAAAAAAAGACATTTTGACCTCTCAGAGTGGGATTGCGCGACGACTGTAGAGAGTAGATCTTCGCCTTAGAGGGTATCGGCATCAACGAGCTCACACCACCGGAGTGGTTCATGGCGCCGCCACCGTGTGATCGCCGGGAGAACACGTCGAAGCGCAAGCTCGTTGACTTCCTCACAGTAACTCGAAGCCTACCATCTTCCCCAATTATACATTGTTCGGGGGTGAAGATTTTCCACCATTTCATTGAGCCATAGGCCATCATTGCCACGTACAGAGACACCACCATCATAATGTGGTGCCACGTCAGACGCGCCGTTAACTTATTAACGGCAGGTACTAATTTTAGAACGTAAAATTTTCTGGTGATAATTATGCTAATTGCTACTATTTCCGGGTAGTACGGATGGAATTTGGCCTTATTAAACCCTCCGACTACTTCAGAAATATTTTTATATCTATAAATTTAATAATATTTAGTGGACCATCAAAATTGTAGTTTTAAGGGCCCATGATATGGATCTAGAATGAGCAGTGAAAGACATCTTTAAATTCCTCCCATATTTGCTCCCAAAAATCATGCTGCAGTTAAACACGTCCTGCTCAACTAAACTGAATTAACGGCATTTTAATCTGAATTTCTATTTTATATTATTGGTGACATATTTTGAGCTCTCCAAAACTACCTCTTTTTTATCTATAATAATTCCTTATTTAACCTCGAACTTCTCGATTGAGGAGGCGGAGTTATGGGGATGTCTAAGGGCTCTTTTTGTGATTTCAGGGAGTTGTATCTGGAGTTGATTCTCTTTTTGTGATTCAACACATTTAAGAGTCAGAAGGTCATCTTAGAAATCTTGTCATCGAATGCAGAACATATCCAACACGTAATATAGAGAGGCAAACCGACTTGCAGATCATCTTGCCGAGCGAGCTTTGACTTTATCCGTAGGTTTGCATTTACTTGTATTCCCTCCGATTGAGACTTATGACTTATTTCAAGCTGATGTATGGGGTATTCGCATTCTAATTCAGGTCAACCTGCATAGACTCGATGTAATCCGAATTGTAATTAGTTCGGTTCAGTTCTGGCTGGAATCGAATTTGTCGGTTTGGGTATGCAATTAAACCCCTAATATATGGATATTTATACTTACAAGATCAAAATTGCATTCCTTTACAGAAGACCTAAAATGTTAAGCTTTATCATTTAAAGATTTCATTCATAGCATGGTATTTATCTAACACTATTACATCGCTCTGTAAAACACTGCAATGAAGTTCTTTTTTTTTTTTTGGTTTTGACCGTCGAGTTCGGTTTCTCCTACATCTCGACCGAATACTAAGCGGTAAATGGTAGACCCTCCCAACCAAGTATTGCTGGGATTCGAACCCCTCCTATCCTTTATGAATTATAGGCCTTTAGTTCTTTTCCAACATCCAGCTCAGTTAACCAACATAACCAATGCTGGTTAGTAGCTCTTTATTTGATTCCACTACAAAGTTCTTAGTTTTTTTTTTTCATTTATTATACAATTATGACCTGAATGCAGCTAGTAAATATAGAACTCTTAACCAAGTACGGTTCTTCCCCCATCAACACAGATGACCTGGCCAGTGATGTATGAAGCAGCAGGTAAGCAGAGGAAGGCAGCAAGGGAAGCCACTTCCTCTGATTCTCCGATTCTTCCAAGGGGTTGTTTAGCCAGCTCTCTTTCTAAGAATTCTTTATCTTTGAACGCCTGAAATAAATTAACCAATAACGATAAAATCTTCGAGAATGTCGTAAGAAACTCTAGCATTATTGAGTTCCTTGATTGCTTACAGGTTCAGTAAGTGGTGTCTTGATTGGGCCAGGGGCGACACTGTTGACCCGAATGTTGTCCGCTGCCCACTCACAAGCCAGGTTCTTTGTAATCTGATTCATTGCAGCTATTTCTCAAACAAATTAAAGCGTTGTTATTACAGGTGCAGAAAGGACAAAGAAAATGAAGCTTTGACAACCCGCAAAATATATCATGTTCTAAGAATATCTTGCTAAAATTACCTTTAGTTGCAGAGTAGATGGTCATGCATGGAAAACCTACGAACCCTGCAATCGAAGAAATGAATACAATGTTGCCTGATCCTAATGATTTCATAAAAGGGTAAGCCAATTGGCTCAAATGCAAAGCCGATTCGAAGTTTGTAGACATGAAGAACGAAATTTCTTCCTCGGTGCAATCTATTGTGGGTTTCATCATTCCCGTACCAGCATTATTAACCTGCATTAAAGTAGTAGACAAGTGTTAGTCCCGCGAAGTGTTATGTCAGATATGTATGCGACACGGTCTCGGCACCTTCGGAAAAGTGTCATGTGTATGTGTTTTATGAGAGAGAGATGATACAGTCCTTACCAGGATGTTGAGTTTGCCGTCGAATACGGATGACACCTTCTCCATGAGTTTTTCTCGTTCCGCACGAGAGGAGACGTCACAGACGGATCCGGTGACATTGAGTTTCATGCCCTTCCAATGGTCCAAGCATTTGTTGAGCTCTTCTTCATTGCGAGAGCAAGTATGAACAGCAGCACCGAATCGTGCTAGTTCTTCCACTATCGCATGCCTGATATATAAATATATGCTCTTTGTCGTGAGTTTTAGAGACAGCTCAAGATTTTGAATTTTGAAAAGATTACTCTAAAAGAATAAGAAAAATATCTTGGGAGACTTGCATATCAATTCCTCCTATAAAACTTTTTTTTTATTATTATAACTAAATTTCTAGTTTACAACCCTTATCTTCAAAATCAAAGACACTTGTTTAGAAATATTATTTTAGAAAAATATTAAACGCAAAAGATTTCTTCTAAATAGGTTGAGGCTCTAAATTTTTAACGATTATTGAATTAATTTTTTAACCCACTAAAACTTCAAAGCTTAAAAATATCAATTTAAAAATAATGAAAAAAAATATATTTACAAAAATTTATATCATATGAAACCTAATCTTTTTTCTTCTAAAATAAATATCTATATAGTAGTCAAATATATAAAATATAAATTTCGAGATAGTAGCTAATTACCAACGAATTCAAAAGCTAAGGCTGACAAGGCTTTCTAAACAAGAGCTGTTATATAATTTTTCAAATATCTTTACGACTAAAAATCCATTTCAGTTAAAAAAATTAAAAAAAAAAAACTTTTATTAAATCTTGAGCGTCGAAAATAGTGCAAAGATTTAGTAACAATTGTCGACACATTGTATCACATCCAATCAAGGTAAATTACACTGTTCTAATTTTGACAGCGCGAAATCTCAAAACTATAAAGTAGCAGAGTATATTGAGAATATTACCCAATTCCCTTAGAACCCCCAGTGACGAGTGCTGTGGTTCCCTTGAGACTCCACCTGCTGCTCCATGTTCCACTGCTTTCTTCCATGATCAATCTCTCTCTCTCTCTCTCTCTCTCTCTCTCTCTCTCTCTCTGTGATATTCTGTGCAGGTTATCTGGATATTTATGCTTTGAAGACTACGCTTGAGCACCACAGAGTCTTCGATAGCATCAAAGCAACAAAACAATGGCCGCTTCGTTTGCCACGTCAGTCTGCATCCCTACCTCTCACTTTCCTTCCTCAGAACTTAGACAAATATATAGAATCTGTCACGAAATTTTCAGGAACTAATTTATATGTATTAAAAAAATGGGTGCTGATATGCAATTTCTCCCCAAATATATAGACTTGGGGTTGACGGCACCGTATCGACCCCCTAAAATGTATAGCTATGTTTATTTTTTTGTAAAAACTTCCAACATAAAGTTGATTTTGATGAAATATTAAACTTTCATGTTGAAATTTTTTTTTAAAAATATTTCTAAATAGGTGTTTTCGGATTCCAAAATTTCTCGGGCTTTGATGTGATGTTTCAGAACCCGCTAAACTTTGAAACCCCAAAATATATATTTAAAAAAAAATTTTGAAAATTTTTTTAAAATAAAAGTTTAATATTTCATCAAGATTTACAACTTTTATGTTGAAAATTTTTACAAAAATAAATGTATATGTGAGTGGAAGGGGGGGTGTCGGGTCCGACTGCACCGTATTCGACCCCATGGGATCTCCACTCTAACTATAGACTAGTCATGTACTATAATGCATGTTATATATATATATATATATATATATATATATGTAAGAAAAAAACTACTCATCCCTAATAAATCACAAACAATCAATCTGCACCACATGTACGACTCGTAATCCGCACAATTTTCTCGTTATTTGCAAAAAAATTCAAAATTACAGATATACCTATCATAATATGTGATCTTGATTATAACATATTAGTGTATGTATTTTTTGTGTGATTTTTTAGAGGTGTATAGCAAAGCTCTATATATAAACATGATGGATGTTTCATTTCCATTCCAACCTCGCGCTGTTTTGACTTGTTTCATCCAACCGTCAAAAGCATTATGTCCTCAAGTTTCAGCTTTAATCTCAGCCACTAGTTCAATGCATGTGGAACTAAGAAAAAACTTATTATTGTACACTTTAATATAGCATAAATTAAAGTTATCTATATCTTAGAAAAATATTAGTGGTCTTACCGTACCGTCCACAAATCTATAAAAATTTAATAACTGTATAATTAAAAAAAGAAGTGAAAGTAGTTGTTGAAAATATTTTCAAAATAAAAGTTATAAATAAAATTTACAATTTTAACATTAAATATTTTTTAAATATATGTTTTGATATTCTAAAATTTAACGAATTTATAAACAAATATGAAATTTTTTAAATGTTAGAACTCCAAAACATCTATTAACGAATATTTTTCGAAAAATTTTTTAACATAAAACTATAAATCTCATTCAAATTTATAATTTTATGTTGAAACTCCAAAAAAGTGCTCCTTTTTTTATTATTTTTAATTTTAATCAAGCATAATACGAATATAGTAAATTTTTTTGATAGATTTATGGCTACACGTAGCAGGGTTCTATAACTTTAACTGCACGTCGCGTGTCATCAGTTTTTCTCTCCTCAACAACCTTCACTGTTTATAACCTCCAACTACTTCAGAAATAATTTATATTTTATTTTATATCTAGAAATTTATACTATATATTTAGTGGGCCTCAAAATTGTAATTTTAGATATGGATCTACAATGAGCAGTGCAGGACATCTCTAAAATCCTCCCAGAACTGCTCCCAAAAATCATGCCGCAGTTAAACCCGTCCTGCTTTCAAAATAATCTTGATTGAATTTAAAAAAAAAAATGGCATTCAAGCATTACTTTGACAAGCATGGGATTCGATCCGCGACATATTAGTTTTACAGTAGCACAAGTTAAAAAATGAATATGAATTTCTAATCCTGCATTCCGTGCTAAATGTTGATTTAAATTTGTAAATCTTTTAAAAACAATTTGTGAGATTAAAAACATTTTAATCTGAATTTCTATTTTATAACATTGGTGACATCTTTTGAGATCTCCAAAATTTCTCTTTTTAATATCGAAACTTCCTGATTTTAACACGCAAAATAACCTGATTAGATATTACGTCGGCTTGAGAGAAAAGAAACTAAGTGATACAATGGACCTGAATAGAATGAACTACAATGAACTTTATGCTATAAGAAATGCTTAATAAGGGAAAGTTAACGGAAATGCTTTTGCTGCTACAGTAGATCATCTTTGGAAGAGCAGGAATTTAGAACTTTTTCAAAAAAAGCAATGCAGTCATCATGAGATTATGAAGAATATTAGATTGGATGTATGCAGTAGACTTTTGAAAGTAGAAATTGTTGCTCGTAGCTGCTGGTTCCCCCTTTTATGGGACAAACTAGTGGAACCTGAATAGAACGTATTTTGCAATGTCTGTTAATTTGAATCTATTGCTAAAATTTTTTTCCATGCAGTAGAGGAGACAGGAAAGCTTGAAATTACAAAAGTCAATAGCAATCTGCATATGCAAAGGATGCTATGGCAGAGTAGCTATAGCTTGATGTGGACTACTGATGATGGTCAGGATAGGCACCGCAAGAACTTGGAAAGCTACAAATCCAGTAGAGGAGACATGGAGGCTTAAAAACTACAAAGTCAGTAGTAACCTGTATATGCTATGGATGCTATGACTGAGCGGTTATAGCTTGGTGTAGACTCTACTGATGATCATGATAAACACTGCAATAACTGGGAAAGCTACAAATCCAGGTGATTTGTGTCCTTAAAGTTCTTTATTTCCCTACGATAGCCTTAGTTTTTACCTTTTTTTTTTTTATTATAGAAATATGACGTGAAATGTAGCTAGTAATATGGAGCTCTCAACCAAGTGCAGTTCTTCCGCCATCAACACATATGACCTGGCCTGTGATGTATGAAGCAGCAGGAAAGCAAAGGAATGCAACAAGTGAAGCCACTTCTTCGGATTCTCCGATTCTTCCAAGGGGTAGTTTACCCAGCTCTCTTTCTATCAATTCTTTTATTTCGAACACCTAACATAAATTAAACAATAATCATAAAATCTTCGAGAATGTCGTAAGAAACTCTAAGATTTATGAGTTCGTCGATTGCTTACAGGTTCAAAAAGTGGCGTCTTGATTGGCCCAGGGGCGACGCAGTTTACGCGAATGTTGTTCGCTGCCCACTCACAAGCCAAGTTCTTCGTAATCTGATTCATTGCAGCTATTTCTCAAAGAAATTAAAGGGATGTTATTACAAGGTGCAAAAAGGAAAAAGAAAATGAAGCTTCGACAACCCGCAAAACATAACGTGTTCTAAGATTATCTGGCTAAAATCAGAGATATATGTGAAAGTATATACCTTTAGTTGCAGAGTAGATGGTCGTACATGGAGTACATACTAACCCTGCTACCGAAGAAATGAATACAACGTTGCCTGATCCCGATGACTTCATAAAAGGGTAAGCCAACTGGCTCAAATGCAAAGCTGATTTGAAGTTTGTAGACATAAGGAATGAAATTTCTTCACCAGTACAATCTACAGTGGGTTTCATCATTCCCGTACCAGCATTATTGACCTGCATCAAAGTATAAGTTTAGTTGGGCAGGATGTGGATGGTTTACCAGATCGGTGTTGGGGGAGAGATGGAAACGGTGATATGATAATATAGTCTGACCAGAATGTTGAGTTTGCGGCCGAATATGGAAGACACCTTCTCCATGAGTTTTTCTCGTTCCGCGCGGGAGGAGACGTCGCAGACGGATCCCGTGACGTTGAGTTTCATGTCCTTCCAGCGGTCCAAGCATTTGTTAAGTTCTTCTTCATTACGAGAGCAAGTATGAACAACAGCACCGAATCGTACTAGTTCTTCCACTATCGCATGCCTGATATATAAATACTTGTGTTTTGTAATTATGTAAGTTTAAAATACAGCTCAAGATTTTGAATTTTGAAAATATAACTTTAAAGATTGAGAAAAAGTAGAAGAGTATATTGAGAATATTACCCAATTCCCTTAGAACCTCCAGTGACGAGTGCTGTGGTTCCCTTGAGACTCCACCTGCTGCTCCATGTTCCACTGCTCTCTTCCATGATCAAACTCTCTCTCTCTCTCTCTCTCTCTCTCTCTCTCTCTCTCTCTCTCTCTCTGTGATATTTTCTGCAGGTTATCTGGATATTTATGCTCTAGAGATTCCGCTTCATCAAATTTTGGCATCTTTGGAGTTTTCGATATCATAAATAACAAAAAAAACTTTGGCCACTTCGTTTGCCAAGTCAGTCTCTGTCCCTAGCCTCCGTCCATACGTCGAGCAAGAATCGTCATCACTGCCATGGCTGAGATGGAGATATGGTGAAATATTTAAGTCAAATTTTCCTAGGCTAGCTCGCAAGTAAAATTTAATTATACGATAAAAAAAGCAGACCACGATATTGATCTTGCCACCAAATATGGAGCTAACAGCCTCAATTAAGTTCTTTTTCTTTTTTCTTTCTTTTTTTCCGCTGCTTAGATGAAGAAACGTCGCAAACCGATCCTGTGACGTCGAGGTTCATGTCCTTCCATCGGCTTGCGCTGAGATCTTGTTCGCTATATCTCATGTATACACCTGCATGCGCAAAGTAAGTTTACAAGCTGTGCATGGTAAAATTTTGATAGGTTGATGTTACTTAATTACCAATGAGAGATATATATTTATGTTACTTAAATATCCCGAATCTATCTATATATATATAGAAAACTCGGTATCAAAATAGTTGAGCGCCATGTGGCACTTCTTATAACTCACAATATGACACATGGCATCTCTATCATCTTACCAGTTGACATGTGTCATTTAAGTATAATAAATATGTAATTAATCACATATTTAATGAGAGTTTGAATTCAATGCATATTTAATGTATTATTAAATAATTTTATTAAATATAAAAATAAGTATAACTTATAATATTTTATTTTTATATTAAAGATAAATTATAATAATTAGAAGAATTTGAAAGGTCATTATCAAATTTTTAATAATATATATATAATTATATACAAATGGGTGATTACAGTTGTAACTTTTGGTATGTAATAAAAAATTTTAAGGTCATTATCAAATTCTTAATAATCCATATATAATTATAAACAATATATACAAATGGGTGATCAAAGTCGTAACTTTAGGTATATAATTTGGTAATTATTTTTTTCTAATTACATATGATAAATATAATATAATATTTTAATAAATTAATATTAATTTATATAAAACTAATATAGTTAAAACAAAATTAGCTTTCGAATTGTAATATATATATATATTTGGAAATTACCATCATTTTACGTCCTCAAATAATTTTATTTTTTTATATATACCATATGATAATTATTTGCTCTAATAATTGACAAATAAAATATAATATTTTTTAAAAAATAATTATTAATTTTATAGATTAAAATATAAAAAGTTTTTAATATTATTATTTAATATTAGTAACTAACAACCGTACATCGTACGGGTTAAAAACTAGTACTTTTTAAATTAAGCATATTTGAAAATGTCAAAACACGTTATCATGAACACTCTGATTTTAGTTTTGAATTGAAAAGAAAATTCACCCAAGATAGTAATTTAGGGCTAGTTGTAAAAGAAACACTTACCTACGTTTTTTTTAATAAGTGATTATCTGCCTGTTTTAATAGAAATGTTTATACACTAGGCAAGAAGGTCACCTTCAAGTTCCACAGTTCCGTCCGGAGACTGATGTATGGACAAAATAATGAATTATACAGAAAATGAAAACAAACATTTCTAAAATTAAAAAAAAAAAAAAAAAGAAAATCTCAAAAGTTTAATTGGTATGTCCTTATTGGATCTTTAGGCCTAATGGGCATAATATATGGGCTTAGCTACTGTATCTTCTAGAATGGGTGAAAACTGCCGGGCAAGTCTTGGGTCAAACATGGGCCAAATGAATCACATATTATCTGAGCGGTCTTCGTCTCAGATAATCTCCACCCTCCATCTTCCATACCAGGGCTTGTTATATCTTGATATTAACAAAATATATTAATAAAATTTGGGGAATAGAAACACATTATATAGTCAATAGAACTCAAGGAGCGTACCTGCGGTGCATATCAATATCGATCATATAAGAATTGAATGATGGGAGACTTTAATATCAGCCCCTTAAGTTTCCAAACTTGACGGATAAGTCCCTCATTTTTACCCGTTAACTTTGACATCCTAAAATACTTATTTAGAATTATTATTTGAAAATATGTTCAACATGAAAGTTGTAAGTTTTGATGAGATCTATAACTTTCATGTTAAATTTTTTTTAAAAAAATACTTACAAATATATATTTTGAGGTTCCAAAGTTCAGCGGGTTAATGGATTAATTTTAAACCCACTAAAATTTTAAAATCTCAAAACATCTAATTTTAAGCATTTTCTGAAAAAATGTTAAACATAAAAGTTGTAGATCTCACCAAAATCTACAACTTTTATGTTAAATTTTTTTAAAAAAAATATATATACAATGGTCAAAATAGTATTAGCGTGAATATCGAGAGAGGAATTTTTTTGAAAGTTTAAACAGTAATTAAGAAATCTAAAGATTGATTTGGATGAGTAGGGGTAATCTAGAAACTAAATTGGTATTTGGCCTTGAATGATTGCTTGTCTTGTACAGTATCATCCTCCTCCATCTGCACCTTCCATCTTCTAAAACACCCAACACGAGGGTTAAGATCTCAACCCGTTCCCACCGTTGATCTCTGAGAAGGAATGATTGGAGGTGTGACGTCCCTCCGATTGTAGTATTAAATTGTTGAGTGTACTAAATAACTATTGATTTCAATGTCTTGTGATATTACAATGTTCCAGTTTGTCTTTTCTCTGACTGATCTCCTGTCTTCATCCTAATCTCTGTCGAAAATTAGCAGAAACTTTCACAAAAATTTCTTTAAAAAACAGATATTTTAATTTATAGGTCTAATGTCGCAATTAGTCCATAAATTTTAATCTTAGTTCAGTTTTCATCCATCTTATTCCATCACTGTTGTCTGACGCTTCTTTTTATTTTGGACAAAAATGCTGAACCAGCTCTTATTTTTTAAATATGTCACCAAGTCGGTCCATATCTTTTAAACTTTTTATAAATACTAATATCTTCGTCCTTATGATTTTAAAAACTGGCATTTCGTAATTTTTTCTATTATAATTTTTACGTTAAATTATTGTTTCTTATCTCTAACTTATTTCCACATATTTTTATTACTTTCTACATTACTGTTCAAGATTTTGAATAGAGAAATGTTATTTTTAAGATCATTTTGATTCTGAAAAAATCAGGACTGATGTGAACAATACCACACCAGCACTAACATTTAATAAAATATATAAAAGTTGATTACTATACCACACCCTGGTTGCTCGGGCACCGAACCCTAATATTTCTACTTAGAATATGAAAAATGCTTTTCTTTACAGAAGACCTAAATTTGTTTATCTTCATCAGTTGAAGATATCATTCATACAATGGGATTTATGTATTATACTATTACATTGTTTTACATTAAACACGACAAATTAAAGTTCTTTATTTCCCTACAACGTTCTTAGTTTTATTTATTTATTATTATGATACAATTATTACATGAAATACAGCTAGTAAATAACTAAATATAGAACTCTTAACCAAGTACGGTTCTTCCCCCATCAACACAGATAACCTGGCCAGTGATGTATGAAGCAGAAGGTAAGCAGAGGAATGCAGCAACGGAAGCTACTTCCTTTGATTCTCCGATTCTTCCAAGGGGAATTTTAGCCTGCTCTCTTTCTAACGATTCTTTTTCTTTGAACGCCTGAGATAAATTAACCAATAATATTAAAAGCTTCAAGAATGTCGTAAGCAACTCTAGTATTGTTGAGTTCCTCGATTGCTTACAGGTTCAGTAAGTGGCGTCTTGATTGGTCCAGGGGCGACACAGTTGACCCGAATGTTGTCCGCTGCCCACTCACAAGCCAGGTTTTTTGTAATCTGATTCATTGCAGCTATTCCTCAAACAAATTAAAGCGTTGTTATTACAGGGTGCAGAAAGGACAAAGAAAAATGAAGCTTTGACAACCCGAAAAATATATCATGTTCTAAGAATATTTGACTAAAATTACCTTTAGTTGCAGAGTAAATGGTCATGCCTGGAAAAACTACGAACCCGGCAATCGAAGAAATGAATACAATGTTACCCGATCCTGATGATTTCATAAAAGGGTAAACCAATTGGCTCAAATGCAAAGCCGATTCAAAATTTGTGGACATGAAGAACGAAATATCTTCCTCGGTGCAATCTACTGTGGGTTTCATCATTCCCGTACCAGCATTATTAACCTGCATTAAAGTAGTAGACAATTGTTAGTCCCGCGAAGTGTTATGTCAGATATGTATGCGACGCGGACTCGGCACCTTCAGAAAAGTCTGTGCTTTATGAGAGAGAGATGATACGGTCCTTACCAGGATGTTGAGTTTGCCGTCGAATACAGATGACACCTTCTCCATGAGTTCTTCTCGTTCCGCACGAGAGGAGATGTCGCAGACGGATCCGGTGACATTGAGTTTCATGCCCTTCCAACGGTCCAAGCACTTGTTGAGCTCTTCTTCATTGCGAGAGCAAGTATGAACAGCAGCACCGAATCGTGCTAGTTCTTCCACTATTGCATGCCTGATTTATATATATTAGCTCTTTTTAATTATGTAAGTTTCATATGCCGCTCATGATTTTGAATTTTGAAAATATAACTCTAAATGATTAAGAAAAAGTAGCAGAGTGTATTGAGAATATTACCCAATTCCCTTAGAACCCCCAGTGACGAGTGCTGTGGTTCCTTTGAGACTCCACCTTCTGCTCCATGTTCCACTGCTTTCTTCCATGATCAATCTCTCTCTCTCTCTCTCTTCTCTCTCTCTCTCTCTCTCTCTGATATTTTCTGCAGGTTTTCTGGATATTTATGCAGTGTTCGATAGCATCAAAGCAACAAAACAACGGCGGCTTCATCTGCCACGTCAGTCTCCGTCCCTACCTCTCGCTTTCCTTCCTCCGAACTTGACAAATATATAGACTCGTATTGTCATATACTATCATGCAGATTATATATATATATATATATATATAATTCCTACCACTCAGTCTCTTATGGATAAATAAATAGACTCGTCATGTACTATCATGCAGATTATATAATGGGAGTGCAAGTTTTTCTCTCCTCAACAACCTTCACCGATTATAACCTCTAACTACTTCAGAAATATTTTATATCTAGAAATTTATACTATTTAGTGGGCCTCAAAATTGTAATTTTTAGATATAATGAGCAGTGCATGACATCTCTAAAATGAGCAGTGCAGGACATCTCTAAAATCCTCCCAGAACTGCTCCCAAAAATCATGCCGCAGTTAAACACGTCCTGCTCAACTAAACTGCGTTATTTCAAAGTAATGTTGATTGAATTTAAACAAAAATTTGGCGCTGAAGCATTACTTATGATCAAGTAAAGTTTGACAAGCATGGGATTCGATCCGCGACATATTAGTTTTACAGTAGCACAAGTTTTTTTCCGCTGCTTAGATGAAGAGACGTCGCAAAGCAATCCTGGGACGTCGATCGTTTAAGGCTTGCGCTGGGACCTTATTCGTCTATATCTCATGTATACACCGGAGCCAGTTATTCCACAATAGCACACCTGCATGCGCAAAGTCAGTTTACAAGCTATGCATGGTAAAATTTTGATATGTTGATGTTACTTAACTACCAATAAGAGATATGTATTTATGTTACTTAAACATCTCGAATACTTTTTAAATATATATTTATGTTACTTAAACATCTCGAATGCTTTTTAAATTAAGGATATTTGAACGTGTCAAAACATGTTATCATGAAAACTCTGATGTTAGTTCGAATTGAAAAGAAAATTCACCGATGATAGTAATTTAGAGTCTAATTGTAAAGAAACGCTAACTGACCTCTTTTTTTAATAAGTGAGTATCGGTCTAATTTTAATAGAAATATTTATGTACTAGGCAAGAAGGTCACATTCAAGTTCCACAGTTCAGTCCTTAGACTGATGTATGGACAAAATAATGAATTATATAGAAAATGAAGACAAGCATTTCGTAAAAAAAAAAAAAAAAAAAAATGAAATTCTCAAAATTTTAATTGGCATGTCCTTATTTGATCTGTAGGCCTAATGGGCCATATATGGGCTTGGCTACTGCATCTTCTAGAATGCGTGAAAACTGCCGGGCAAGTCTTGGGTCAAACATGGGCCTACTGAATCACTTATTGTCTGAGCGGTCTTCGTCTCAAATAATCTCCACCCTCCATCTTCCATACCAGGGCTTATTATATCTTGATATTAACAAAATCGGTTAAACCTATATCAGCCCCCTTTTTAAAGTTTGGCCGAATCAGTCCTGAAAACGCATTTTTATAGACTGATTTTGAAAAAAAATAGCTCATGAAAATTTGTTTTCTGAGGCTGATACGGATAAATGAAAAAACGGAAGGCTGATATGAAAAAGCACTTAACAAAATACATTAATAAAATTTGGGGAAAAGAAACACAATAGTCAATAAACTCAAGGAGCGTACCTGCGGTGCAGATCAATATCAGATCATATAAGAAATGAATAAATGCTTGTACAGTATCATCCTCCTCCATCTGCACCTTCCATCTTCTAAAACACCCAACACGAGGGTTAAGATCTCAACCCGTTCCCATCGTTGATCTCTGAGAAGGAATGATTGGAGGTGTGACGTCGCTCTGATTGTAGTATTAAATTGTTGAATGTACTAAATAACTATTGATTTCAATATCTTGTGATATAACAATGTTCCAGTTTGTCTTTTCTCTGACTGATCGCCAGTCTTCATCCTAATCCCTGTCGAAAATTAGCAGAAACTTTCACAAAAATTTCTTTAAAAAACAGATATTAATTTATAGGTCTAATGTCGCAATTTGTCCATAAATTTTAATCTTAGTTCAGTTTTCATCCATCTTATTCCATCAATGTTGTCTGATGCTTCTTTTTATTTTGGAAAATGCTGAATCAGCCCTTATTTTGAAATATGTACAAATCAGTCTATCTCTCTTAAACTTTTTTATAAATATTATTTTTTCTTGTAATTCGTACATAAAAGTTTTAACAAATAAAGTTGTAGATTTAATGAAAAAGTGTTATAAGACTTCAAAATCTTAGCGGAATATCTATTTAAAATTATTTGCCGTCTCATTTGTCAGTCTCCACCTCATTGGTTAAGGTACGCGTCCGCCCACTCACTTAGTCATCAGCCCAAAGGCGCAAAAAGCTCCAACATACGATCGGTACCATAAGGTTGAACCTATACAGAGACTTCAAATCGTTGAACTTAGTGTGTCGTTCTTGTCCCTCGTATTGATACAAGTTCGGATAATTAGATAAGAATCATATTGTCTTTATTAAATCCGAGAGATAATCAATTCCTGGTGTCTCAGAAATAAAATTAACAATGAGTAATACAATGAGTAATATAGTGTTGTCGTTCTATTTTTAAATGCTGATACGGAAACCCCTAAAAAGAAGGGATGATATGCAATTAATCCACACAAAATACAATCAAATATATAAAGAAGATCCCTAAATATATATGGTCCTATCCTTGATAGACACACTGAGCCGAACTTCGTTTGCTAGCTTGACAAACAAAAATGAGGCTTCTCCTAAATTGTCTATTAACAATACACAACATATAAGCATTCATCCATTGAAAACGAGAACGATCGAAATAGAAAGAAAAGAAATTAATGAAACACACACACGTACACTCTCCTCTCTCTCTCTCTCTCTCTCTCTCTCTCTCTCTCAAAATATATTAGTAGAAACCTGCAACATGGCACTCAAAATCCAATCATATTAAATTTGCCCATCACATATATTAATATATATGGCACTTAATTTTGGGCAGCATATAGTATTAGTTAGCATAAACCGTCCAAGTCGTAGCCTATTGAGCCGGACACAATTGCAACAGCTCCAAGGCCAACCTTCCAACTAATTTAAAAAAAGTGTGGTCGGACAGCAAAGCACTGTTACACCCGGGTCCGGAGCTGCTGCTTGACTCGAATGTCTAAGCAATGCAAATCCCGCATGTGGCTTGCACTGCTTCCGAGCAGGCCGTTTGGCTCGTAATGTTCGTGAGGCCACGGATCGAATCGTGAGGCATGAACTGTGTCGGACATCTTTTGATATATGCATAGACGTTTTGGGAGAAATGCGGAGTTGTAGCATTTTGTTGTATGAATTATCAACAGACTGGCTAGTATATTATCAGGCCTTTCTCTTTCATTAGTAATTCTCTTTCTTTAACAAAGAACAAAGAGAAATGCAAGGCCAGTCTTGCTCAAAGTCTACTTCTAGTCATTTAAGCCAACTTTTATTAATACCCAGAACATGCACATATTTTTTATTATAGTAGCAAGAAAGTGCATATTATTTGTACCACAGATATAGCTATTTGGATTTCTTGACTACCGATGAAAATGAGTCGAACTTGAGTTGAGTACCACCAAATTCAAACCCAGCTCGGTTGGTTAATTAAGCCGGAGTCAGCTCAAGCAACAAGATCTAATGTTGCCTACATGACTGATTCAAATGCTCCTCCATGATGCATGCATGCCTGATTCATTCCCTCTTTTTTTTTATAAATAGAAATCGCGACTTCCTAATTAGAAATACAGCTACATCATAAGAATGTAATTGAAGGACAAGATTACAAGGACACACAAGGAGTTGTACAACAAATAGCCCTCTAAAGCATGAGTATGTTGGAGGGTAGCCCACAACACTTGGTTTAACATTCTTACATCAAGCACACAAGCAATGTGATTCATCCTAACATTGTTGACTGGCCGGCGACTTACTCCACTGGTACCGGCAATCTTTCAATGCCGCCAACTGCTTACCGCTTGGGTCGATCCAATTGTTGCCACCATTTATGCCCTTCAATATGCTAGATTTGGTCATTTGACTAAATAAGTAGCTTATTTTCTTTTCTTTTCTTTTATTTTTTTTCTCTTTTGTTTCCATGCACTAGCCTTAGCCATTATAAACTAGACTTCAACATTCAAAAGTAAAGCAACAACATCCTAAATATTGTTGTTTTTTTTTAATAAAATAGCGTCTGTATTAAATTAGTAGGTGATCCAAGACCAGAAATCAAAGACGAAGCAGATTCATTGAGGGCCGATGGATTCTGAGTGAAAGACTTACTTGACAGAAAAGTAGTGGTCGTCAACTTATACTGACGTTCAAAAATTGCACAAGAAAAGCATTGCACTCGTTAGAAAATGTGAAGCACTCGGTCAGAAGAAAATACATGAACCCTCACCATACATTTATTTGACTCAAAACTAAAACGAACAGGGAAGAACAAGACAAAGAGGGGCCACGCTCATCATTCTGGAGTAATAAAAACCTAAAGGAGCAATCCCTTCCTTTTGAACAAAAAAAAAAAAAAAAATGGCCACGCTACCAATGCCCTAGAAGTGCGTCAGTTCCGTCTTGCTTGGATAGTGATATAAAGGATTACTGTGAGGAAATTTCTATTACACCCAAAAATAAAAAGATACTCTCAAGTCCATACCATGTCAGGTGTTGAGCTTGTGTCCCTTCCATATTTTCTGGGTCTCGCTTTTGCCTTGTTTGTGGATAATCAGAACAAAAAACGCCGTACAGGAACCCTCCTGTATACACACCTCACATAATAACAAACTCCACACGTTAGCCGGTCACGTGCAGAATATTTCTACGATAATCTTTAAAAAAAAAAAAAAAACTCCCCTCCATAAGCTAAAAAATAAGAAGCGGTTTCTCTGATTTTCAATTCATCAATCTACCAGACGCTCTCTCTTTCACTCTCTCTTATCATCTCTGTCTTCCAACTCTGATAGAGATGTTTTCCTCACCCCAAACAACTCTTCTTCTTCTTCCCAACAATCATTCATCCCCTAGTTAGCTTTAATAAAAAACCTTACGCTCAATTTCACTTCTTCTTCCCTTTGATGAACAGTGCAACCATGGAACAACCCAGGTATTGGATGTGGACAAGCAGAAGATTCCCCGATCTTGGTGCGCGTCGTTGGAATCATGGGAGGAAAAGGCCTTCGCAGAGGATTCCTCCGGCCGCGTTGGGGGTTCTGTGTGGCCACCGAGATCTTATTCTTGCAGCTTCTGCCGCCGCGAGTTTAGATCAGCCCAAGCTCTTGGTGGACACATGAACGTCCACCGACGCGACCGGGCGAGGCTCAAACAGTCACCAGTCTACCTGCAGCGATCACGATCAGTTTCCATCTTTGTTCCCCCGTTCACAAATTTGCCCTATCGTTTATGGCCCAAACCCTAACCCTAATAATCCTCACGATCTTGAAGTTGTAGTTGCAACAACACCTGCGAATATGGCCATCCCTCCAAAGATCTCTTTATTGCCGTCTATGGAGTCTACTACAATTCCGAAAATCTTCAAAAATTTAATAGCTGGTGATATTGAGCTTAAGTTAGGGGGAGAGGGTTACAAAAGACAAAGAGATCTACATGATGATGATGAGGATGACGAACTTACGATCAGTACCAAAAATCGAAGAATGGAATCGGGATTTCCTTTGTTTTTGAGATCGAATCTGGTGAAACAGTTTGCTACTTCTGAGTTCATAAGATCAATATTCCAAATGCAGCAGAAGAATTGGACCTGGAGCTTCGTCTTGGCGAGCGACCAAAGGTGAAGTAAAAATCTATGCACATGTTTAATTCTTCATCTGGATGAAGTATAAAGTTTGCTTCTGTAATCATTTTGTATCCTTCTTCCCTCAAATCCTTCTTGCTTTATTTCTAATTTTTGACAAAGTTGCAAAACGGGCGCCTTGCCAGTCTCCACTTGGGATGATTTTGCTTGTATTTTCATAATTTCTTGGCAAGTGTAAGAATTGCATCTGAAGTCATATATAAGTAATTATGTAAATCTCATTCTTCAAGTTCTGGCGCATTACTATCTGAAATTAAAAATTGCATAAATCATTCCTTCGATGAAAACATGCTTGTTTTTAAGTTTATCTCTTCATGAGCGGTTCTGTATTATGCGAGCTCCTTTAACTTCAGCAAAAAAAAAAACACAGGTGTAGAACATCGATTTGTTTGTGAAACAATACTTTTTCTCCTTTATTGAATCCTAAATGTATACGAGCATGATGATTTCAAATATTCGAATATATGCGAGAATGATAAGAATTGTTTTTGTGGTGATAAGCAAATTTCTTGTAATGAAGGTCTTTGCCTAGTAAGTAGTCGAGTACATATATAAGCAGATTAATTTCATGTTTCCAACTTACAGAAATATTTCTGATGGTTATCTAGAAAATATATTCCTGTCTTTATTGCTCTTCCATGATACTTAAATTATGATAATTCTGGATCATTTGGAAGCTGCAGTAAGTAATGGTTGCCAACTTACAGAAGTATTTCTGATTTTATTTAGAAAACAATCACATTTTCCAGACGTGATACTTAATATTATGAAATTCTATCACTTGAAGTTGCAGCAGGCACAAATTTTTCGTTTTTGTTATAGTTTTTTTCTCTGTGATTATTCATTATATATTTAAAAACATCTAATTTCTGATACTACCAGCACAACAAATATTCCTGAGAGACTAGGTTGCGGTGTCCTTATTTCACTTATATTATGTCTGTCATTTCATTAATTTATAAGATAGCAAACAAGGCGATATTGGGGATTGTGCTCTTTAACAGATTATCAAAAGTGAAAATCAGATTTTTTTTCCTAATTTCAAAATATCCCAGTGTTATTTGCTATATATTGTGATTTATGATGTTAAACTTATTGTTTCTATTTCGTTCAACTTATTGTTTGTATTTCGTTCATTGTAACACATGCTTCTAAATAGTTCAGCCGCCTGTTCGTGGTGCTGGTTAATTACTCCCAGTAAGTCATTACCTTATAGTTGCATGGCATATGGGTTTTTGATGCAAACTTAGAATGGTTTGAACATGAATATAGAAGACATAGTATGTTGCAGTAGAGTTTATGGGGAGTGTAGAGATAAAAACAAGCTTGTTTTTAAGTTTATCTCTTCATGTGGTTAAATTCTGACACACTCCAAGCAGCAGAACTTAACCACATGCCCCATCATACTACAAACTATTCTCCAGGCACCCCAATAGTACATAGATTCCCTCTTCTCTGCCACCACTGGTACTTCAGATCACCCCTTCGGCCACTCGTTTAGTGCAAGAGACAGAATATTGACCCTAGGAGTGAACCTTGTATATCCTATTCAAATATCAAGATATTTTAGGCCACCAAGTTCACTACAAAGTTAATCAAATAGTTCTTCATTTCTGAGTTAAACTTTGGGCCAAATAGCTGAAATACTGCCAAAAAAAAAAAGGTTGAACGTCGAACTTCATGCTTGTATCGTAGCGTCTCTCTCTCCAGGATTGTCAGTGTGAATGAATCCACCTGCAGCATTCTGTTTTCTTCCTTTTCTACACCAACTCCCAAATGGAATCAGAGGAATATGTTATATATAAGTACAAATATTTTAAACGACATCACAGAGTACTAGAACGACAACCACCTCCTTCCCCTCTTTTGTTTATTTATTCTTCTACACGAACATATAAAACAGCATATTATTATTATAGTATCATTATTGTACAACTCATCAGTCATCACTACAGAAACCTAGCTAGGGTTACCTCAAACCCTAACCCTAATGGAAGATCCTCACAGTGCTGAATATGGGCTTTATGGTGCAACAAGTTGGACAAGATCAAAGAAGATGGTTCAAGGCATTGATGTAGGATATGGATTGGCTACATGGCTATTATTTATGGATTAGTAAGATAGTAAGATTACTAGGCTTATGAAAAAAAAAGGAGATAAACTAATTACTTCATTTGTCAGATATCTATCTTAAGTCCTCCATAATAATCCAAAAGGTTTCTGAAACGCGTTAACTTGACGACCTAAGCCAGCTAATTTTCCAGAAAATTTGGCGTGCTAAATCATGGGATTACGCGGCAATTAGATTTAGTTGATTAATCAGGAAGACCACAAAACAAATCCTCAACTTTAAGTACTGAGATAATACCAAGCATTATTTCATATATAATATATGTATGTATGCATGACACAAGCTATAATTTATCGAAGTAAATGCTAGGGAGGATGTACAATGCAAGAATATGACAGGGGGTTTAGTTCAAATGCAACTGCCAGAGGAATTTAAGAACAAAACCACAAAAACTTTTCCATTTAAGGAGATTGATTGGGACTTGCTGTTACCAAAGGCTTTGATGAATTGCATCAGATGCTGGATTGGTGTAAGTACACAGGATCTAGGAGTAGTGCACAGTGTTTTCTTTGGTTCTCACATATTACTATATCTATGACAAGGGTTTTAATTTGGAGCATTGGGGATGATGAAGAAGATGGCAGTCTAAGGCTTTATTCATTGTCACTTACCTGTATGTACAATATGAAGTCAGATAGTGATGAGAGAGATGTCTTTTATGTGAGGGCTCAGTATAAATCTAGGAATTTTAGAATTGAACTTGACATATTATTATTATTATTTTAATAATAACCATTGAGTTAGTAAACATGTGCCCACCGAGTACCTTACAAAGAAGATGATAAGACCAGAGTCATTTCTGCATTATAAGAAGATGATAAGTTTTGTCTTTTGAGAGTGGAACAGCTACAAAAGTGATGAAGTACAGGGTACAGGGGGGGACTCAGTGAGGTTCTAGGCAGTGACAAAATGCTGCACATGGCTGATAGAGTGATCTTTGAACTGTTATTTTAGTTTTAAAAATATATAATTGGTTGTGATGCTCTAGTCCTCCGCGGTGGTTCGGCTTGCAGGCTGGCGCCGCACGAAGCGTTATATCGTAAGTTCGACTCAACGGTGCACGGGCATGCATGGCCCTTTTCGAGAACGTGGCATGCATGAAAACCTGTTTTCTGTAGTCTACGGCAGTGATATGTCCAACACCTATATTCAAACCGTCGGTGGTTGCACCGAAGCGGGTCTCCTTAAGTTTCATGGTTATTAAAAAAAAAAAAAAATAAATAAAATAAAATATAGAGTGGTTGTGATGCTTTAGCTAGGATGTGGTCTTAATTATTGTTTGCCTTTCTTTAAATATTAGTGGAATTATTGATTCAAGTGTTTAATGGATTAATGAATTGAGATTGACCATTGTTTATCATGTTGGGCCTTTGTTTATTTGGGAACAAATATCTTAAGCATTTATTCAAAAACCTATAAAGAATGTTGAAGATTCTCCCCATCTTGCTAAAAGAAATCACAAAATATGGCGAATAAAGTTGTACGTACGGTTTTGCTTAAACTAGACAGACATGCATGAAAGATCTGTGTTATAAGCCACTTCAGTTTTGTTGATGTGAAATTTGAGCCCTCAATAAGATGCCTACACCCAGCTTCTAATCCAGACCCCTGGTGTGCATGTGAAGCATAGGTGGTAACATGCATTTGCTCTCCCTCATGTGCGACGGGTGTTCCTTTGAGCCTAGTTCAACGATGTATGAGGGCATTCCCGGGTTATAAAAATAAAACGAAAAAAAAATGCCTACAGGTCTAATAGTTATGGGTAATTATTTTACCCCGTCAATCCAAATTCGGGTTTTCTTTCTCCCTAAAATTGGTGGTTCTTTTCCTAAATTGTTATATAACGGCACTTAAGAACGGATCAAGTGTCGAATGTTACCAATTGTGTAGGTAGAGAAGATGGTGACAACGATTTGAGGCATAGAATGAACATGCTTCTAAAATGTTAGGTTTCTAGTTCATGTCTGTGGTGCAAAATATTTTATGTTATCTCAATAAAAGGGCCAAACAATAATGGGGAAGGAAAATCTCTGATACATGCGTTTTAATGCAACCTCATATGCATAAATGACTTACCCTTGTGGTTGGTAAAAATTAGAGGTGAACCTTAGGGGTGACATATGTGGTCACCATATGGCAATCCAGCACAAGGCTCTCCGCTCGCTCTATCGGTTGAGCCTGACTGGATGCGACACAGACGACACAAGCATTTTGCTACCTACACCATCTTGGTCTCAGCTGGATATATAATCTCTGTTTCACGAGCCTACACGGTCCTAGTCTACTCGTTGATCTAACCGGCATGATATCTCCATCCCGCTACGAACCTTCAAGATTGAAGGATGACGGCCCTTTCATATTTAACATTGGGCCGGTGAAATTTTGTCTACGGTCGTTGGTCTTCTTCTTGGCCCAAGTAAAGTAGGATGACGAGGGATCAACCATAACATAGTATTGGAGGTATATTTGAGCTCGAAATGTAGAGACCCATGTGTGCAATGAACCATGCTTAAGTGTAGACGATCCCACTCTTCTTTCCAAAGATGGATCCTAACATATGGAAGAAGGTATACACTTGGTTCACTCGGTGGTCGAAATGGTGCCGAATTGGAGCCTAAATATCGATCCAGATGCCTTCATAGTGAGTGCAAAAGATCGTACCCTTAGAGTATGTCTTCGTAGTTAATTTATTTTTTCAAAAAAAAAAAGGAAAAAGAGGAATGTTTTTCAGGTGAAATCTACCCCAAAAAAAAAAAAACTAATTAGTAGATCAACAGACGTTATTAACTCAGCAAAAATAGTCCTGATCTTCCCAAGTATAATTTACAAGTCCAATATTAAACTCGGGCCGGCCCAGGAACAATGGGCTACGCATATCTACACACAACAGTACAAAAATCCCGTGAAATACGGATGAACCCAAACCGTTGACCTTTCCCGCCAAAGTCAGTGGGTCCCACCACGTTTCTTTGAACCTGGCGTCAGGTGGTTAATGACCCCCGACCGACGGCGCAGTTGCACCACAATATTCCAGTTAAAAAGATATTTGAGCCGTCATTCCTTGCCTCACCTTCTCTATACTTTCAAGGATCGAGCTAACTTTTTTTTTTTTTTTGAAAAATTACAAATCGTCCTTTTAATTTAATACTCCCGTATTTCAATTCTTAAAATTATAAAGTCACGATGACGTGACGATGTGCATATTTCAACAATCGTATATTTTAGCTTCCGCAAATACAAAAAAAGGCGAGATGACGGCGCGCGCCACCATGTCACCAAAATAATACATTTTTAAGGGTTCAAACGTAAACTATAAAATAGAAGGGATTGATACGAAAGTCTTTTTTTTTGCTATGATATAAAATTTTCACATATTCTATATATAACGGTTGCTTGTGGTGAAATTTCAACATTATTTTTTTAAATATATTAGTTAATATAGTCTATATATTTTAAAATAATATTTAAAAGGATATTCGAATACTGATTAATATTTTATTCCATAATAATGAACAAAGTAAATAAAAAATAGATATATATAGGTTAGAAGTAACAAAGTTAGCTAAAAATAACAGGAAGCTTAAGTAATATATAGCATAAAATTAATTAGTTGGTGGACAAAAGTTAATTGAACATTTTGAGGATTAAAATTAATATTTGAAAGGTTACTCAATAATATTTGCACTTGGTCTAGCTTTTTTCTTTTCTCGTTCATAATAAAACCCCGGCTTTTGGTAGTGTTGATAGTCGGGATCGATTATGATAATATTTTATTTTTTTTCTTTTTTGGTTCAGAAAGGAGGGATTTTATTCCTTATACTTTAATTAACCGAGCAAAAGTAATATCACGAGAAGTAAAAGTATTAGATGAGCTTGCTGAGTGTATTGATTGTATTAATGGTGATCAAAGCTAACTATATTGTCAAGTTGGAGTCCAAAATACTAGTGAATTTAGATGAGTTTGCTGAGTTAATTCGTAAAATTAGATTCACGGCATTAGGTACATTTTGAATTTGCTGGAGTTTCTGCATTTTCCAAACCTTCTAGCATATTATTATTGGTTATATATATACATATCTTTGGAGGTCATAGTTCTTATATATATATATATATATATATATATATATATTATAATATTTTTTATTTATATTATATTATAATATTTTTATTTATATATATTATATATATGACAGTGCATATATATCATATTAATATATTTTTTATTTATAAAATTAATATATAAATAATAAAGGATTGATATGTAACAATCCTAATAATTAATGGTGGTCAGAGAGCTGGCGAGAAGAATGAATTTTTTTTTTAAATATTATTATTTTAATAAAATATTATTAAAATTACTGTTAAAATCTTATTTGTCAAACTAAGGTCCGCAGCGCCACGTAGGCGCCACGTAGGAAGTGCGTCTTTTCAAAAGACGCACTTCCTACACAGTCAGCATTAAAGGAAGAGCGTCTTTTCAAAAGACGCACTTCCTAAAAGCATCTTTTAAAAAGACGCTCTTCCGTAACTTCAAGTAGGGCTGAGCATTCGGGTCAACCCGAATTAACCCGACCCGACCCGAATTCAAAAAAGCCAACCCGAACTACATCTACACAGACCCAACCCGACCCGAATTCGAAATCAACCCGAACCGACCCGAACCAAATAGATTTCGGGTTTGTTCGGGTCGGGTTCGGGTTGACCCGAAATTAACTAAAAAAATCAGAAAAAAAAAAAGCAAAAATCAAAGATGAGGAAGAAGAGGAGACATATATGGGGAGGATGGTGCTCCACCCGGGGAGCGGCGGAGCAGCGTAGTAGCGGATTTAGTGAAGCGGTTAAGCCGCGAGGCGACTCGACCATCGTCGAATCTCGACCGGAGGTGGCGTAGGTAATCAATCGCGCACGCGAGAAAGAGAGGGCAAAGCATTGCCGCCGGAGAGAGAGAAATCAATAACACTAAGCAAGAGAGAGAGAGAGAGAGAGAGAGAGAGAGAGACAGAGAGAACCCGCGGCTGAGTGGGGAAGAGAGAGATCAACCCAAGAGGCAAAAGCATTAAATGTGTCAAAACAAGCCCTAAAGGCCTAAATCATTTATTGGGCTCCATTAACATTAAGGCCCAGATTTTTATAGGAGCTACTTTAAATTTAAAATACGGGTTTAACCCGACCCGACCCGAATTAAAAAATTCTAACCCGACCCGAAATTAGTAACCCGAATTTCTTTAAAAAGCAACCCGATCCGAACCCGACCCGAACCCGAACCCGAAATTTTGCATTTTTCCGGGTCGGGTCGGATCGGAATTTCGGGTTAACCCGAATTATGCTCACCCCTAACTTCAAGTAAGATACAGAAAAAACGGTAAAAAAAAAATACGAGAGGAATCCACAACTTCAAATTCAAATTAGGAAGGCACGAATTACGAAAAATTATATAAATTTTCGTATATTCATTTGACCTAATTTTAATTAGTTTTTGAAAAAAAATTAAACTACAAATTTATAGATTTTGATGTGATCTACAATTTTGTAGTTGAAAATTTTTCGAAAAAATATCAAACGGTATGCCGAAAAGATAATTAAAATTTCAATTATCATTTTGGCATAATATTTAATATTTTTTCGAAAAACTTTCAACTACAAAGTTGTAGATCACATCAAAATCTATAAATTTGTAGTTCAAATTTTTTTCAAAAATTAATTAAAATTAGGTCAAATAATTATACGAAAGTTTATATAATTTTTCGTAATTCGTGCATTTCTAATTTGAATCTAAAGTTAAGTTGCTAAAAGACGTTCTTCCTCTCGTATTTTTTTTTACCTTTTTTTTTGTATCTTACTTGAAGTTACGGAAGTTAAAAGACGCTTTTAGGAAGTGCGTCTTTTGAAAAGACGCTCTTCCTTTAATGCTGACTGTGCAGGAAGTGCGTCTTTTGAAAAGACGCTTTTCCTACGTGGTGCCAACGTGGCGCTGCGGATCTTAGTTTGGTAAATAAGATTTTAACAGTATTATTTTAATAATATTTTATTAAAATAATAATATTTAAAAAAAAAAATCGAAGAATGAGCAACAGTAATGAAGACTCGAAGGAGGGAAGGAGAGAGAGAGGAGCGGTGTGCGCGCCATTAATGGTGGTCTCGAAGAACTGTGGATCCAACAGCAGATGCTGTCACTTCAGTCCTCCTTCATATCATATCATGTTAATGACAGAATTTTAGATGTAGTAGTTACACCGCCTTATTTATATAATAGTCTATAAAATTTTATTTCAAAATAATTTTTTAAAAAAAAGTTACAAATAAAAATTAATAAATTTTAACAAAATTCATAATTCATAAATTTTCAAGTTCTTAAATTAACATATTTAAAATATATTTAAAAATTAAAATTCTTTGAATCTAGTAAACTTTACAATTTTAAAAGATATATTTAAAAATAATTTTTAAAACAATTTTATATATAAAAATTATAAATTTTATCGAAATTTATAAGTTTTATTTAGTAATTTTTTTTAAAAAAATAATTGTAAAATTTTTTTAAAAAATAAATATGAAAAAAATATATTACCGACGTGACGTAAAAATTTTTTATAGAATTTTTTTCATATTAATATGTTATTTCGCTATGATATGAATACTTGTACCATAATTTTTCTAATTGTTTCAACATTACTTCAATTTTTTTAGAAAATTTATAATTTAATTTTTTTAATATATTTTTAACACTTTTCATATTCAATATTTTGTACATTGACGTCTTATAATAAATTTTTAACACTATTATATTAATTTTTAATATCCTTCTATTAAAATTTAACATATTAACATATTATTTATAACCTTTAACATATTTTTAATAATTTTTGACACCCTCAATTAGAAGACGTAAATATAACTTTTGTTTGCAAGTAAACTGTATGCAAAGCAAAGTCTTATTTTAAACTGCAGTGTAAGTCTTCTATGGTACATAAGATATCTGATCATGTTTATTATTCATGGTATGCTTTTCCACTTGGGAGAGTTACATATCAACTGTAACGTTTTACATGTTATAAATAAATTTCTTGTTATTATTATTTTTAGATTTTAAATATTTATATAATTATATATTTTAAACGTATTCACTATTTTAAAATATATGTTATATTAAATTTATTTTATTTATATTTAAATTTTTAAATATATATTTTACGACTCGATATTTTTAATACTTAATTGTTTTAAAGTATTTATGACACGAACTTGAAAATAGAGTTGATTTGTAAATTTTAAAATAAAGAGCTAACTTTCAAGAGGTTTACGACTAGAAAAATCCATTTTTAAAATTTAGAATAAAAAGCTAATTGTATCTGGCTGATATACAATAATTATTTGCACTGCATCTAGAAAATCCATTTTTAAATTTAGTTTCAAAATCAATATATATATATATATATATATATATATATATATATATATATATATATATATATATATATATACACGTCTGGGGCAGTATAGTATAGCGTTGCTCTCCATTTAACTCGTATTTATCTACGACCTCGACAATCAAAAAAGGGCAGAGTAGTCATTTAACTTATTTATTCCAACAAATTTTCTGGCCATAATTTTAGGAAAATTGCGTTTCAGCCCCCTAATTTTGGGGTCGCGCGATTCAGCCCCCGAAACGCCACGTGGCGGCGCGCGCGCCGCCACGTCGGCGGAAAAACGCGTTTCGAGGGGCTGAAAAGTCAATTTTGAGAAATGGGAGGGCTGAAACGCAATTTCCCCTAATTTTTTTTTAAAAAAAGTAATAGAAAAGTTGGAGTAATAGTGATGTTGGGGAGGTGTGATTGGGGATTTTGGTGGGATTATATTGAGAAAATTGTCGGGACATGGAGACAGCGACCTGCTCCCACTCCCCCTCCACTTTCCTATCCCCACGTTAATAGTTAATACACACACTCATGCTCTCTCTTCTACATACATTTTAATATTAATTAATAAAATAAAAAAAACCAATCAGCATTGATTAGTTGGCTAATAAATTTAAGTATTAAAAAAATAATAAATTAGAAATTTGATTCTCAATAACACCTGATTAAAATGATCTATTAGTTACCGTTTAGTAACAGGTCGAAATTTTAGATGAAAATCGAACTCGGCGATCGAGACCCACCTTCAAACAGCTTCGCAAGACGAGCAATTTAATACTTCAAGTTCACATGTAAGGCCCTTGTTGCAGTTCAAAATTAAATAATACTGGTCCTTTTGACAAAGAGTGCTTTTCTAAGCAGTTTTTTAATTTAATTGATCTTTTAGTATGCATTACGCTATAAAAAAACAAAATATCTCATTCTTATTTTTTTAAAGTAACTTTGTATTGATTATTATTAAATCAAAGTAAAATATACCTATATAAATATTATTTTTTTTAAAAATGATTTTGATGTATTTTATAATTTTTATATTAGAAATTTTTTGAAAAAATTATCTTTAATACTCAAACATTTTTTTTTAATTACAAAAATTTAGAACACCGGAATATATATTTAAAATACACTTTAATTATAAAAGTTATAGAGCACATACATTTTTTTATTCAATTCTTTTTCAAAAATTACTTATTTATATTGCTTTGGAGTAATTTTATACATTATTCAAATAATATTTTCATCATTTTAAGTGGTTAGGCACATTAAAGTACCATTAGGACACTCTGTGACCAAATCTTATTTTATGAAAATACTCTTTGATGAAATATCCAAAAATACTCCAATAACACAGAAGATTTTCAGTAATTATTCCCTTTTAACTTTTGAGGCCACCATGCAATATTTTCAGTAAATTTTCGAAGTAAAAGAAGATTTGGCAATAATTAGCACACAAGATGAGCATATCTTATTAACAAGAGAGTTCTTAAATGAAGAAAAAAAAATTATGAGGTAGCAAGACGAAATTTTTTCGATACACCAACCTCTATTTAAAAATATTATTTTTTCTTTCGTCAAAAAATATTATTTTTTAACTATGATCAATCGGTATTATTTCGACCTGATGTGTATTCTAAGTCATATTTGAAGTACTGACACTCTATTCAACCACTATATTAGCTACTCTAGCTGTAAATTCGATGTAATTATTTATTTTCCGATTTTAGGACTACGTAAATTTCGAATTTGTGACGTATACTTCATGAAGCACAGCCACACCGCTAGACCTATGCTAAGCTACTTGTTCGAAATAAATATTGCAGATAAACTATGAACCGATAACCTTTACTTTGGACAAGGGCATCTTCAAACCGACGCAACACTATTTGTATCAAATTATTCCATTGATTTTTTTTTAAAGAAGATTAGAATATATAATGTCAAATAATCTTTTAATGACATAAAATTCAAATATGAGGTATAAATACTCAATATAAGTAAAATAGTTGATATTGAACTATCATTTTTGGTGAGAGTATGTTTACAATTTCCGCGACACGAAATAAATAGATTTATAATTTTCGCAGAAAGCTACTAACAATTTATTATTATGTTAAATATTTTTTTTTTTAGATAATAATATAAAATTTTTTTGGTACACCAGCTTCTAATCCAACTGCAGGTAATATTTTCTAATCACTAATTATCAGTCTATGAACCGAAATCGTAATTAGAAAGTAAAATTCTAATCTGATATACGTCTTGAGCCATATATAGAGTATTAATAATATGTCCAGCCACTATATTAACAACTACAGTTAAAAATTAGTTAAAATTATTTATTTTTTATTTTAAAATTATTTGTCAGATTTAAAACTATAACATATACACGTCGTTAGATGTATGGGGGAAGGATATTATCATGCTATATGTTACATTGTCATTTTTTTATAATAATACATTGCCATTTTGATTATTGTTAGAAGGATGGCTTATTTGGGAAGGGGAAAATAAAAAAAAGAAATCTCGAATAAAATGGAACTCGAGGTTTGTTTCTCTCCATCTCCAACTCAAGCCGAGTTTATGATATGAGAGAGAGAGAGAGAGAGAGAGAGAGAGACGATGGAATCATGAAGGATGGAGAATGATGTGAGAGAAAGAGACAGGTAGAGAGAGAGAGAGAGAGAGAGAGAGAGAGAGAGAGAGAGGGGAAAACCAGGATTCCCTTCCCCCATCTTCTAAATCTGTCCAAACACAAACGCTACGATGCTATCATGTATCAATATCATATTATTACAGTTTACAACTTACACTCCAGCAGTAGTAGTGAAAGCTTGAAAAGGACAGCCATGGCATCCAGCAGCCAGCATACTGTATCCAAGGAATACATCAAAAAGTAAAGGAGGAGTTGGAGGAGGAAAAGAAAGCTTGCTTCCCTGGTGGATTCCTGGAGTACATCAGCAGCAGCAGAAGTGGAGAGAGAGAGAGAGAGAGGGGATTAGTTCATTCCCTTTCAGTTTCATTCTATTTCTGATCTGAAAACATGTACTTGTTTGAGTCAGAAAGAAGAGGTAAGCAAAAAAAGAAAAACGATTAGTAGCAGTGATATCTTCAGATTATCAGATCTAAAGACTTTTTCTCTCTGGAGGAAGGCTGAGCTTACTATTTCTAGCTACTTCAGAGGTTCCTGTTCGATCTCTTCGGTTACCCTAAAAATAACAACTTTGAAAAACATCAACAAGATGATGAAGACATCCACTGTGTTTCTGATTCGGAGAAGAAAGAGCTAGAAGAACCAAATAGAAGAAGACCAACACGTACATAGAAAGTTGAGATAGCAAACTGATTACAGATATCTTCTTGTTTTTGTGTTTGTTAGAGCTGGCGAATCATCGGTGGTGGGCAGGGATGGGGGGAGTCGACCACCCCGGCGTCTTCTCCTCTCCCCCACCGCCGTCTCTCAATCTCCGTCACCCCTTCCAGGACTCCTTAAAACCTGACCCTGATCACTCCTCCAATCCTACCACAACCAACACCAACAGCAGCTCCTCCAACCCTGATCACACTGACGACAATACCGCCGGCGCCGCCGCCGACAACACATCTCCCGCCACCGCCGCCGCCGGCACTCCCTCCCGCCGGCCACGCGGCCGCCCTTCCGGCTCGAAGAACAAACCGAAGCCTCCCATCATCATCACACGCGACAGCCCCAACGCCCTCCGCTCCCACGTCCTCGAGATCGCCGCCGGCGCCGACATCATGGACTCCGTCGCCGCCTTCGCGCGCCGGGGACAGCGCGGCGTCTGCGTACTCAGCGGCAGCGGCGTCGTCATCAACGTCACCCTGCGTCAGCCTGCTGCGCCGCCCGGCGCCGTCGTTACACTCCATGGAAGATTCGAGATTCTGTCGCTCTCCGGCGCCTTTCTTCCACCCCCGTCGCCGCCCGCAGCGACGGGCCTAACCGTTTACCTCGCCGGCGGCCAGGGACAGGTCGTTGGCGGCAGCGTCGTGGGAGAGTTGGTGGCATCAGGGCCAGTGATGGTTATCGCTGCCACATTCGCTAACGCAACATACGAAAGACTACCGCTGGAAGACGACGCGCAGGAAACTGCCGATGATCAACCGGCAGCTGCGGCGGGTTCAGAAGGGTTGCAGCTGCCGCCGAGCACCGTTGGCGGAGCATTGGCAGCGGGAACATACAACGTGCCACAGAATCTCCTGGGTAGCAACGGGCAGCTTCAGCATGATTTGTTCGGAGCTTGGACTCCGCCGGGAGCTCGGCCGCCGGGATCCTACTGATATCATAAGTCTCTCTCATCTCTCTCTCTCTCTCTCTCTCTCTCTCTCTCTCTCTCTCTCTCTCTCTCATTTCTTACTTGTGATGATTATCTGCTTGTTGTGTTTGCTTTTAGTTTCCTAGATGTATGGTAGCTTGAGTTTCATTGGAGATCGCATGGTGCATGCTCTAATGTACATTGTTTTAGTTTAATTATATCATGTTTTATTTGTGGGATTTATATTAATGTGCTTGTTTAATTATTTGAGGTATTACCAATTTATCAACCTCAGTTGGATCTATTTAAGATATTTAAGTTTCTAGGAAATAGGTATAATTGCATTTTCCCAATAGTATATATTCCTGGAATGCAACCGATTAAATTAAGCGCCGATGGTTAGTGAGAAGGGTTGAGTTCGAGCGCAGCCTAGTCCGTTACTCAAAAAAAATGGAATACATGTTGGATTTTGATTTTTTTTTTTTTTTCTTTTGAGGGATTTGCATGAGAAAAATATGAAACGTATAGTTTAGTTAATTTGTCATCATATACATGCAGTAATCTTCCTGACTAAAAAGCTTAATTAATTATGCCGCAGATTTTAGCTATCCGAATAACCAATGTTGGTGTAATGAAAGGTTCAAATTGCGCAAAAAAAAGACGCATTGTATATCGAGTTTCCATCCAAATTTCAGGGCTCAAATCGGATGTAATGAAGTGTAACTAATAAATTTAGTTATATATGATGCCTTTTCAAGGGATTTATACTATTTTAAACTTCGTTTGATTTGCTTTTATTGGTGTTTGAATGCTTGTTTTCGCGTCAACCAAAATTATATATTGAGAGAAGATAAGCTAGTCACATATGGGAGCATTTTCAATTATCTCTTTTTTAATTTAAAGATCGGAATCATTAGAGCTGATTTAGGATTATGTTTTAAGAAAATCACTTAAGAAAGCAAGTATAAATCACAATATTTAATATTTAGTAAATTATACTTGAATAAGATCCTGGTTTCTTACTTGCATTAATATAATTATAAAATTGTTCTTTTTTTTTAATTTCTTTTATTGGCTTCTTCATAGTAAATTTAGTAATCAAGCAGCAGTGTTATAAACAATAAACAATATATAATTTTTCTGGTAGAACCATGCTACTCAACTAATTAGTTATAGAGATTATTTCAGGAATGTTTAGATCGAAGACTTTCAGGTATGTAGTATCACTGTCATGGATCGAACTGCACCCTTCTTTCTTTGCCGATATATTTTCTTCACGCATAATCAAATTATAAAGCTTTTGTAATTTTATTGTGAGGATATCATTTACATGACAGGTCGGATACGGGTTACGACAGTAATGCCGATACTAAAAAAAAAAAAAAAGATTAAAGCTTTTAGTCCTAGTGATACTTTTAGGTTGTGATGCTGATTTATAGGATCTACCCAAGAGTCAAAAAGTATAAAGACTTTTACTTACTGATTGATTATGAGGATATTTATTTTCTTTTTCTTTTTGTTAATTCATTTAAACCCTCGCGAGTTAACAAGTGCCGCTTTTTTTATTGCATTTAGATTCTGAAGCTTATCTATTTTTTTGGCATAAAGCTTGTTTCTGGTGTACATATTGCTTTATTGCCATGTTAGAAAATATTAGCAACTCTGATTTTTGTAGATATCTTATGGCTTAAAAGCTCAAAAAATCATCCTTGGGGTAGTTGGTATCATTTAGACGATGAACCCTAGAAGCTGCATCTGCAGTTGAAGACATGATGGTCAATATTTTTACTGATTTAAATTATTTGATATATTTTACTCGTCTTTCTGCTACATATTCACTGATCATTGAATCTGAGAGGGCAAGAACTTCAGATTATCGTAGAAAAAGATACAGATCGAGCACTTTGATCAGTGCCGGCAGATAAAGATAGCATTAGATGTGAAATTTGCTATATTTATGTATACAGAAAATGTGTTTAAAGCTTTCTTGGAATAAAATGTCTGATTTTCTTAAAACAGCATGAGAAATATGAAAAAAAAATTAAAAAAAATGTAAGTTGGGTGCATGTTTGATAAATCTTATATAATTAACCTGATGATACCTGGAAGGAGGAGATCACTTCATATAGGACTAGATGGAAGATGGGAAGAGCAACGACATATGCTTGTTTTGAGATTATCATTAAATAATTTAAAATTAGATATTTTGTGTCATTGGATAAATACATAGGTAACACCGAGCAACATTCCATTCCATATATCGTAAAATCTAGGAACCAAAAATATATTTTTAGGACACACGATGAATATTAACGGTGTAAATTTCAATGTGTTTTTAAATGTTATAGTAGAAAATAATTGAAAAAATAATAAACAATAGATTAAATGGACCTAAAGTTTCTTCTTCAAAGTTATTATTTCATATTTTTCAAAATAGTTTATGGTTGTGATATTTATCATATAAATATTCTAAAATTCAATTTTAAAGAGGTAGACAAAAAAAAAAAAAATAATAATAAATTCTTTTTTTAGGTATATGTAGGTATCCTATAAAGGCCAAAACAGTGACCACAAAAGGACCCTGTCCCTGTGAATGTGAAGTCTCCCTTTTTGTACTTTCAAAATCCTGTACAGATTGGAAGGGTCCAATTCAGCTCAAAAGATAAATTAGATGTTTTTGTTATTGTACTTGCTGGATTTCAATTCATCACAGCATGCATATTCTTTTTCTTATTTTATTCCACTCACTAAGCCAACCCAACTTTGTTTAATTCGACATTTAAAAAAAAAAAAAAAATCCCAACAAACAGCGAAGGAGTAATTGTGTTTTTATTTTTTTAATAACTTAAAATTATAAAATTATATTCTTCTAATACGAAATGATATTTTAATATCATTTGATCCTATGAAACATAATCAAATGTATATAAAAGCATCATTGGAATTAGGAGTATAAAAATGCCACTATATAGGGGCATAAAAATACAAATACCCCCAACTAGAACTTATAAAAAAAAGGAGGTTTTGAGCACCACATAAGCTAAGATAAACAATATAATACATAGACCATCAAAAGCAGATAAAAGTTTAAACACATCCCCCACAAAATAAGGGATTGTAATGCATTTGTCTTGAGCGAAATGCTTAAAATCTCTAAATTTGAACTCATTAATAATAATAATAATAATAATAATAATAATCTGAACCACGTAACTAAGTATCGGCAATGATAGGCATCTCTAAATTTATCTATAATATTTAAATCTTTTTTTTTTAAAAAAAAGGCAAAATGCATCAAATAAATGGAAAAGTATATTTAGTCTATCATATGGGTTACAGACAAGTTAGAGAAGTTTTAAAGTTAGATAAAGTTTTGGAAAGATTGTGTATGCTTTCAAGATTTTCAATCTTCGGAGTTAAATTTTTATAAATTAATTTATGTCTTAAAATTTATAATAGCAATATTTTTCTTAACTAAACAAATTTCTTTTAGAGAATTTTTGTATGTCAACAAAATAACTGATATATTCTACAACTTTTTGTATTCAATTTTCAAAAGTATTTTTAATAGGTAAAATGATACTTTTAAAATTTTTATAGGTTTAAAAACTAATCCGCTAGCATGCTATTATGTTGGAGTTCAACTAACCTATTTAGAATAATTTTCTTAAAAAATAAATACAAGAAAATAATTTTAATGTAATTTATATTTTTTGTATTTTTAATTTTTTAAGATACTTTTAAATATATATATTGCGTTAAAAAAAGAAGTATAAATAATAAATTGATTTGTAATAAATATCTCTCTAGGTAGAGGCTTATATGTAAGTCCATGCAACATTTTTGTTTTAAGTATTACTGAGCTCTGCGAAAGAGAAATTACCAACATTGCTTTATTTTAAAATAAAATTAGTCTCATTTTTCCTGAAGTAGGAATATTCATCCGAAATTTAAAAAAGGTGGTAAACTCGAGAGAAATAATACGACATACAACAAAGCGTGTTTAAGTAGGTAGCACACATATTCCATCATATCCATGATAAATTTAGTAAGCACGAACATAGACATATATATGGGGATATGACAATATGGGACACATCAATTTTCAAAAAAAAACGTAAGATACATGTAACATTCGGACATCATAATAAAAAAATATAATATTAAATATATAAAAATATTATAATAATAATAACAAAATTTATATTTTATTTCATTGAAATAAATTTAAATAGTAAAAATCTAATTTAGTCAATAAAAATATAAAAAGTAATATTTGAGTATATTACTGTACTAAATTACTCACCACTATATTCTATTAGTATTATATAATATTTTATTTTTTTTAATTTTAAAAAGGTTAAGAAAAATAAAACATAAATACGGACATGCGTATTAGACATTCATATATGGCGTGTCAGGCATGTATATCTAAAAAAAAAATTAATTTTTATTTTTTGAACAATCTCTAGTGTGTCCAATATGTGTCCGGACGTGTTTGCAGAGTATCAGTGTCGAATGTTATATGAACACTATTTGGGACTAAATTTTAACAAGAGAGAGTTATAACTTGGTCTAAACGTTAAATTTTGTTATATTTGGGTCCAAATTTAAATTTCAATTGCAGTTAGATCCAACTGTTTTCAACACCCCAAAATAATTATTTAGAATTTTGAAAAAATTAACATGAAAGTTAAAAATTTTGATGAGATCTACAACATTAATTTTGAAAGTTTCTCCAAAAGATATTTTTAATTAATTATTTTGATGTGGCAAAAATAGTAAAAAAATCTTGAAAATCAAAATATTTTAAAACGCGATCCGAACTTTGAAGTCTCAAAACACCCATTCATAAGCATTTTTTGGAAAAACTGTCAATATAAAAGTTGTAAATTTCATTAAAATCTATACTTTTAATATTAAAAATTTTCAAATAATATTTCTAAATAATTATTTTAGAGATTGAATGTAACGTAAAAAATAATTGAAATGAATTAATGCAGTGCAAAAAATAGTTAATGAAAGAAATTACAGTAAATTTTATTAATAGGTGTGGATTGAATTAATATTAAAACTTAATATAAGAAGTACAGTATAATTATCTCTTTTAACAATATATGTGCTTCCTAGATGATAACGCGAAAAGATAATATCCTAACGCGAGCAGCTGGTAGGATGGAATATAGAATACGACAGCCTGTGAGCTGCCTTCCTACATGTCGGACTACTGTGAGGTGGGCCTGGCCCATCACATTTTGGACTTATTATTTGGAATTATTCAATTTATTTTATTTATTTTTACCTCAATATTTATTTGTTGACCTTATCATATCATACATATATGAATTATATTTATTTTGTGCATACTCAAAATAATATCTTATCCTGAAAACTTATATGACTACTTACTAATATATTTACTTTTTCAGATCGAAAATCCTACAAAAATAATCTCATTCAATATATGACAACGTATATTTGTCCTTCTCAGAATCCCACCCGATAGGACTAGACTAGATGGTGGTGGTGGTTGTGTTGTTGTATTTGGATGTTGTCCTACGTCACTTCTAGAGATGGAATTAAGGTTATATTATAAGAGGTGCTTAACATTTGCTCACACATTGAGGCCTTCAAGTGATCCATTCCATTATATATATATATATATATATATATATATATATATATATATTATATAATAATATATATATTATATATATATATATTTTCAAATTTGGATGACATTAGCCGCAATTATCTGATCTGCAGGAGAGAGTCCCCGATGACCCTAACCCTAACCCTAATCCTAACCCTAGCTTGTGTTAATAATAGATAAGAACAAATGAAGGAATCATGTAATGGTTTGGGGTATCTCACGTGGGATTGCTTTCTGGTCTGCAACCCCACTAAAACACACTACCAAATGCTATCAATCAATCTTTTTGTGTGTATATATAGTCTAACATGTCACCTCCATCTAAATCTTTACAAGAGTGCATCTCTAACACATATCCCGAGAGGATGAACTTCCCCCATCCTCACCATTAGGTTAACATTCACTGTGCGACTGTCGCTGAAGAGAATCAGAAATTGACAGTGAAATGATCGGAGAAGAGACAGAGTCGCCTAACTTTTATTCTTTATAGAGATATTATTCCCTAGATTAAAAAGTTTATCCTTTTATCCTAATTTTCTTCAAAAAAACACTGATCCCTAACACCAAACACGCAATTCCGCAAAATATTGGTCAAAATAACACGTGCGAAGCACACAGCAACAAACTTGTTGAGCTATGTAGCAATTGCTCCATCCAGAATGTATACCTCGGTTCATAATGACGGTATTAACACAAACATATTATTATAATAGCACCAGGGTGAGTGAGGATGAGTGCAAGAACTAGAAAGAACTCACAGGTTATTGTAGAAATGTAACTAATATTGAAGGAAATTCTCATCTTCCTAGCAAATCCTGGCAGCATTCTCCATGGGGCATAAACCCTTGACGATCGATCCTGTTTGCAATAGAAATAGCAATATAGAGGTAACTTATCCAACAATACAGATTTCTTTCAGTTACATTGTAAAATTGTTGAACCTCGGGGGTGCTGCAGTTCCTATGTTAGTTGGCCTTAAGTGAGGCTTAGCAACAACCCCCATGAATACAGAGAACACAGGTTCAGCGTAAACAAGCTAAAGCTAACTCCAGGATTACGATTTCTAACTATTTGCCCACAATAATACAAATAAAGAGCATTTCCACTGAAAAAAGACCCGTTTAAAAAAAATATTGTTTTATTCATTAAAAGAAAAAAAGACTAGCTGTCAGTGACAACGTATCATCGAGAACTTGAATAAGAGAATTGCGCACAAATAAGAAAATGAATTGCAGTGGCAATATTGGTTTTGCTCGAGAGGATGTCAGTCAAGCAAGTCGTGCCCTGTTCAAGCGAGTTAATTCACTTCTTATGAACTCGGCAACACCTAGATGGTGTAAAAGTTGGAAATGTTGACTATGAGCAAACCAAACTCAACTGAATTGAGTCCCAGTGAAGCGAAATAGATTACTTAGATGGTCACAAAACCACAAGTAAACTGTAAGGTTTGCTTATGTAGAATTGTGAACTTCATAAAAAAATACTACAGCATGATGACTTCGTAATAAAAGGGTATTAGAAATAAAACAAAAATATCGGATTAGAACTTCTCGTAGACGACCTATGCATGCCATCCTTAAATTTAACAATAAGTGCTAGATGACTGGTAAATTTGGCCCAAAATAGCATAAATACCCATCGATGGTGCCTTGGAATGCGAAGGCTGCTTTGGGTGATAAATTTGGATCATGAAGTATTGCTTATAAATTAAACTTCAACTTTCTGAGTAAGATAATTAAACTTCCTCCTTGCTAGTTTTATCACACAATAACATTAGACAGTCTAATATTTCTGATATTCCTACGATTTAAGTATTCTAGTACAGTCAATAACGAAGCTGAATTCTGGTATCACTAAATTTAACTCTACATCAACTTTGACATCAATAGAACATCTTAAATTGATCGCTGATCACCACAATGTTAACAAGGCACATTTTCAAATTTGAATATTTCAGGACTGGATAAAGCAATTGACCTCTGTCTCGACACCTATAGAAATATCAACCCTAACTAGGTCAATTGCTTACTCCATTTGCTAGAGGATTCACTAAAACATGGTGCCCAGGTCGACAGTGGAGCCTTTGTACTATGGCAAGCTGGACATGTTTAGTATCCTCCCATACAATGGACAATGTCTTATATGCTCAAAATAAAAATACTTTTCGACACTACTTAGGTGGAGAATGTGCACTTATAGCATATAAAAATAAAAATACTAAACAATGGACATGTTTAGTATCCTCCCATACAATGGACAATGTCTTATATGCTCAAAATAAAAATACTTTTCGACACTGCTTAGGTGGAGAATGTGCACTTATAGCATATAAAAAAAATCCTTTAGCAAATAGAAACTGAATCCAATTAAGTATCATGAATAAATAAGGATAGACATCAACCCACTAGTGTGCAGATAGTAGATAATGTGAGAATATAGAATTCTAAAACCTCTAGAGAGTGCAGACCAAACTTACCAAGCCAAGTCCTCAGTCAGAGAACAAGCTCTGTCATGCAGCCTGCTAAAAACCTTGCTTGAAATTTCAGCACCTGCTAATAAAGCATACAACCAAGACAAACTAAACGAACACGAGAAAAGTAAATTACGAAAGTTTCTCAGTAGCATCAATGGTAAGGATCAAAGTACTTTGGTAGAGAGATTTGAATTGTTTTCACCTGATCAGACATTGAAATACTTTGCAAAAGACCAGCATTGCCAAAGAAAACCAGAAAATATTTGATCTACCAATCAAAAGCACAGAATGGACTTAATTAAAATTAAAATAAAGAGACTAACATTATCATTTATTCCTACGAATGATGCTAAAGACCATTGTACGAGCAAAATGCTAACAGTTTAGATTACCAAAACTTTAAAAAAATATTTCAAATTGCAAACCTCTGAAGGCAACTAATTGTCTTTCAAAAGCTGAAGAACAGCATCAGGAAAGGAACAGGGATAAGAAAGAAACAAAGAAATAGAAATAACCTCCTCACAAGAAGTTAAGATGAAGAAAACATAGCAGCAAATTGAGCACAAAGTTGCATCACTTAAAGCTCAGCTCATTTATCCACTTCAGCTGCAGAATAAAGGCAGATTACATCAAATAGATTGCAACTTCAGCGAGAGACATAATTCATGGCAAAACTCATCCTAGTATCATAAACCAACTGTGAAAGATAAACAAATATGTTTTGTTAAGGAATGTTTACGATGTTCTAGATTAGCAACTAAGGATTGATAGCTTTCTTGGCTCGAAGAGAATCTAGGGCTTTCTTCCGCAGCTCAATCTCAAGCATCTTTTGCTCTGATTCCATCTCCATGTCACTTGAATGGGAGCTTCCTCGCTTTCCCCGCTTTGCTAAGTCATGAGCATCTTCATCATTATCTTTGTAATTATTCTCAAGATCTGAAGGAGGGGTCACGGTATCTATGGACCTTCCTTTAAGCTTGTCACCACGACCCTCTAATCGTCTACGATGCCTCTCTTCCTTCCTTCGACGTTTCTCTTCCTTCCGTTTCTTTCGTTCTTCTTTCTTTCTCCTTCTTGCCTCTTTCTTATCGTCCGCTCTGGAATCGTCTTCAGCATCTTCATCACTTGAGTCGGAATCTGAATATTTCTTGTGACGCGAGGACTTTTTGCGCTTTCTTATATCCTTCTTATTGTGACCATCAGCATTTTCAGAATCTGAACCAATGTCATTCAATTCACCCTTCTGAATGCCATTTCTGCCGGATTTTCCACCAGATTGCCTCTTTAGAAGTGAATCCTTATCTTCCTTCTCTTCTTCTAGTTTAAATCTCTTTCCATCCTTTGCATAGAAAGTATCCCTATGAGAGCTTTCTTGCATGGATTGCTCCTTAAATTTGTTTCCTCCTAAAGCTGATGCCTCACTTTCTTCATTCTTAGATTGATGTCTGGCACGCCCATTGTCAATTGAACCAATTTTCCCTTTAACTCTTCCTTGAGCATAATATTCATCATCTGAAGGTGATTGACGTTGAATATTTTCAAGAAGCTCCAATTCACTGCATTTGGAAAAATATAGCTACACTTACTCTCCACTTAACAAAAATTGATGATATAGATCAAACTAATGTGCTCCAAGAAAATACTAATCCCATAATATTTACTGGTGCTTAAATTTCAAAAGAATACACCATACAAGATGCATACACGATATCTATGATAAATTTAAAGAAAACAGATAAGCATAATGGAGTCTACAAAGCAAATCAACGTTATCCATTGGCTAGAAGAACATATCGTGGATTTCAGCAAAGCAAATGTTCAACAAGAAAAATTCCTCATCCACACTGTTAAATGCCTAGAGCTTCTCCTACTAAAAAATAAAAGCTACCGAAACTAAGCAGCTACATCAGAACATTGTGGAGCTAGCCTTGTTGTATGTGTGTGTGTGCGCGCGCGCGAGTGGATATGAAGGAATTAAGAGATCCATCACCTTCTTGGTTCACTTTTCTGGTCAAATGCACGAGACCGCCCCGCCGGATAGAGACTCCCAGATGGCTTATTAGTAGCAGAAGCTGATGGACCTTTCTCCCTAAGATCAGGCCTTCTTTTGGGCTCAACTGAAGGATAGTACTTACTTCGGTTTTGTGCATTGCGAGTACTGTACTGCGCACCTTCTCTGAATGTAAGAAGCACAGACAAACTAACAACGTTAACGACATTATTTACACATCACTGTCAATGGGGATAGGACATCAAGATCAAGGCTGACCTTTCATGAGAGTCTTGATTATCTTCCTTACTTGCTTCTGGGCTCTCATGACGAGATACCAATTTGCGACTTTGTTCAATGGGGCTTGCTGATGAGCTAGGAGACCTTCACATGATCAACTAACTTTAGAGAAACAAAGGTGCGGCTGAAGAAGACATTCTTATTAGAATACAAGAATAATCATGGCAAGAAATGCTTACTGTCTCTTCAACGCTGAATCTCTTTCCCTCCGATGGCTAGATGGCACACTATTATTGTCACCAGGTAGAGCACGAGGTGACCTTAAAGAATCAGAAACCTTGTACCTAGAATCACGACTTGTTATAGCATCTCTTCTCAAAGCTTCTTTATTGGGATAAAATCTACGTTCCCTAGGATAGTCATCGACAAATACATAATATTACATTCTCGCTTTCTGCAGATTTACAAACAAAAAAGCAAAAAAGAGAAGCTAAGGATTTCAAGATACTACCTTTCAGACAGAAGTTCATCGCGATGTTTCCTAGTTTGAAAACCATTGGTACGAATATGATCTTCTATGTCCCTACTTAAGCTTCTGCGAGCTCGATACAATGGGCTCCTACTTCCTGGAGTTCGACTTCTACGAGCAGAAACAGTATATCCGAATAAATAGCATACTAAATAAAGAAGCCGAAAGGAACCCAAAAAAGGGAAAGTAACATTTAGTGAAACCTGTTTCTTTGCCGCGTAGAAATTCGAGAATCAGCAGGACGTCGTCTAGGTGAAGGTGACACAGACCTCTTAGTAAGAGTAAGAGACCTTCCCTCAGGAGATCTCCTTGGAGGAGTGGATGAGCTACGCCTTGTTGGGGACACTGATGTACGGCCAACAGGAGGTCTTGGGCGCAATGGAGAACGTGATCTTCGAATTTGAGATGGTGATTTGCGAAGCTTAGGGGAAGGTGACCTTCGACGCAGGGGAGAGCGAGATCTACGACGGCGTGACGGGGAAGGATATCTAGGGCGCAGAGGGGATGGTGACCTACGACGAAGAGGTGAACGCATCCTACGACGAACAGGAGAACGAGATCGACGGCACACAGGCGAAGGCGATCTGCGACGCACAGGAGAACGCGATGGAGATCGTTGGCGCACAGAAGGGGACTTACGCCTGGGAGATGGAGATCTGTGTCTTGGAAGTGAAGTTGATCTCCTTCTGCCAATAGGCGATCTTCGTCTAGGAGGAGATGGTATATTTGGTGAAGAACGCTTGCGGCGAGGAGAAACAGACCGTACAGGAGAACTGAAACGTCGAGGTGGAGAATGCTGCCGCCTACGTCGAGGTGGAGAATGCTGAGTAGATTCAGAAGAAACAGATCGGCTCCTTGATCTAGGCCGTTCCCTGACAAATGAGAATCTATTAGGATATGCATAAACAATAAGAAATGGTGAGAAATACTAAATTTCCAGCCATACAAACAACATTGCAACTAAGCATGGAGCATGTGCCTCTGGCTAATTCACATGAGACAGCACTAATAGATTCTAAAGAAGTTTGCAATGAAAAAAAAATGGAAATATTTAGAAATAAAAATGTAACAGCAAGGATATGTTCATCCAATTTCATGTGTATAGATGGATTTACATGTTCTTATTCACTCTACAGAATTCTCAACCAATACTGCTTAATCACTAAGTAAACCAAAGAACCATTTACCCATCTTTTTTGACACAACAATTGGGAACGGAATTTTTATGATGTAAGAAGCAAATATTAAGTCAGACGCCTCAAGAATAATTGTTTTTGAGAGAAATAAATATAACCTTGAATAGCTCCTAGATTTAGATTTTCTGCGTGATCTCTCTGCTGAAGGTGGACTCCTGCAAATAAGCCAGCCATTCATCAACACAGTACCAATAATGGCACTTCATAATGAGGAAGTTTGGCATTTCAGTAAGATAACATTCAGATTACTTCCTAATTCAACATTACAACATAGACAATTTATTGTTTCCTCACCTGTAACATTAATCAATGGTAACGTAAAGACAGAGCATCAAAATAGATATGATAATTATAAGGGTACCCTCATATATGCTAAAAAATATTTTTGCAAAAAAATCAATCAGATGGTGTGCCTACATGAAACAGTTCTAAGAGAAAATGACAACAGAGCAATTAAAGTGTCAAATAGAGAACTGAAGAAATGTCCTTCAAAATTATTGATGTAAGATGCTATTTTATGTGAAAGCTAATAACCCATCACATTGAGTGACATTCAGGAAACAATGAAACATACACAAGTAAAAAGGCTTCACATAAGTTAAGGACTAGCATGATCCCAACATATTGTGATGCAATAAGCAAACTTTATCAAGCATAGACAGATGGTACAAGTTAACAACTAACATCTACTTAATATAATAAAGGGCCCTCATCCATTTCCACTGTGTTTCAGTCCATGCGGCATCCTAAACATTGTTCTAATGCCACATGGCAAACACCAAAGCACCTCTTCCTTTCCATCAAAGCACCTATTTTTTAATAGGTTGAGAATTTCATAAAGGAAGTACCACTTCAACTATCACATTATAAGCACCTTTTCGTTTCCCAGAAAATGGTGAACCCCAAGAGATGTACCATCTTATAGGTGGATGTCATCCAGATTAGATATTAAAACGAGACAAACATGTTGTTAATCTTTTAAGATTCTTTAACAAAACCCTTAAACAAGACCAGCTCCCTAATGAGTTTTAACTCTCACATCTGTTTTTTCATATGAAAATTATTACCTTTACTGTAAATACAAGTTTAAAAAGGTTCCATATATATCACGGGTACGCAGTAGTTCCAATCAATTTGGTACCAATTAGTTTCAAGAACTTCGCATGAGAGGCACCTAGCCTCTTTCAATTCATTCATTACCAAAGCAATGTTTCAAAAAGAGTCACTCCTGCAACATTGAATACCCAACCGTGACCTAAATGTACTAAGAATGCCTGTCTTTGGATTCAATATCACAAACAATGTACGCAGTTTAAAAATCTAATTATCAGACAGTAACATACACCTGAACAGCTTTCATCTGGGAAATAGAGGTGGGAAATAGGCTTCTAAAGACAGAAAAGAGAATTAGGAAGGAGGAAAACGACTCTTTCTCTTCTCTAATGGAAGGAGCTAAGAAGATATGTTCACGAAAGAAAGTCGATGGGAAAACGGATATTGGTAAAAATACATAAGGCTTGCTCCTCAAGGGACTTATCACATTAAGAGAACTTGCAAAAATTCTCTACTCGTCTAACTTCATTGGATCTTGGGCTACGCTTCCTCTAAGGTTGTGTAAGGTTGTGTAAATTCGATTTGTGCGGCCAACAGCAAATATGTAATGTGTGACATCAAAAAGCCCAACTAATCTTTACATATATATGCAAGAGGCTAAAGGAATGCTACTAGTAATGTAATGAAAATGCAAATATATGGATAAACAAACCTTCTGTTAAATCTTGGGCTACGCTTCCTCTCCTCTTCTATCTTTTCATCACTTGATCTCGGTGATGGATGCTTTGAGACCAAATCAGTAGTAGCTTCATTGGATCTTGCAGTGTTAGCATCAGCGCCCTACAGTAGAGTCAGGTAAAGAAGGGCATGAACCCATATATTTCAGAAGCTAGCTGAAGATCATAAGAGAAAAACTCAAGTCAAAACGAAAAATCTTCAGCCAAATAACATATTGCTGTTCAGATAAGATTAAATTACCATTCTACTATTATCTCGTGACAAATCTCTGCCGTCCCTTTCTCTCCTCCTCTGGATTTCGTCGGCAATTCTATCGTTCTCTGCCTGCACAGCATGAGTCAGCTAATGCTTGATATTTGGAAAGGAAGAGGAACAATCCTATTACCTAATGACGAAATTCCACATGCAAAAGGAAAAAAAAGGATATACCTTCTTCTTCCTCATCTCTTCCTCCTTGGCATCCAAGAACTGCTGGGGTACACCACTTGCATTGCTCTGTGCACTGAGCAGAAGACTCCATAGCTCTTTCATAAACTTTCCTGTGTTTTTCTCCATGAACCCAGTAAGCTGAATCTGCACCTGCTTACCATCCACCTCCTGTTCCGAATACCAATTGATAACTAGAATACTGACATTTCAAAAAAATCAAAATAGGCAAAACCTTAAAAAAGCATAGGATCACATGCCTTGCCATCCAGGAGTCCATAAACAAAGTTGATAAGGACCTCATCTTCGAAGCCAAGCAGCTCAGTAACTCGATTGGCGATCCATGGCCTCACGACATCCAACTTCACCTTTGTCATATCCACCTATCGAAAGCAGCAACAAGACCGAAACACTGTTTAAATTATGAAGATATAGAAAAGAATAATGATGTCAGAAAGTATCTCCTTTTAGCTTAAAAACCCATCACTTTACCACATCGTGTTGGAACAAAAACACTAGTCACTGATATCAAAATTCATTCTGTCTCATCATCCACAAGAAGTCCCTAGCATCTCCAGAAGTACAGAGGATAAGATTCTATCTCCAAGTAAGGAAGCAATAAGAATGTCATGCATAAAAACCTATTTTCATATACTTACCTATATGCCTAGACAAACCAAAACCAGAACGCAGTCTCTTATACAAGACACCAAACTAAAATGTAGCACCAATTACAGAGCATCCTTGCTGCATCCACACAAATCACCCTAGAAATACCAATAAACTGCTGAGCTGGCAATTTGTAGGTAGCAGCAGACTTTTTCCTTAACAAATACATCTTCAATCTAACAATCAAATCCTTTACACTACAAACAGTAGAATCAGAAATCTGCATGATATCTAATTAAAGAGGAGCCTACTCTCGATTCACTGTACTGTTTCTAACATTCAATTTACTCCCTCGACACTCTGATTCACATAACTTGACACTCTGATTCCAACAAAGTGTGACACACTAATTCCTACAATCTGGCACCACATCTAATTCAGGGAGTAGATCATCAGTATAAGCAGTACTAAGGAGTAATATCTTATTTCCCACAACATTAAATGAACTAATGCTTGAAATGATAGGATAAGAATACTATCAAGCACCAATTAGCATTCAAACTGTGATAACCTACAAATATCGAGTCTCCTAATTAATTAATTCAGTGAATCACCGAGCCAGATGTCTAATAATCCAAATAAAACTCGAAAAGATAGGATGAGAAGCAACAATTATCATTCAAACTGCACTAATCATACAACATCAACTCTCCTTATTAATTAATCCAGTGAATCACCAAACTAGACGTCTAATAATCCGAATAAAACTCGAAGTTATAGGATGAGAAGCAACAATTAGCATTCAAACTGCGACTATCATTCCAATATCAAGTCTCCTAATTAATTAATCCAGTGAATCACTGAACCGGACGTCTAATGATTCAAATAAGACTAGAAATGCTAGGATGAGAATTACTGTCAAGCAACAACTAGCACGCAACAACAATCCAAATATCAAGTCTCATAACTAATTAATCTAGTAATCACAGAACCAAACGTCTAATAATCCAAATAAAATCGAAATTATAGGATGAGAATTGCTGTCAAGCAATAGTTAGCATTCAAACTGCGATAACCATCCAATATCGAGCTTTGACTAACTAATCCAGTAAATCACTGAACCAGACATCTAGTGATCCAAATAAAACTCAACAATCTACTATAACTTTTACCGGGTGATCAAGTTCCGAGGGGAATTTCTGAGTTTTGAGCAGCTTCGCCTGCTTATTCGAGAATCTCGTGTCTTGATCCGCTGAAGTCCCCTAAAATCAAAAGCAGATCGTCCGAGAAATCAACATAAAATCAAATCAAATCGAATAGAATCAAAACCATATATGAAATTTGCATTAAAATTGAGAGAAGAGGGATTTGCGATGGACTATAGAGATTACCCGGAAGAATCCGCCTGACATTTTTGTAGAACTGAGAAGTTGAGATGGGAGTTCACTTCCTGTCGCCGCGATGTTTTGATTCTGGCGCACCTACACCCTTCAATCGGGGCAAAGAGGAAGGTGTAAATGATTACCCACGAAACATTCATTTTTTTACGGAGATACCATTGTCTGCGGTCGGTTCAGGTTCGGAGTTAGATTTCGGACAACGCAGTAAGTTATCTGGTTAAATAGCTGAACGAAAACCGATACTATTATTAGTTTCTAATAAAATGTATTATATTTAAACTTATCTTATCATCTACAAAAATATTTTACCATCTATAAAATCAACTTGCTATCTAAATTCATCTAAGTTCATTTAAGAATCTGTATAAAACAAAAATTCGAGGTGTATGATTTTTTTTTGTGCTGATTAATTAGTCACAAGCAACCAATCAAATGTAAGTCAAGCAACCGATCAAACACACCCGTTCGTTCATCATGCCACGGACGAAGCAAGCGATCAGAGCCCTCATCCAGATGCTGGTAAGATCATTGAGAAGCTCAAACAGATAATCAAGATGAAGGAATGGCGTCACTACATTTTCAGAATTAGTGTTGGCGAGTTCCAACTTCAGTGATTCGTATAGCCTTGGCGAGTGTGGTTTCGGGAGGGTGTACAGAGGAGATCGACGATGCACAAAAGTAGGGATCAAGATATAATGCTTATATCTTGATAGGATATAATGCGGTTATAGAAAAGGCATTTTCAAAGATAAAATGCTTATAAACATCACGCACGCGCGTAAGAAATTCATCACGGACGCGCTCGTGAAACTCATTTCAAGCATTGCCCTTTTCAAAGAGAGGTAATATAACATGCCTGCTTGTAAGACTTGATTTAGTTGTAGTTCATTTAAACTATTTTTTTTCTTTAACTAAATCTATTATGTAGTAAGATACTAATACTCAGATTTGTCAATGAATATATTATGTAGCTGTAAATAATTTCTCAGTGGTGACAGCTAAAAGTAACCTCTCTCATGCCTACATAATTTGTGGGTTTTACATGCAGGTCGACGTATTATGTAGGGTGAGTCATCCATCATTTACATCTTGTCCAACTAATAGGGGTATGCCCAGAAAAATTTGCTCTTGTCTATGAATTTATGGACGGAGGAACTTTGGAAGACCGTCATCTCCGAAAAGACATTTTATGGCAAGACCGTATCCGTGTTGCTGCTGAGATTTGCTCAGCTCTCGTGTTCCTTCACTCACTTCACTCCGAAATTGTGGTTCACGGAGATCTTAAACCAGCAAACATACTCCTGGACGCAAGCGGTACAAGCAAGCTTGGTGATTTCGGAATTTGTAGAATGACTCCTCCATCTAACACTACGACTATTGCACATGTTACCGCTACTAGTCTACAAGGCACCGACGGTTACATAGACCCAGCCTTCAGGCAAAGCGGAAAGGTGCAATCAAGCGTAGATGTCTATGCCTTCGGTATGATACTCCTACGTCTTCTAACAAATAAACAGGTTGGGTTTGGCCTTGTTGTGGAAGTTGAAGATGCATTGGAGCAAAAACGTTTGGAAGGTATGCTAGATGTTACAGCAAATTGGCCTGCTCACCTTGCTAAAGAAATGGCAGAAGTTGCTTTAAGTTGTTGCAATTATCGTCCAAAGCTTCGTCCGCGTCTATACGAGGTCTTCGCAAAGCTCGATGAGTTGAAGGCATCATCTGCTTAGCCGTTTGTATCCTATGTTCAAACTTAATTTGTTTGTCAGTATTCTTATAATGCAAATTAGATGGTTTTATAACACTCACACCTTACATACATCTACCTTCGACTACGTTCGTTTTCATGGGTGTTGTATAATTCGCTGCTTCAGTGTTTCTGCTAGCCAATCCATGCGCCTATAAGTTATGATTATAGGTTGGCGCCTATAAGTTATGATTATAATTCGCTCATTTTCCATTTTACACAGGCAAGAGTTTCTAGAGATGCATAAAAACCACTGAACGGCTGCTCGCACTGGCTGTGCGGGTTGGCCAGCAAGACAGTCCGCACGGCTTGCATTTTATATTCTTTCTTATAATTTATGTGTGTGTCAACCATGCACATGCAGTAGCTGGCAGCGTTGTTGTTGCTGCTGCCGACGTTTTAAAGTAGCAGCGCTTTTTTGAAAATACGGGTGCTAGCTCAGCTCGGCCAGTGCAACGGATAGTGCAGGCCAGCCCGTGGCCGTAGACGTTCCGTAGCAGGCAGTGCGAATAAGTCCGTGACTGCAGACGACCCGTAGCAGGCAATGCTGGCCAGTCCTAGCCTGAACTACTTGCATCTTTAAGTGGGTGTTTGGTTATAAGTTTTAACAAAACTAATTTTATAAAATACTTATTATAGTAAAACTCTGTTTGGATATATATAAACCAGTTTTATTAAAATTCAATATCTCTTAAAACATGAAATTTCAGTTTTATTAAAAACTACTAAACCCTCGCTTTTAGGAAAACTGAAAGTGCTAAAACTTAAACATTATCCTTCACGTTCTCAATCTTTTCTGTCATCGTCAAACAAACTTCTAACTGTTGGAAGCTATAAAACACGGACAAAAATACAGATACGATATGGACACGGAATACGATAATTTTCAAAAACATATGACACATGTACGCTTCGAACACGATAATAAAAATATAAATGATTAAAAATAAATTATATTAACTTCTAAACATATAAAAATACAATAAATTCAATAATAAAATATAAATTGCTATAAATTGTTATAAATAAGTCAGAGTTCAAATTTGAGAAATAAAGTTCATTTTTCAGCAACATAAATCCAACTCAGGCAGTCTACATTTTACCAAGATAATTGGGAGATATCTATCTATCAGAAATCAGGCACCATATTTTCTTATTAATCAGGCACAATATGTTGACGTAGACCAGCTACCAGCAATATATTACATGAATTATTTCTTTTTTCTTGCTTTTAGAAAAAAAAGCAGCGCTTTTGTTAAAGAAAATACTTTGCGCCAGTCTCAGTCCCAGCATACGTGATTCTTTTTTTCTCGAGGTAGAGAAATGTCGTGGATGATTAAATAAATAAATAACTTGCATTTTTTTTTTTTTAATGTTAAGGTAAACCCGACATGTTGGTATAGAAATGTCATAGAAAACCTCCCATAATGCTCCCACAGATGATTAAAATTGAATTAATCCGTAACGCGCTAAGATTTTGAATTATCAAAATATTTATTTAAAATATTCTAAAAAAATTAAACTAAAAATAAGATGTAATTTTAATTTATAATTTTTATATTTAAAATTATTTTGAAAATATAAAAAATAATAAATTTTAAACAATGGTTTATTTGTAACACGTGATTGAGGAATGATATGCAAATCTCCCAACAAACTACGCTGAGACCAAATCTGAATTATGAAAGGGGGGGGGACATGGTCCACTGGTATTGCTGTCGTATTAAATTTGTAATAATTGCAGTTTTTGTCGTATTAAATTGTAATTGCAGTCATAGTTATTATTTCTTTTTATCTTAGCAGTTGAACTTGAGTTCTATTTTATATTTTGATCGAAAATAATGCATGTTAAAAAAATAAAAAAATTCGATCATATATTACTAATATTCAAACTCTTTACTGATCTAATAAATAGTCTTCTTTTTATAGTCATATTAAATTTGTAATTGCAGTCATAATTATTATTGTTTTATTTTAATTGTTGAGTTTGATTTCTAATTTATATTTTGATTGAAAATTTTGCACATTAAAAAGATAAAATTTCTTCAATTGGTATTACTACATGTTGAACCTTCTACTAATTTTTTATGAGGAGTAAATTATATTTTTTTAACATTTAATTGTGCTAATTAATTTAACCAATACCGGTTGGTCAGTCAGGTCATATTAAACTTGCATTACTTTGAATCAATTGACTGAATGAAGGACTGGAGTGGAAGCACCACGACAACATAACTCTCACTTGTACAATTTCAAAAAAAGAAAATAAAAATAAAAAAGATAACTCTTATTTGTCGATGGAATCTGATTGTCGTCTCATTCGAATTTGCTGATCTTAGGGGGAGTCTGATCGCCGATTCAGAGATTCCAAGCAAGAATTCTTGGAATTTACAACCAGGTCAGTTCGCTGCTTTATTTCTCTTTCATTTCTGTGATTAGATGAGGAAAAATAAAAGTGATGAGGTTTAATTGTAGCATACCGTGGAAACTGGTCTGATTATAAGTAAGAAGAGGATTCAAGATCAGAACTTGCTAAATAAATAAATAACTGACCAAAAAAAAAGAACTTGCTAAATAAATTGTATAAACTCTTCCAAAAATTCTCTCCCAAAATTTGTGCGTCGTCCTGTATGAATTGCAGTAGTTTGCTTAAATCTGGAAAGGGAAAATATGTGATGTTGCAAAGTGAAATTATCCATTTTGAGAGGTAACGATACTATTCTCTATATCTTCGAGATGTATCTGCCATGAATTTCCTTTCGAGTTTCTTCATTTTGATTCATTTGTCTTTATCACATCACACAGGTCATCAAGAAACTTACTGGTAATAAACTAGGGTCTAAAGAAGTAAGAAGGGAGCTATAGGATGAATAATCTGAGAATATTCTCTTACGCTGAGCTGCAACAGGCAACTTCCAACTTCATCGACGAAAATCTTCTCAAGCAACACTCGTATAGAGGAAACATTCAGGGCACAGAAATAGCTGTCTTACTCTATCCTAAGAGCTTCAGGGAAGAAGCCTTTCGACAAGACGTAATGCAACTCTTGCTCTTCATAATATTTGAATTCTTATAGTCTTATTTACATAGAAAAATGGTTGCTGATAGCCTTGTTATCCTTGCCAGGTCTTGGATTTTCAAACAGTAGTGTCAAAAATATTAGAAAATAGGGTGTGGAGATTATAGTATTTCAAACTCTTTGGATTTCAGATTAAGGTTTAAGATTCAATGTGTATATTATTAAGCAAAAGAAAGAATAAAATTGATGATGTTATCGACGACTTAGAGAGGATCAGCAGGCATCCAAATTAATGTGGTGGAAAAAATAAATAATAGAAATAAAAAACAAAGGAAGAGGTGAATGCTTGAATCCATGTCCTTTTTGTTATACCACCACCAGGTCAATACAAATTGAATTCTTTTTGAGCACACACACCCCCACCCCTATATATATATATATATATATATATATATATATATATATATATATATATATATATATATATATATATATATATAGGGGTACCAGCGGGAGGGGTGTCACTTGACCCTCATCCAAGAACAGATCACGTTCATGCCCACCAGCTACGATATTAGCCGCTTTGGAAGCACGTCTCTGGTCCCACAAATAGCATCCTCAGATGCATGGTTGTGGACATCCTCAGATGCATGGTTGCGCACATCCTCAGATGCATGTTTCTTGCCAGTAAAGATTCATCTTTGGGTTTACCAATTTATGTGCTTGCAGGTTAATAAACGTATCAGCTGGAACAATCCACACTATTTCCCTGTAATAGGAGTATGCATGGAAAGATATGCTGTCATTTACGAGTTCATGTGCACAGGAACTTTGGAAGATCGCCTAGCCTCCAATGAGTTTGTATGGCAAGACCGACTTCGTATAGCTATTGAGATTTCTTCTGTCCTTGTGTTTCTACATTTGCGTAGACCAATGGAGACTTTTTCTGGTAATGTCAGCCCACAGACCATACTATTCGATGCCAATGGCGTGAGCAAGCTGTGTACCTTTCTCGCTGTAGAATTTTCGGGCTACATAGACCCAACGTTCGCACTTATATACAGCGATGGACCGAGTCGAGATGTCTATTCCTTTGGTACGGTAATCCTACGTCTTTTGACAAATAAACGACCAGAAAATAATCTAATTCCGCAAGTAACCGAAGCATGGAAGCGTAAAAGTTTGACAGAAGAACTAGATAAGAGAGCAGGATGGCCTTGCCCAATCGCAAAAGAATTGTGTGAGCTTGCCTTAAGATGTTGTGATGTAAGCGATCAGATTCCTCGTCCAGATGCTGGTAAGGTCTTTGAGAAGCTCAAACAGATCATGAAGATCAACGAATCAATAGAGGCTGGAGGGATAAGGGGGGATAGCATCACTACATTTTCTTATTCAGAATTAGTGCAGGCGACTTCCAACTTCAATGATTCGAATAAGCTTGGTGAGGGTGGTTTCGGGAGGGTGTACAGAGGAGATCTTCGATCCACAAAAGTAGCTATCAAGATGCTAAATCGTGAAGGTGATGCAGATCTAGAAAAGGCATTTCAACGTGAGGTAATACAACCTGCCCACTAGTAAGACTATATTTTGTTGTAGTTCATGTAAACTATTTTTTTTTTTCCTTTGAACTAGAGTCTCCGATTCGTCAGTGAATCTGTTGTGTAGTTGTAAGTAATTTCTCAGTGGTGACGGCTAAAAGAAACCTTTTCATGCTATGCAGGTCGATATATTATGTAGGGTGAGTCATCTACATCTGGTCCAACTAATAGGGGTATGCCAACAAAAATTTGCACTTGTCTATCAATTTATGGATGGAGGGACTCTGGAAGATCGTCTTCTTCGCAAAGACATTCTATGGCAAGACCGTATCCGCGTTGCTGCTGAGATTTGCTCATCTCTTGTGTTCCTCCATACACGTGACCCTATTGTGGTTCACGGTGATCTTAAACCAGCAAACATACTCCTCGACGCAAGCTGTACGAGCAAGCTTGGTGATTTCGGAATTTGTAGAATCATTCCTCCATCTAACACGACGACTACCGCACACATTACCGCTACTAGTCTGCTAGGCACCGATGGTTACTTGGACCCAGCTTACAGGCAAAGTGGAAAGCTACAACCGAGCGTAGACGTCTACGCCTTCGGTATGATACTCCTTTGTCTTCTGACAAACAAACAGGTCGGGTTTGGCCTTGTCGGAGAAGTTGAAGATGCATTGGAGGAGAAAAGTTTGGAAGGTATACTAGATATTACAGCGAATTGGCCTTCTCGACCTGCTAAAGAATTGGCCGGAATTGCTGTAAGTTGTTGTAACTACCGGCCAAAGCTTCGTCCGCCACTATACGAGGTCTTAGCAAAGCTCGATAAGCTGAAGGCATCATCTGCTTAGCCATTGGTATCTCGGTAGTAGTCATCCACCAATTATCAACTGATTGTGGCTTTAGTTCATTCAGGTTCCTGATAACAAGGACAACATAATCTGTGTTCGAACTTAATTTGTTTGTACTATTTTTATAATGCAAAATTTGATGGTTTTATCACACCTTACATACTTTCATTTTCAACGGTGTTGTATTATTCGCGGATGAGTATTTCTGTTTGCCAATCCGTGTCCATCGAAGTTATGCTATCAAGTGTAGGAAATCCGGTTTATGGCGTTAAGAGCAACTGGGAAAATACAGTATCCTAATATTTCTTTTTATTCTCTGATCAATATTTTTTTTATATTTTATATAAATGAGTATGCTCCAAATTTTAGCATTATGACTTATGAGATTCTAGAATGATACTGGAGCTCCCAATGTGAACTGATTGATTTGGCTGAGATTTTGGGACTCTAATATTACACTTGTAATTCTGAATTTTTCGCAGAGAAAAAAGAAATTTGTGGAGAAGACCATCTACAGAATGAAAAGAAAACAATTCATCCATGTCTTCACGTAAGAGGATTCAATTAAAATAAAAAATAAAAAATAAAAAATATTGAGGTTCAGTAATGTGGATAGCAACCAGAGAACCAGAAGCTGCCACGTGGTAGTCGTTAAACTTGCCTAATCTCCAGTTTGTGGCCGTTATGAAATCCTGAATTCACACCACAATTACAGCTGAGCTCTATCGCTGACACTCTATATCTTGCTTCACATTCTCACAGTGCTCTTAGCTTCGCTTGTGGGTGATCGGTCGCTTGCCGGACATCCGCTTCCTCCGCCCCCACCGCCTACTTTACTAGTCACCGATGGCCGCCTCCGTCTCCACCGTCGGAACCGTCAATCGCCTTCCGGTACTCTATTCTGTCTACTATATTACCATTCATTGTATTATGTTGTAGAAAGAAGTAGTTGTAGTACTAGCTCTTTTTTTTTCCAAAATGCTAGATCACCTATTGATTCATCCAAAATTTTATTTATACATAATTTTTTTTATTAAAAAAAAAGTACCTAAAAATTGCATGGATCCTGTTACAAGATATCATTTTCCGTGTTTGGAATTTTTTTTAATGATGATTGGTAAATTTTTAGTAATTTTTAAGGATGTATGAACATCATTCTTTTTTTTTATTTATTATTTTCTATATTACTTTCTTTTGAACTTCAAGCAGTTTAAAAGTCAACTATGTGATGTTAAAGCGAAAAATTATTTATTTTGGATGAGATTTTGGGAACTTTAAGCGCTAGTAGCAATATATCTAACCTCCGAATGCTTAAATTCGAGCATTAACTTTCCAACCATTACTATTATTGTCAAGGATCATAAATATTTTTAAATTTGCAAGCTTTTTAATTCGTTTAGAATGGTATTAAAATGTAATCTTATGTATTGGGTGATATCATACATCTGTTGCTAAAAAGTAAACCCATACATTCTAAACTATGGTGACAAACGATATCCAAACATCACTTGGGAGATGTCTTTGAAAAATATTTGAATATATCAACTACAATTTTATTATTCAATTTTTTTAAAAAAATAGTTTAGGACTTCAAAATTTTAGAAAGTCTAAGAATTATTTTAAACCAGCTAAATTTAAAGTTCAAAATAATTATTTTAAAGAATATTTAAAAAGCTTTCGGTACTAAAGTTTCTAAATTCTATTGAAATATATTTTTTTATTCAAATTTTTCTAAACGTATTAGATAGATGTATATTCCCCACGTACTCAACTTTCAATATAACAATAGCTTAAACTTATATAGAGATATAATTGTGTTTATTATATCACTTCATCATGATAGAAAATAAAAGAATTTAGTCTCAAAATGCATTTAATTGATTGGTGTAGCTCAACTTGAACGGAACCGGGTTGAGTTCTTCGGGGCGGAGCTCGGCGTTCTTCGGAGCTGGTTTGAAGAAGGTGAGCTCTAGCATCAGCCATGGAAGAATGTCTGCCGGCACCTTCAAGGTCCTCGCCGCCGACCTCGATGAGGAGAAGCAGACCGACCAGGACCGGTGGGGACATCTGGCCACAGATGTGTCAGATGATCAGCAAGATATCACCAGAGGGAAGGGTATGGTCGACACACTCTTCCAGGCTCCCATGGGAGATGGAACACACGTCCCCGTCATGAACTCCTATGAATACATCAGCCAGGGACTTCGCCAGTAAGTCTTAAGACTCTTAACATACGTCTTCTCACTTTTATTTATTTATTTATTATTTTTTGAGATTATCTTAATGGAATCCATAATATGAGCGTGCATTTTTGTAATACCTTAAATTCGCAGAAAACCCTCACGTTCAGTCTCGACGCTTTGGAATCCGAGTATAGATTTTCTATAAACGGATGCTCCTGCCACGAAATGCATAGGATTTTCTTCGAAAATCTTGCGGTAGATTTCACCCCACATGGCCTCGGACTTGAGTGGTGACGCTTCATGAAGCGCCACCCAACCGGTCGATCTAGCCGCGCTCGGCATCTTACACGATTTTTTTTAAGTGACTGGCATTACCATTTTGATCCGTACCCTGTCCGTCCTGAGATGAGACTATCATGAAGCAATCGTCAGGAAAAGCTATCAATTGCACGTAGGAGAGCGCAAAGGCGCGCATACACATCTGCACAACATTCACAAATGCACAACTAGACAGCACGGGGAGTCGACTCTGATGGACAGAGTTTCTGAATTCCGTCCACCAATCTTCTTGCATGGTTGATGCGGCATATACTCAATTATCAGTATTGCATGCGACAACCAAAAATGGTTAATTGATGTCTAACTAGACGTTAACCAGCCAATCAAAATGTGACACATCAGCCATGAAAAGAGCGTGGTTCTCACACCCATTGCTAAATAGACATTAAGATGATGGTAAATCATGCAGGTACAACTTGGACAACATGGTGGATGGGTTCTATATTGCTCCAGCCTTCATGGACAAGCTTGTGGTGCACATCACCAAGAATTACATGACCTTGCCCAACATCAAGGCAACTACCAGTCTTTTTATTTGTTTTTCCTTGAATTTTACTTGGTTGAATTGAGAAGATGAAGTGGTTCATTTTGATAGGTTCCTCTCATTTTGGGTATCTGGGGAGGCAAAGGACAGGGAAAATCTTTCCAGTGTGAGCTTGTCTTTGCTAAGATGGGAATCAAGTAAGATTTCACTCTTTCCCTAATAGATTAAGCTTGCAAAATAAATTATTTCTATAAAATATATAATAAATAGATAACATTTAGAAAATGTTGCACTGCTGATATATGACCTGCTAAAAGTACCTGAATATCTCCCACAAAGGATTTAGAAATATATATGACATTGATTGGCTGCGTTGCAGCCCAATTATGATGAGCGCCGGAGAGCTTGAGAGCGGGAATGCCGGAGAACCAGCAAAGCTGATCCGGCAGAGGTATCGTGAGGCTGCCGACATCATCAGGAAAGGTAAAATGTGTTGCCTCTTCATCAACGATCTCGATGCAGGAGCCGGTCGTATGGGCGGCACAACTCAGTACACCGTAAACAACCAGATGGTTAATGCGACTCTTATGAACATCGCCGATAACCCTACCAATGTCCAACTTCCCGGAATGTACAACAAACAAGAAAATCCCCGGGTTCCAATCATCGTTACGGGAAATGACTTCTCGACTCTGTATGCTCCTCTCATTCGTGACGGTCGTATGGAGAAGTTCTACTGGGCTCCTACAAGAGAGGACCGTATTGGTGTGTGCCAGGGTATTTTTAGGACTGACAATGTTCCCCAGGAGGATATTGTCAAACTCGTCGACACCTTCAGTGGCCAGTCTATTGGTAAGTATTTTTGTTGATAGCCAATTTTCTAAAAGCTAAAGTCGATAGTAGAGCTATTATTGTTTTATATTCTATCGTGCACAAGCTCCTTTTTTTTTATTGATGCCAAATTAAGTAACTAATTCTTTCAAAAACTTGCCTATTCTATAAAACACATGCGGTTTTATGTTAGCATATATAAAAAAGAATATCTCTACTATCATTTTGAATATTAGTCTAGATTATTCCCCCAATTGCTCACACTTTTGAGGTTTATATCCTTAAACCTTCATATATCAATAAAGAGAAGCGGATATGTATGTGTGCCCCTGCAACAAGCACGATAAAAAAAAGGTGGTAGGTCGGGTGTTGTTTTACGATATTAAAACCGTCTATTTATCGGTATTTATAGACCTTTACTGAAAGCTATGGCTTTTTGCAGAGTTGGCTTATATCTTAATAATATACATTCTGTTAATCAATATGCAGATTTCTTTGGTGCTCTGAGAGCTAGATTGTACGATGACGAAGTGAGGAAATGGATCGAGTCGGTTGGAGTCGACAAGGTTGGGAAGAAACTTGTCAACTCGATCGAAGGGCCCCCGACATTTGAGCAGCCAAAGATGACATTGGACAAGCTTATGGAGTATGGTTTCATGCTTGTGAAGGAGCAGGACAACGTAAAGAGGGTGCAATTGGCTGACAAGTACTTGGCTGAAGCTGCTCTTGGTGATGCCAATGAAGATGCTATGAAGACCGGCGCTTTCTATGGTTAGTTTAGCTACCTCTCTTTTTTTTCCTTTTTTTTTTAAATACATTTTCTTCAAAACTTAGAAAATTTTCAATTCCGCATTGAAGTGGACAGTAGAGATGCTAAAAAAGCCCGCAGCACGTACCGTAGCCCGGCTCGCCGAGCCGCGCGAGCCGGGTTGTGGAAACCAGCCCATGCGCGCGGGGCGGGGCGGGCTGGCCCGTGGGCATATACTATATATATATTTTTTTAAAATTTCGGCCGGCTCGTCGGATTGCCGGCCGAGCCGAGCCGACGTAGCAAAGGGGGCGGGCCGAGCCGGCCCGCCCCGTCTTAGGCACAGTACGGGCCGCCAGCGGCCAGCCGCCGCGGGCAGCCCGCATCAAACCGTGCGGGCCGGCTCGGGCCCATACGGTTTGTAACACTAGTGGGCAGGAATCAAATCCATGACTGATGGTTCTTAAGCTATCCACCTTACCAGTTGAGCTATCTCACCAGGATATTTTAGCACTCTTAACCTTAACGATTACCGTGAGATCGTAACATTTTAAATCAAAAGTCGATATTAGTTTCTGCACTCAACAAAATTGTTCTATCTAAACGTTCGAGTTTTCAAAAGCTAACTTTGAAATGTATTCTTATCCTAAAACAAGTTCTTTGCAGTGACTATATAAAAATTTGAAAAAATAAATAAATAAATAACACTAGAGGAGAATGAGGGTTATGTTGCTTAAAAAATTTTTGGGCAATGATTTTGATACAGGTAAAGCAGCTCAACAAGTGAGTATTCCAGTTCCAGAAGGTTGTACTGATCCACAAGCATCCAACTATGATCCCACTGCCAGGAGCGACGATGGAAGTTGCGTCTACAAACTCGAATAATCAAATAAAAACCTGCAGTAGAAATAAGAAAGCGTTTGAATTCTGTAGCATTTCGAATGGGGATCGTAGAAGAACAAAAATCACTACTTATTTCCCTTGTAATTTTACGCAAATTTTACGGGCTGTTTGCTCTATTGATGTCTCGCTGTACTGAAAATTTGAAATGAATTTGATGTTTCGGCATAAACATTAGCATATTATTTCGCAATCGACAACGAAAAATTAATTGTATTTCGAAACATTGAGTTCTGAATGATAATTTAGTTGTCTATGAATGAGCCGTTAAGAGGAAGCTGGATACCATTTTGGAGCAATTATTCATCACTTTGTAGTTCATCACAATAACTAGCTAGTTCTTCTTCATATACATGTCAAAAGTCAAAAGTGGGTGTTTAATTACTGTAAATTGCAGAAATATTGTACCAATATTCTTTTAAATTCAATAAAATCTGGTAATTTGTAGATTCTACATTCCATTTAGATTAAACAAAATAACAAAGGTCGACCCGGTGGGAGAATTCATGGGAGTTCTACCATTTCCATACATCAAAGTACAAAACAAGCTTTTAATTGAAGAAAATTGGCGATGATTGATAACCTGATCTTGTTTCATTACCATTCTCACCGTGTTTTCTTTTCCTAGCAAAAATTTGCTTCCACTTCCTTGCTCTTATCTTTGATTCTTGCTAGCGGAGACTTCTTGGAGTGGCCATGATCATGATCATGGCCATCAGTCTTCCTTGCGCTGCCCGCACTTGGTAGCCACCGGCGCCGACCGACTGCCCTCCTTTTCGCCGCCTTAGTTTCATTCAAATCGAACAGGAATATAATTCATTAATAAATAAGAAATGCTGATATAAATTCATTCAAAGTTAAAATTATGCTTTCTGAAGATTGTTTATATATTCATTTACCATAAAGAAATTGCACCATATCTGGTTTATCAATGTTCATAATACCCATTCGGCAATTGGAATTTTCTTTGTTTTATCTTGTCCAATATGATAGAGAGATTTGTACTTGCATGGAATTCTTTAGAAAATATAAAATATTTAACTTTTTTTTTTTTAGTTTTTCCTTGTTAAATTAGTATATACTTCGAAGGGTCATGATCATCTTTCAGTGCTATTTTTATCCTTTAAAACTATTTTGATGTATCCGTTTATGGCCATGAGTAAAATTATAAAAAAAAAAAGAAAAAAAAAGGAGAGAATTTGAGTATAGATCTAACCACAAAAGTAGCTTCCATGGCTATGATTAGCAAAGCATGCATCATTGTTCTTCTAAACTGCTCCTAAACGTGTGCTAATGACATCCTCGATAATTTATTTTATCTTAATTCTCAAATTTAATACTAACCAGAACGAATCAATAATATATATATATATATATATATATATATATATATATATATATATATATATATATATATATTTATTTATTTATTTATTATATCTCTGGTTAGATGAGATGGGGCTGATGTATCTAATTAATTAATGATGGTAGGGGCAATAATGCAGTTTTTTTTTTTAATTATCGTGGGAGGGCAATAATGCAGTTGACATGCTCTATTTATTAAGAAAAAAAAAAGCAATTAGATAGAAATGATAAATTGTTAAAATAAATAATTATATGCGAAGTTTATAACACTGAACTTTTTTAGAGACCAACATAAAATAATTGCTAGAACGACTCTTCAGTGACCAAAATATACATCGGTCGTAAATAAGTGGGTTTCAGAGACCAATAGAAAATCGGTTTCTAATACTACTGCTATCATATCAGAAGTTGACGTGAAATAGAAAAAATGGTCAATTTTGTTTAAGCTGATATTTGGCACCCATGCAGCAATTGCAAATTATTAATATTTAGACTTATAACTAATCAAAATCTTCCAAAATTAGTGGATCGTGAATTGTTTTTAAACTAAAAACACACATATATATATATATATATATATATATATATATATATATATATATATATATATATGATATTTTGTGTTGTATTTCAATAAATTTTCAAACTCGAAACATGTCGAGCATACGGATGTGCCATGTCAACCGTATTGATATATATTTAGTTATTATTTTAAAAATAAAAAATAAAAATTTAAAAATCAATTAAAAAATTTAAATATAAAAATTTTCAAGATGAGTTGTGTCTGTTCGTGTCATTTCGACAACTCGGAACAGACACGTGCTGTTTCGATAACTGCCGAGACAGACACGTGCCGTCATATATATTCTGGGCATTGACCTTTTTATAAATTGTCAAAACAAAAGAAAACTCCAAGAATTTTCTTTGAAGCGAAGTTTCAAAAGAAAAATATGAATAAAGTTAAATTAGATATTTACTAAAATGACCCAACCCATTGCAACAGTGAACAGCCTATCACAATTCTCTAAAATTACAACAAAAAATAATAATTCTTGAATAAATCATTTTTTTTTGGGCTTTCACGTCCACCTGGATGGCCCAATAAACATTCCTGATGAATCACAACCACACAACAGAAGCCCGCAAAAGTTGGACAGTCAACACGCTGCGGAGTCTCTCCGTCGAAAAAACTAACTCCGTCAAACAGGCACCAATAATCTCACGCCACGTGTACGCAGTGCACCCCCCGTCTCCACGTCGTACAACTGGGCGTCCTGCGCACCCGATACTTTCGGCCCCTTGTTATTCTCTTCCCTGATTTCCTCAAAAACGGCAATCCAACTTTTCTCCCCAACTGCGTATTCATTCCACACAAAAATTCAAAATTATATCTGATTAGTTTCGCTAAGCAATGCGATCCTCGATCTAAGATCGCAATTGTTGTTTCCTCAGATCCCCAAAGTCTTTTGATTAACGATCGGGAAATCGAATTTTGTACTTAATTTTGTTGTCTTCTTCTTCTCCGATGTCAGATTCATCTTATTGGTGCTACAGCTGCCGGAGCTTCGTACGGATCCGATTACCCGCACCCGCTATCTCTTGCCCGGACTGCGGTGGCGGGTTCCTCGAAGAAGCTCCGCCTCCGCCGCCGCCGCCGCACTCCCCACTCATCCGCCGCTCCTCCGCCGCCACAGGCGATAGATCGCCGTTCAATCCGGTCATTGTCCTCCGCGGCCCCTCTGACAACTCCAATCCCCCGGCCGCCTTCGAGTTCTATTACGATGACGGAGCGGGTTCGGGTCTACGGCCGTTACCTGCTACCGTGTCGGATTTCTTAATGGGTTCCGGGTTCGACCGCCTCCTCGACCAGCTCTCCCAGCTCGAGCTCACCGCCGCCGCCGACCACCCGCCGGCGTCGAAATCTGCAATCGAGTCCATGCCGACGATAACGATCTCCGAATCTCACATTGCTTCTGAACCTCACTGCGCTGTCTGCAAAGAAGCTTTTGTTCTCGACGTCAAAGCTCGCGAGATGCCTTGTAAACATATTTACCACCATGATTGTATACTCCCGTGGCTTTTGATTCGGAACTCTTGCCCGGTTTGCCGCCATGAATTGCCCGCGGATCAGCGGGAAAACCAGGACGATTCTGCAGTTGGGTTAACTATCTGGCGCTTACCTGGTGGAGGGTTTGCAGTTGGACGGTTTTCTGGCGGCCGCAGAGCTGGTAACAGGGAGCTGCCTATTGTCTATACTGAAATGGATGGCGGGTTCAATGTTGGTGGAGCTCCTCGAAGAGTTTCATGGAGCTCCGGTGGGAACCGGGCGAGGGAAAGTGGAGGAGTTGCTAGGGCGGTGCGTAATTTCTTTTCATTCTTCAGACGGTCGAGATCTTCGTCTTCTTCATTGGGATCGGGAAGTTCTTCACGATCAAGGAGACGGCAGGTGGAAGCTTCTAGAAGAAGCAGGGGAAATTAGTTGGTCGGAAGATCCAAGCGAGATGGGGATCGCAAGATGGTGAATTTTGCATGGACTTGGTAAATAACTCTTATTTAGTAAGACGTTAGTGTAAATTATACAGAGAGTTCGAAATCAGATAATTAAAGCCGTTGCTATTCATTAGATTGATGAAAGTGCAGATAAGCAAACTGGTTACCCATTCTAGTTTATGGGTACTTTTTTTCATTCCATTATATGTTTAAATGTTCTCATACTAGTGATTATTCATCTGATTCTCGGTGGTTCATGTTGCGATAGCTTCTCAAGGGTAAACGATTATTGCATTCGTGCTTCTTGCTGAAATTTTTAAAATTTCATGTTGCAGTATTGCTTCTGCTTCGTAAGCATATGAATCAATTTGGTCCTCTTTCTGAAGTTTATCTATGTGCAATGTTCTTATATGATTGATTATTCAGCCACTTTGCTGTAGTTTATGTTGCAGTATAATTTGGTTTCGCTATGAATTGGTTGATGCTGTATACATATGTCATTGGGAAATGGAAGTTTAACATATCGAAGATTTATATACCGATCGTCTTTCTTTGCAGGTTTGTTTCCCATTGATATTACTGTTAACTCCATTACATGTGAAACATACCCTTTCTTTGCAATGACACTATGGATGAAGACATATTCGTTACCGGAATTCATAGATTCATGTTCTAGTTGTCGATTCCTACCATCACTGGCCTGCGTCTGCATTTATTTTTGAAATATTGAAAGCTAATTTTCTTTCCAGGTTATATGAATACTCCATATGTGGTGTGCGGCAATAACATGTTAAGGATGATATCTCGTTTATTCCATTACGTGTGAAACATGACATTAAGGATGAAGACTTATTCATTTTCCACAATTCATAGATTCATGTTGTAGTTGTTGATTCCTACCATTATCGTTACATATAACATTCAATTGTCGTTTTTCTTTTCCTTTGTATTGTTAAATGCTTTGTATTGTTTCGCATTTGGAAATATCAACAAGGTGAATCAGTGCCGTGTAACTGCAGTTTAATTTTGAAAAAATTGAATATGAATTTTGTGATTAAAGGTTATGTGAATATTCCAGCTATTGTTTGCGGCCATAACATGTTAAGGATGTAATCTTGTATGTTTCCTTGCATTTGTCGATTGTTGTTGTTGCGTTCGTATCCTACGAATCTCTGTCACAAGCTTCTGTTTTATCTTCCCTTTTTGTTGCCAAGTGTTGTAAGCACATGTATCAGCAGTTACTGGAGGTTGAGCAATGCTGCAAACATCACCATGTGATTCTCTTCACTAGTTGGCTAATTATTTATTATATATATGGAGTTATTGTATGCTAGTTGATATTGAATGATCAAGAGTTTTATCTGTTTGAAGTGATCTTGGATATAAAAAATCATATATGAACTTAATTTGGGATTTTAAATGTATTTTGATTATTTATTGGAAGATCTAAAAATAGAAAGCATGTAATGTATGGTCTTCCTTCCAACATAGTGATGATTATTTGCTGTAAAAAATTGAGCTATGGAACATTTCATTTTCATTTCTTTTGAGGATTGGGGATGTTAAGGCTCGAATTCGATTTTCTTTTTACCTGCAGCTGGATTTTTAAGCTTGGAATTTTCCATAAATCATTTATTATCTATTGTTTTCTCTTTAACTAAAAAAAAACTGTTATTCTGAAGACAATTAAATTTGAGCATCACATAATTCATTGGAATTATCTTCTTTTTTTTTATTTTTTTGGGTCTTGTGGAGCTGGTGGCTAGCCCACCAGCTTAGGATTTACCTCCCAAACCCCCAGGGTTCAACAAGTCAGCTCTGAGGTATCTTTTAAGCAGCCTGATTAAAAACTTTGCTAATATTGTTGTGATTTATTCATATAATGTATCTTGTTGAATTAAACTTTTTTTTTTGTTCAAGAAGAGGTATTGTGTTGTGTCCCTTAACGTTTTATAAATTTTATATGACTAACTGTCAGTACATCAGAAGAAAGTAAACTAATCACCTCCGATGAAGGATAATTAATATAATATATATGATTTAGGTCGAATCAGTCCATATAAAAGTTTTGGGCTGTAGACTCAATGAGTTGTAAATATTGGTGGGTGGCATTAGTTCCATATATACATTATTTAAGGAAGAAAATTAAGTTTATATAGTTCCGAGGTCCTTAAGCTACCAATATAGATTCATCCCTTTTTGGGGTTCCGTCTGGAGAAAATGGTCGGGATGCTAGGTTAACTATAGATTGGACAAGTGCGGGATGTTACAAATGGTATTAAAGTCAATCCTGATCGTGCGTGTAGGACAAATTTACTGTGTTTGTGTGTACTTGGGCTTGTGAGCCGTGAAAATGTGCACTCTTGGTGCACCCTTAAAGCTTGGGAACCATAAAACAGTGTGCCTAAGAGACCTTATATCCAACTTGGGAAAGTTTGGAATTATTTTAGTATGTGAATCGACCTGGATCAAAGACCTTCAATGAGAAGTAGATGTTGGGCGGGTGAAATTAGTCATGTACATGTTATTTAAGGATGAAAATTGAACTTATAAAGTTGGGAGGCTCTTAAGCTAACATTAACAATACGGATTCACCATTTTTTGGGGTTCGTCCGGTGAGAATGGTCATTATATTGGATCAATTATAGGTTGGGCAGCTGTAGAGCGTTACAATTAAAGTAATGGAAACCTAAAAGTAATGAAAATTTTTTGATTACTAAGTAATCTGTAATTCGATTTGTCTCTCTATAGATATGCTGGCATCGTAAATTCCACTCACTTCGAAAAAGTTATTTCAGTTAAACTTTATGTTACTTGAATTGATCTCAACTTTAGATAGGCTTTAATATTATTGCAGTTAGATTTGTTATTTTGGTTAGATTGGACGATATTTTAGCAGAGCTAAAGTGATGTACTAGGAAAAAGCAGGATTTCTTTATTGCTTAATGAAACATAAACTCTACAAAAATTCCAACGTGATTTCTTTTTCTTTTTTGTTTTGTTTTTTTTTTTTTTTTCACATGTCGAGTCCCATTTTTAACGACATTTTTTAGTTGTTTTGGAGCTTTTTACTATATTAAATGGAGAATAAATTGAAATGTATTTGGAGCGTTATGCTGCCCCAAAACAAAATTGATCCGATAGAAAGGACGGAGCGGTAGTATAGTGCATGCAATCATATTCCCACGGATATTTGCAAAAAATATTTTAAATATAAAAAGTAGATTTTAATCTTAAATTGCTTATTAAGAATTCATTAATTATAAAAAAAAGCCATGTACTTATCCAAAATGAAAATTCATTCTTTTGATGATAAAGAAGAAAAACTTTCACTTTCCTCACTATATCAGTAGCTCTTGCCCATTTCTGCTCCGGGTTACTCAGGAATCAGAGATGGCGAGCTCTTCCGCGGATAATTATTGGTAAAACTCATCATTTTTATTGAAGTATGGTTCTCATGTAGATGAATCTTTCTTTTTTTTGGAGTATTTTGATGAATTGTTGTATCTGATCTTTTGAGTGTTTTGAGAAGCAAAATTTGAATGTTTAGTTGATGAATTCTAATAGTTTTTGTGAATTTCGTCGATGGTGACGAGCAGTGGCCTAAAGGCCCGATTATGTATCTATCGTTTGTGTGGGAGCTCTCCAGACGGAGATTGAACCATCCATCGATCGGCACAGTGGTGGAATTTCTCCTTGTTACCTAAAAGAAAGTCTACTATTTACTTTGTTTAGTATGTTGATGAATCATAAGTTGAGCCTCCCATTTACTTGAACTGTTGCAAGCAAGTTGCAACTATTTGGTCCTTAATCTGTTGAATATTTTAAAATTCTATTGCTTTTGGTATTTAGTGTCTCCAATTGGTAATTTAGCAAGTTTTGTGTTTCTACAACTTCATCGGAGGTGATTCGTGTCCGACAATTAAATTTTCTGTGAAATTACATTGAATTCGATGCTGCATAGATCCGATGTCTTTCCTATCTGACTTCTAATTTTTCATTCTTTTTTTTTAATAAATAAAAATATTTGGGTGAAAAGAAGAAGCAGATGTTATGTTCACAATCAGAATAAAGAAATTTTACTTTTTTTTTTAGATTAATGTATGAAATTCAACACCAAATCTTTATGAAATGGCTTATCTAGTCTATGCATTCAGAAGTCTTTGTCGGTGATCCTTTAATAAAAATATCATCTTCAAAGCCGTCTTGCAGTTAGAACGTATTGCCGTAGTAATCAACTAATCATTTGATTATTCTGGTTTCTAATTGGCAAATCCAACTATTGCCTAAGTAAATCTAGGTCCTTAATCATCCCAGCATCTCAATAGGCAACCAATGACTTAGATAACCCTTCTTTTACCAATACAAATGGTGGACATTATGTAGCTCTAGCAAACTCACTAAGCTCTTATACTTTCCAAAAAGTTGTCATTTCCAATCTTCTTGCTCTCCTTCTGGTTGCTTACTGTTTCGAGTTAAATTCGTATTTTGTATGCTAAATGATACGCATAGGTCAAACTGGTTCCTTCGAATTTTGCACCAAATTGGCACCAAAAGTAATCTTGAAGCCGGTCTTATTTTATCGTTGCATAGGACTTCAAAATCTTGCCACCAAAAGTTTATATGGAAAAATAAGTCAAGACTTTGCTATGCACCCCCGAGAAACCACATAAAAAACCACAAATGCTGACGTGGCACAATCAAGACCACACATCACGATAGGTATATCTGTAATTTTGATATTTTTTATGGATCACGAGGGAATTGTGTGGATCACGAGGCGCGTGTGTGGTGAAGATTGATTATGTGTAGTTTGTTGGGGGTGAGTAGTTTTTTCCAAAATTAATTTTCAAGTTAATCTAGCTTAAGTGATGCTAATACTTCTTTAGTTGACTTTTTTCTATTTGTTTCGCCTGTATAAGCTTGCAAGTCGAGCTGAACAAGAAAAGGAAGCTGCGAAACCAAGTGGAATTGCCATTAGCAAAGCATAAATGTGGAGATCGATCTGCTACTTTAAACCGTGAAATGAAAGAGATCGATGAATCAGAGCAATCGGATGAGTCTATCAACGATAGGACCAGTGATGCTGGAGGCCGTGAACCGTCGGAAGAGTTTCGATGTGGTGGCCCACCTTCAGCATCGAGCAGTTGCAACAACAATGCTTTCAAAGACATGATTTACTCTTTAGATAGCAGGAATATGAAAGAAGTAAATTCTAAAGACAACATGTTGGAAATTTACAGGCAAGAGGCTTTCATCCAGGAGGAATATCCAGGATTTGGGTTGTATCGCGATTATGCCGTGGAATTAGAGGCTAACTGCATGAAAGATGAAGAATTTGCTGTGGAAGCAGAAGATGATATGATGATTTACTCCAATGAAGTTACAGCAGCAGACTTTGTTCTTTCCTCCGGAAGGTGGAGCCTCAAACAAGGTAACATATATACTCCTTTACATGTTAGTTTAGTATTAATTCTATTGATTTACTTAGAAATCCCATTTAATCTTGCAAAATCAATCATTTTCCCTTTCAGCATCACATAAGTTTTCAGCAACACATAATATCATTTTTGAAAGTTTGGGAATATTTTTGGAGCTATAGCATTTTTTGTTATGTAATGATTTACTTTTACTCGTCGAATAGATGTAACAATTCCGATCGAGCTGGTCCTCGACCGATCATAAAGTGATCGAAGGCGGAATTGACTAAGAACGTAATAAACAGAACAGATATAACACACTTTTTACGTGGAAACCCTCGTTATTGAAGTAAAACCACGGGCGGTTACATAATGCCAACGGAGAATAATTCACTATGTTAAAAGAAATACAAGTCTTACGAAACTCACGATTCGCTCAAGTACAAGTACTCCCAAGTGATTAGAATCCAACCCTCAATACAGTGCCGTAGACGACTTTTTATAGACGCCCCGGGAGCTAAGCCAGCTAGGCGGCAGTTGATAAATTCTCGGATCTCGGCTGGTATTTCGGTTTGACTGCGTTATCCTTGCGCCACGTGGGCCACTACATTGCGGGAGACCAATGGTTAGGCCACTCTTGTTTGGCCCAAAATTGCTCTTGCCTTGCCTTATGTGCAAGATTAAGTTACCGCAAGCTGCTGACCAGTTTAAGCAGGTAAAGACTTTTATAAAATTGTGACGCATGTGATGAAAAATCAGGGTTCTAAACATGCGTTCTACCGTGAGTAGAGATCTAAGAAAGCCTCGATCGTGCGTTTGCGGAAGCAAATCGTTGCTCTAGCTCATGCTCACGTCCTTTGGTGATGCTCTGGCGATCTTATCGGTGGCAAGGATAGCTACCAAAGCCGGTATCTACTATGCTCTCCATGTCCAAGGTTTTAAGTGGCTCGACCTAGAGTTCGGCCATCAACATGTATTTATACACCTTTCTTTGATAGATACTTGCGCATATATTTACCGATCCTAATACGCCAACAGACTCTTTACAACTTAAAAAGGCTAGAGCTCCTAAAATATTGCAAATCTTTGCTGTTATCATGTGCGATTTGAACTTTGTACCGTCGAAAACGTTGTTTAATGTTTTTCGGTGCCGATCGGTATAGCCCGTGCCTGTTCCGGCAGTTGTCGGCACGGCACATGTCAAAAAAGCTTATATTTAAATTTTAAAATTAATTTTTTATTTTTAGAAAAATAACAAATAAATATATATCGGCACGGTCGGCACGTGCCAGAATCTGAATTTACCGAAATTCGGCTTGGCTCTGCACTGAAAACCTGGGTTTAACTATGCGATGTTCAAAATCGAGCTTGACTGACATACTAGTGCTTCATTTGCATCGGTGATGTCGCGATTTCCAGTTTCTATTTCACATAAATCGATTGTTTGCTTGCAGATGGCGCGCCGGGTGCAACGACGAAACCTACCATCGATCAAGAGTTCGAGCAGTATTTTTCGATGTTGATGCTTTAGAAGTATAAGGATATGAGTTGGATTACTCTGTGTTGTGTACTCTTGTATCAGGAGGCTTTCATGTATTTGAAAATGCTCAGTTAAGTGTACATAAATATATTGTATCAACAAATACTCTGAGAATTCCTCAAACATTGTGCTTCACTAATGTATCAAATATTTCCTCTACTGGACTTTTCTTTTCTTTTTCAAAAGTCATAATAAATGTCACTTCTTCAGTATTTCAAAATTCTTTTTTTTTTTTTGTTTCAAAATTCATATCATTGAATCAAGAGCCTCTCTCTCTCTCTCTCTCTCTCTCTCTCTCTCTCTCTCTTCCCTTCTTTGCATCAGCCAAACTCTGGATAAATGAATCAATTGAATCTAGAGCCTTCTTTTGCTTCTCTCTCTCTCTCTCTCTCTCTCTCTCTCTCTCTCTCTCTCTCTCTCTCTTCCCTTCTTTGCATCAGCTAAACTCTGGATAAATGATAAATCAGTCCTTATTTTTTAATGATTATCCAAATATTTGGAGTGAATGACATACCATCTCTTTATTTTTCTTTCCCATCTATTTTTATTCCATCATTTTTTTTCCTCCCTCAAATTTTTTCCAAAGAAAACGTTAAAATATCATAAAGTTAGGCTAGACCAAACTAGCACTCAAAAATGGCGGTAAAAATAATATTCTATAAAGAAGAATATTTGGGTTCAATTGTTTGGTATGAGAATTTAAAGTTAATCAAAAATTTCTCCTAAAGTTTTGTCATGAATCAAATAACTTGCGGCTACGTGATGCCGAAGATTGAAATTATTCGGTTTTGGAAGAAAATAAAAAGTAAAAACCCAGGGTAACTAAATGATTTCCTCTTTTTTTTCTATTAAACATGAAGCTTCGGCCATGATACTTTAGTGGCCTCCGAATCTATCAAATTTCAGCAATGCACTCATTTTTGCTACATCTTCGATCGACATGGGATTTTTCATATGCCGAATAGTTTAGTCACTCTTATAAGCCGCGGAGCTCGAACTAGAGACGTGAAGCTTTACAAGGCGTGAGCTTTACGGGTTTCTCTACCCATAGTGGCATTTGCCTAATTTATTTTATTTTCTTAAGTAAGACTGTCCATCCACAGACTTTAGGAAATGGTTTATCTCAAAAAAAATTAAAAAAAAAAAAAAAAAAGGGAATCAAAATTTTCTAGAACAGATGCAATGTACAATGTTTTATAGGGACCATGATGTCTTCTTCACATGTCTCTTTCACTGGACCTCAAAAAAGATGGTTTTAATTTTGCAAGTGATTTTCAGATTATCAAATTATTTAAATACTAATATATTAATTGAATATTCTTGTTTCTAAATTAGACTTTTTCTTTTTAAAAAAAAAATATTCGTGGTAGATCCCGTAATACAAGCACACATCCCTGTAGGACCTCAAATTGGTAAAAAATTTTTACAACCAGTCCCGACCGATGCTTTGTGATTCGAGTACAGATTTTTTATAAATAGAGGCTCTTGTTACAGAAAAATAAAAGATTTTTCAAAAAAATTTGCGAGTAATTTCACTTTACTCGGACTCGAATTTGGGTGGTGATATTTTATGAGGATTTTTTCTACTTTTAAAATAAGAGTACATGGTTTCTTTACTATATGTAACCTGGAAGCCTAAATAATAAAAAATAAAATAATATTTTTTTTTTTCGAATTATATGTCCATTGTATTTTAATTTAATTAGCTTCCCAACTACCAGACAAAGATAAGAAAAGCAGATGAAAATGGGAGTCAAAAGGCTTCTGCCTAAAAATACAAACTAATTGTATACGCGAGTTTGTTAAGGGTTCAATCCAAAAATGGTATTAAAAAGTCAATTAACAGTTGGACAATTATTATAAGGCTTTTTATATATTAGCCCCCTCTATTTTCGATTCGCGTAAATCACATCAATTCCAACAATTTATAAAATTTTTGAAAATAGAGGGCTCAAATGACTTTTTTTTTTTTGGTTTCTCATTAGGATGCAGGTTTCACATCGGAGTCGGAGCGGTCATGATTTGAATTTTTTATTATCTCAGAAAAATTCAATAAATGTACAAACTTAGTTTAAATCTTGGTAATGCGTATCAATTCTTTCTTCTTTTTTTTTTGAAAGAATAATTATCGGTCTAATTTTTCAAAGAAAATTTTAATGAATTAAAAAAAAAGTACGAATTCATTTTCATCTTGAGCCCTCGAAATCATGAAATAGCTCCCAATTGGAAGAAAAATACAAAGGTTGTGAACTTGTGATCGAAGAAGTAGAGATTTTGGTAAGAATAATACCAAATTTTGTCCATTGGAGATTTGGCCTTTTCTAATATGGAAACAAAATTTAAAAAAAAAAAAGTCAACGCAGCCAAATTATAGATACTCTTTTGACTTACGCAACAAAAGTCAAAACTCACGAGAGGCCGAGTACGACCACTAATTAGCTTTCACTCTCATTAATTTGTTTTTTTTCTCTCTCCTAATTTTCTTGAACTATCACATGAACTGATCGAATATTTATTTTCTAGAGATAAGTTGTAAATACTCTTTTTTTTTTCTTTTTTTTTGTGATGTGAATTTTGGTTTCTGAAATGATCTGGATTCAATTTTTCAGAATGAAAGAGTGTCATCTTTAGTTTTAAATGTGAGGGCACACTATCCCTTTCATCTCTAGAAGAAAAATTGATAATGATTTACATGTACATGGGGCGGAACGTAAAATTTCTACGATAAAATATTTAACCATGTCAGTATATATTTTTTTATATTTAAATAAAAAATAAAAAATTATTTTTTAAAAATTTTTATATATAAAATTTATAGATTTTGATGAAATTTATAATATTTCAAAAATTACTTTTAGATAGATATTTTTGCTATGACTTTATTAAATCGGAAGTAACACATCGACGTAAATTGGTAGCAACGTTTATTAAACTAATACCACCAAAACGTCCAGAAAGCCGAAAGGACATGCGAGACACTCGGATTCACCGTAGATGGCCTGTGGCGACAGCGGCGGCAGAGAAGCTCAACGATGATGCACGCACGATGAGCTCGACGGCAACAGCTAGAACAGCGGCGAACGGCGTCGATCGAGGACAGAACAGTCAAATCACAAGCCGAGAGAACGATTCAAGATCCAACCGCCATCGATAGTTCATCACCTCATCACCATTATCTCATCCCTTTGATATATATATATATATATATATATATATATATATATATACAATACGGTAATTTCAAAGTAAAAGCTTTATCGTGAATATAAATAAACACAACCATAAAAATAAAATTAATTATACAAATTTTGATTAACAATAGGCAGCATGATACGGACGGATCTTATGTCTTACTAACATTTTTTTTTATTTATTTATGTAGGATATAATTCATATCCATTTATCGTCAGATTTTTAAATTGGATGCTTGGGTCAACACCTTTTGTCGGTTTAATATTATTTCAGATGCTTCTTCTATTACCATTTAAGATGGTTTATTTAAATAAAATCATGCATATAATTTAGTTTATTTAATTATTTAATTTGGATTACTTATTTTTAGAAGAGTCCACGTTTACGCTTTAAGAAGTGCATGCGTACTCCCGCATTACATAGCGTCATGCAGTAATACGTGGCGCAAATAAATATTACACGTAATCATCGAATATTTTTATTTATTTATTTTAATTTGGTGGTGAGAAAATATATTGGAATTATCCAATTTTTTAAATATTTATACGTAGGACACTCTGACTTGTATGTTCGAGTTATTTACTCTTTTTTTTTTATAAATGACAAGCTGATGTGTTACATACTCTGAATACACTCCAAATTCCAAAATTAATTAATAGAATACCAAAAAAAATACTTATATTATTTGCTTATTTTAAACTTATGATAAGCTTTTATAAATCATCAACTAACGTGTGTTTGGACAAATTTTATAACAAACTTTTTACCTTTTTAAATTATAATTTGTATAAAAGTAAAATATTTGAGAGAGCTATTTAAAAAATTGAGCAAGTCCTTTACTGCTTATATATTAATAACAAATAGCATTAGCTTATCTGCATACCAACATAACAAGATTAGATGGATATTTATTATTATATATCTATTAATTTACCGACCAGTTCATTTATCCTTGTAATTTTCAACAACAAAACAAATTATATTTTATTTAATTTAATTTTAATAGATATATTTTATATTTGTTAAATTAATTATTTAAAGTTTTAAATTTTTATTAATTAATGTTAATATCATATTTTTTTATAATAAAAAACTTAAAGTTATTTATGATGATAATGGTGTAACAATTTTGATATATATATATATATATATTATAATATATATATATATATATATATTATGGTAACATGTGCTCCAAAAATTAAGATATCCATGTTTTCTAAATAAAGAGATTTCGAATGCTGTTGTTACCAACTAATTCATAATTATGAGGTGTGATTATTCTCCTTTAACCATCTCCCATGAAACTGACCTTTGACTAGCTGTCTTTCGTCGGCGTCTGCCAGAGTTCGTTATTATCATATATCTCGATAAAAAATAGAATAATACGATAGTTTCAATTAACCCATATTTGCTCTTGTTCGAATCTTTCGGTATATCTTTTAAGATGAGCAAACCGTGATTATATTTTACCATCCTATTCTGCTAATCAAGATTAATACCGATTGGCTCAAATAATATATTAGTTAGCACAAAATAGTAAGAAAATTATCAATAACATTTGCATATATATATATATATATATAATTATTTTTAAAATTATAAAAATATATTTTAATTTTATTTGGCACTTTTATATTTTTTGAACAGTGTGAATTGATGAAATTGTGCTCGTACAATTAACTATCATCACTTTTAAAGAAAAAACGAAAAGTATTTCCCTTATTATATTGAATTCAATTGATGTAAAACTGCCAAATTGAATTAGATCTTGTATTTTAATAATTTTTTATTATAGGGGGTATATATATGCGAATACCCTAAATTCCAACCTCTAGGTGCAATTGGTGATAAGTAATTCTAATAAAATTGCAAGAATATTAAAAAGTGGGGATGCTACCGAGGCGCTAGGGACTGAACTTGATAGCTGGATGATGGCTTACGTAGGTTATATATATATATATATATATATAATATTTAAATGGGAGGGGTTGCTACAGTGCACCCCCCATATATATATTTTAAATATATATTATTTTAATTAATAATAATTAACTGTATATATATACATAATAATTTAATTTTTTAAATATTTTATTTTTAAATAATTAAATATAATTTTTAATTTTAAAAAAAAGTTTTTCACCCCTCAAACTATAAAACGGAATAACGATTCACGCCGTTAAATATTTAACGGCGCCGTTAAGTGTTAAAATTAAATCTCAGCCGTTAGATCAAACAGATCAATGGACTGAGATGTTAGCTGAAAATAGGCTATTCTCAGGTCGAGCTGATAATAGCCTTTAATATATATATATATACACACACATTACTTTTTTCGTAATTTCTTTTTAGAATGCATTTGGACATTTGTTTACCTTTTTTATGCTCTCACTAATTAAATTTAATAATCTTATACCTTTCTAATTGGAATTTACTATTTTTATATATTTCATTATATAAAATAATTTTAATTTTTATTCTGAAAAAAATATAAAAATATGCGAACATCACGAACACACGCGACCACATACGAATATTTGCTAACGAACATTATAGCAGTTTTTTTTAGTATTCGTAGTTTGCTCGTAGGTATTTGTGTGTGTTCGTAGATATTCACAAATGTTCATAGGTGTTTGTAAATATTCGTATATGTTTGTGAGTATTCGTAGACATTTATAGATGTTTGCAGGTATTTATAGGGACATAGATTTCAAAAATGATTCCGATCCTTTTTTTTAAATAATAGTAGCAAAGTTATGTTTATTGGGTCGAAAATGATTCTGAATTATTGCATACTTCTTTTTAAAGGTAATAGTAGCGAAGTTATATTTGACCGATCCAACATATATGACCGTCATAATAAATAAATTTATAAATAATATCAGCTTAGCTTTTACTTATTAAAGAGTCCGGACTTGGTGATAGTAAATAGACCGATAAATTATAAAAACATCAATAATATCCTATTCTTCTTTATATGAATCCTATCGTGGATGAAGTCGATCTCAAAATAAACTTCTTAATTAATATTTTTTTTTTTCCTAAAAAATGATGCTGCACAAAGGATAAATGGAAAATCTTACTGTATATTATACTATTAATTACTTTCTATCCGATAAGAATGCTTGAATCTGTATAGATAGAAATCTCACAAAATTAGATCGGAGAGTCGAATCTCACAAGCGTAAGTTAATAATTGTATTATTCTATTTTTGGCGAAGATATATGATATAAATTAAATTTGACAGTAACAAATAAAAAAAAAGTCTCATAAGACTAAAGCTAGGTTAAACAAATAAAAAAAAAAGTCGGAGTGATTCTTCAAGATATTTTTGTCGTATAATATAAAAAGTTAATACAAAAATTGTGGTCGTAGTTTGCTTTTTTACAAATACTAGCTTTTTTTGTCTAATTTAAATATTTTGTAACTTTTTTTTAAACCAACTTTATCTTAAAAAATTTACAAAATATATGCTCTTTATTACAATTTTTTGTTTGAGCACTCTACTACTTACTAAATCAGTCTAAAATTAAATAATTTGTTTAGATTTTAAATAACCCTTCTTTTCTTTTCTTTTTTTTTGTTATATCTTATGGTCGAGTTTAATTTATATTTTATATTTTGCTCAAAATTAAATAAAATAATAATTTTTTTATTCAGTACTTACTGAAATTTAAACTTTTAACTTACCACTTGATCATATTTTTTCTAAAACCAGCTGGTCGGTAGGTAGGGCGTTCTTACATGTCACAGGAGGCCGGTGTATGAGAATGCAAATTAACTCATATGTCCGATATATCATAGTCGAAACCATTCCGACGAGAAACAAAATCAGAAAACTGGTTAACTAAAGTTTTTTTACCTTTGGTGCCATTATTTGTAGTCGGCCAATTATATTTCGAAACAACCGTATCTGTCCGAATCTTGCATTTAATGTTCCCACGAGAGCCACCACCTTATTCCGCACAAGGGGGGCTGCATTGCAGTCTACCGCGGCATGATATAAGCCTTAAACAATTCCCATCTCTCCTTCTTTCATCTCTCTCTTCTTCCGCACACGGCAAAGCTTGCAACTTTGTGTAGCTCTCTGGATTCTCACTCGATCTAAAACCTCCATTTTGAGAGAGAGAGAGAGAGAGAGAGAGAGAGAGAGAGAAGAGAGAGCTTTTCTATTCAATAAGAAGAGGAAGACTCAAAAAGCAGAGGGATAGAGAGGGATTGGGAGTTCGTAGGTTTTATGTAGTTGTGAATTTTGGATAGGCGAGAACTTGAAAGTTGTGAGCTTTAAGATTTTTGGATAGGGAGAGATGGGAAAGGATTAGAGCTTTTTGTTTTGGTAGTTCTTGATTCTTGGTGGAGTGAACTTGCAAGAGTATTGTGAAAGGAGAAGAAAGAACTAAGAAGGGTAGTAAAGTTGTGAGCTGTTGAGCAGTTTTGAGCGATGGGGAATTGCTGGAGTATAACTATAAGGATCAAGGCTGAGAGCCCATCTCATAGCCCCTCTAACTATACTTCAGGTGAGGCTCAAATTTCTTGAATTTATGATTTTTTAGAGGTCAAGAAGTTGATGGTGTTTATCCATGTTTTCAAATTTCTATGTTAGTTGTTAGAGATCAAAGAAGATGCTAATGTGCGATTAGGTTGTGGTATAGGCGTGCTTGCATTTGTTTTCATGTGATGGCCATAGTTGGAAATCTTCCACCTTTACAGAACAAAAGTTCTCGAATTTGTGATTAAATTTTTCTGTCTTCATTTTTAGAGATTTTCGTTTTTTTTTTATTGTCTGTTAAAAATTAGAGATATTAGTGATGAATATAGAGTTTCTAATTGTAATATGATCTTGCATTTGGTTTGGTGTCATTTTGATGGACAAAAGTTGGCTTCTTTAAATTGTTTTAACTGTTTTCAAAGATGATGGTAGTAGAAGTTCTTCTCGTGTATTAGAGGGAATAAAAGTATAATAATAATAATAATAAACCATCAAGGCTTGGTTGTATGTTTTTCGATTTACTTTGGTGTGAAGTGATTCTTATTCTCAAGATCATTATGTTACCTTATTATTATTATTATTATTATTAGGATTGAATTGTGTAAGAGTGATATTCCTTTTTTTTTAATCGCCAAAAATTTCGGATGGCAGAAAAAGCTTCCTGCATCAAAAAGCAACTCCTCATCTCAAATATGAACATGGTAGAAAGAAGGTAATTAGTGGTTGTAGAGTTTGGTAAATCTTTTTATGATCTGTTGTTTTTGTCCTGTAACACTTCTTTAGATATTTAGAGATCATACTAGTTTCCCAAATATGAATTTGAAACTTTGGATGCTTATATGCAATTTTATTTTTTATATTTCCTAAATTAAGGATAGGTTCTTAAAGATACTAAATTTTCTGCATGATTTGTCATATTTATATAGCTAAGTTGTTAACGATCACGTAGATTTGTTGCAAATACAATCCGTAATATTTATTATTGTAATAATATTTGGGATATTTATAGGGAAAAATTCAGGTAGTGGAAACACAGGTAGTTCCGGAACCCAGGCATCATCGTTATCTGTGCCCCCAACTCCCCGGAGTGAAGGCGAAATATTGCAGGCCTCGAATGTGAAGAGTTTTACCTTCAACGAACTTAAGAACGCAACAAGAAATTTTCGCCCCGACAGCGTGTTGGGTGAGGGTGGATTCGGATCTGTTTTTAAAGGTTGGATTGACGAACATACGTTCACCGCTGCCAAACCCGGGACGGGACTAGTTATTGCCGTGAAGAAACTCAACCAAGAGGGTTTGCAGGGACACAAAGAATGGCTGGTGAGTTGCCCAAAATTTCTCCCAAAGATCTGTCCTGCTTTGCTACGTGAATTAAAAACTGCGCGATGTTCGTATGCTAACTTTGTCAGTTATTAAATTATCTCGTATACTATCTTATGAACTGCAAGAACTCGTATTTGAGTTTGTAGTAATTATTTATGACGTGTCTACTTTTCTTCAAAGCCCAGGCTGAGGTCGATTACCTCGGACGGTTATATCATCCGAATCTCGTGAAGCTGATCGGTTATTGCTTGGAGGATGAGCATCGCCTTTTGGTATACGCATTCATGCCTAGAGGAAGCCTCGAAAATCATCTCTTTAGGAGTAAGTCACTTTCTGGCATGTTTTTCTCCAAAATTTCTCCCAAAGTCAGTTTGGGCATGATTTTGAGAGAAATTTTGGGAGCTTTAGGTTTGTAGCTCGAAAAACATGCTTCGCCCGACTTGATATATTTCTAACTTGTATATATTGTGACGATGTAGGAGGTTCGTACGTCCAACCTCTTTCGTGGAATCTTCGTATGAAGATTGCTCTTGGCGCTGCCAGAGGACTTGCTTTCCTGCATAGTCCTAAGGTCAAAGTCATATATCGTGACTTTAAGACGTCCAATGTACTTCTCGACTCGGTATGACGATTCCCTTAAAATTTGAAGTGAACACTCTTATGCTTTTCTAGCTTTTACGGTTTCACGCATAATCCACTCATCTTTTTAAATGTGTTCAGCACTTCAACGCGAAGCTATCTGATTTCGGATTGGCAAAAGATGGTCCTAGTGATGGCAAAAGCCACGTTTCTACCCGAGTAATGGGTACATACGGATACGCAGCTCCGGAATATCTTGCAACAGGTTTACTATAGTATATATATATATATATATATATATATATATATATATTGCTTAAAGTAGATCATTTTTTTACGATTATGTTATGAATTTTTATAATGAGCTCACTTTGTGTGTGCCTTTTTTTTAAAAAAAAATTTAAAACACATTTGTCGCAAGTTTCTAGTCTAATACTGATATGCAATTAATTGTAAAGGTCATTTGACTACGAAGAGCGACGTGTATAGCTTCGGGGTCGTCCTTCTGGAACTGTTATCAGGTCGACGAGCATTGGATAAGAACCGGCCTTCTGGTGAGCACCATCTCGTGGAATGGGCCAGGCCTTGCCTCACGAGCAAGAGAAGGATATTCCGTATATTGGATCCCCGATTAGAAGGTCAGTACTCGATGGGGGGAGCTCAAAAAGCTGCCACCTTGGCTTACCGATGTTTATCGTTAGAAGCCAAGTACAGGCCTGCCATGGATGAAGTTGTAACTCTTCTAGAAGGTCTTCAAAATGCCGACGACATAGCAAGAAACCGCAATGCCGAGAGAAAGTTGAGCTCACAGAAAACTCACACTAGCAATGGCAAACATTGGCAAAGAAACAACCAAGAATCGAGTCGTGGCAAAGTTGCAAAAAATCATAGGCTTTCGTCAAACGGGAAAACGACGGCAAAATGTGATTCTTTAGCGTCTTATGAGCTGGTAGATATGACGGGTATCTTGATGTGAATATTCTGAAACAGTTATGTACAGTGCCCTTTTCTTTTTGTTATTGTAGGTTAAGAGCATATGTTCCGGCGTTTTTGTGCGAAAAGATGTTGTTAGGTGCCTTTTCTGAAGATAAAGAGTTACAATCTTGAGAATATTTATTGATGTATAAGGGGTATGTACATTAGAATATGGGATGATTCGCAGATAGTTGATAGTAGTTTGTTCTAGTAATTGTGATCTAATATCACATGAAATAATCAACATTTCATGCGTATATATTGATCGAAAAAGATTAACTTTGGGTGAAAATGAGGGCGAGATCAAGTCTCAGCGGTCGGTGCAAAACGAATAAATTTGCAATTTGGTTTATTTCTAGGTGAATCTTTTTTTCTTTTTTGGGCTTTCGTGTTTTTGTATCTTACTAATTTGATATGGTGTTTTTACGCATTCTTAATTAGTTTGGTATTTTTGTACTTATTATCATGTGAAATGACTCATATTTTATTCTCAAAAAATATGCAAACATCCACACATGTAAACACCTACGAACACACCTATAAATATCTGCGAATACATACGAACACCCTAAAACATCCACGAACATTTCATACAAACATCCACGAACATCTGCAAACACCAACGAACTCTCACGAATACACTAAGAACACAAAAAAAAGAAAAAAAAAATCTACAGTATTTAGAAGTGTTGGCAGATGTTCGCATGCCGTAGTGTTCGCGTGTTTTCATATTTTTTAAAGAATAAATAATTGAGTCATACGACAAAGGGTAAAAACACTAACTCCAATTAGGAGGTACAAAATCACAAATTTCAATTAACGGGGTGGGAGGGGGGCACCAAATCCAATTAAGAGGTACAAAATCACAAATCTCAAGGCGAAGCGGAGCTTTACTTACGTTGAAAACTTCTCAATTCACAAGCTGTACCTGAGCAGCCAAGTATGCATCAGTGTGTAGCTTCAGCTAGATTCTTTTCTTTTGTTTTCACTTGTAATTTATCAGATTTTCAGCTCATGCTGTTAGCATCGTTGTATAATCTCTCACACAGTTACCTACAAAAAAAAAAGCTGCCATTTTCCATCCAACATCTATAATGTTTGCATAATACATGTAGATATTAGAACATCGGTAATACAACTACCACCACCAAGTGACATCGCACCATGCGATTATATATACATAGCTAGGAGAAGGCTGTTTCGTTAAGATCTAAAGATGAAAGTAACCCACGCGCAAAGGCTGACATAAGAATCTTGCTAATCAAAAGCGGAAGCTGATTCATGCGAAACTTAATATCCGAAACTGATCTCTATTGTTTGCAAGAATTTGTTTGAAGTGGTTTACCATCTCCTCCAGGCCTTCCAACAGACTGAGTCCATACCTGTGTTCAAGGTTTACCTGTGCTAGGACATTTTTCGATGATTTAAGTTGTTCGCAACAAGAACACAGTGACACAACTTAGCATGGTGGCTCATAATATTCTAAAAATAAGGGGAAAAAAAAAAAGAAAAAGAAAAACTATAGCGAAACCAAAAAAATAGAATATATGAAAACTCACCCTAGCAGACTGTACGCGTTACAAATGCGTACAAACACAGATCTGCATTTGTTTTTAACTCAACTAGTTCACACCGTAACAGCAGCATTTTTAATTGAAGCCAAATAGATCATCTATGCAACTCAAGATGCGAAGGGATGGAACTTTCATCAAGAAATCACGACTGCAGGAAAGCAACCACTCTATTCAAAAGGTTAACGCCAAAAACTGTATCTTCACAGTTGACCTTAACTGTGACTTTTAACGGTTCAGAGCATTTTCCTTCAGACGTCAACGTAATCAGGCATGGATATGAGCTGCTCGATATTTCGCTGCTGAATCTTAACGACAATCCCGATACATCATCAATATCCGAAGAAATTGGCATAGTTATCGACACAAGGTGGACATTGGCATTGCTGAGAACTTTTGATGCCAAATGCCTACAAACTGCAAGGAATCTATCATTGCTCCATGGACGCTGCTTCCCGTGCTCTAATTCATCAACGTGATCATGAAAGGTGCAGCTGCAGCAGAACAAGGTAGTCAATGTGTTAGAATTTCAATCACAAAATCAAATGAGCTAACTCTTAAATCTCAAACTCACAATTTTTTGTTGAGAATGGGAGGTACTCGAACTCACAAATGAGGAATTTACCATATTTTAAGATAAGAAATCAATTTTGATTTGCTGTAAGCTAAATAATTAGCTTATGTTAGATTATTAAGCTAATTATCGGCAGGTTATACAAGTGGAATATGCAGAAATACAATGTAATAGCTATTAGAACGGGAATAAATAATTAAATAAAAAAAGATAGTGACAAATTTGTCTAAAGTATATCTCGGCTTAATATCATGCGGGTCAAAAACTGGAATTCTCTGACCTTTGGATAGTCACTGTTTTTTAGTTTGTGCTGCTGCATCATGTGGGGTTGGAAAAATGTATTACCACATCTCAAGGAAAGGAGAATATTTAATCAGCTAACTTACCTTTTTGAACATTCAAACATCCCTGGTAGATGAGATTCCTTCTCAAGAAATTTTTCAAGAGTCATCGAGAGAGGCCTTAAGAAGTAACCAATGTCCGGCCACATCTTGGTCAAATGTTTTTTCTCATTGCAGAAGACCGTTAACTTCAGAGGTAGCAAGTGATGACAAAATCGAATTTGGAGAGTTCTTTTTACGCTCTGGCCTGGATCAAGAAACTCAATTTCTTCCATTGGCATTACATTTGGTACATCCTCTGGGATCAAATTGCTAAACATACAATAAAAAGATTTAGCAAGGCGCAACAGGAAGAGGAAGAACAAGAAAGAGAGGCAAACAATGTAGCAAAACTAAACCATAGACATCTATGAAAAAAAAGAGGAACCAACACACCTTTCCTGTTTTTCTGCTCCATGGCTTGCTGACTCTGTCGTAACATGAGATGCATCATCCTTCACAACAATTTTAGCCATTTGTTCAGCAGAATGATTTTCAAACACTAGTTCAACACAAACATGCGACGGGAGTGCCAATGAAGTTTCATTTAAGAATGAATATTCTATACTTAATCCACTGCCATTTGTAGGATCAAGGAGCCTATGGACTGTAGGCTTCACCGAGATGTGAACGTCATTTACAGATATACTTGCAGAAGCCTTTTCTACGGATTTTTGTACTGAAGATTCGCCAGGCTGCTCGTTTAACCAAGACTCCAGTGCTGACTTGGACATTAAATCTGACAAATCTGAAGGAAAACATACATTATTAAAACAATTTTTTGCCTTAGCAAAATGAAGTAACACATTTAGCCATGTACCATGGTTAATGGAAGAGGTAGTGCCCCAATCAGTATTTGGATTGCTTAGAGATGTATCCACCTCACTATCAACAGAGCTAGAAACTGAAGGATGAGAATTATAATTAGAGCCACTTTCTTCATCAGATGATCCTGAATATTCATCAGGATTCCCAGTGTCAGCTGAATCACTATTACTTATTTCGTCAGATAGTGCACTTCTTTCATGAGTGTTCTCGTCAGGCAAACTGCAAGGTAACGGAAGAGGAACATAACCCGGAGCTGCATGAAGAACTATTTCGGAAAGACATCCAGGAAGAAAAAACCGAAAATTCCTTGCTGGTAAAGAAGTTATTTCAATCTTTCCACAGAAGATGCGATTCATCAACTGCCAAGGTGTACTTCCTCTTGACTCTTCGTTTGGGATAGTGCAACATCGTAGGAACTTGTCAAAGCTACGAGAACGATCACGAACATCATAATCCAAATCATATTTTGCCAATTCAAGGATGTAGCCTAGAATCCTTTTGAATACCTCCAGCTTTTCTCCCTCAGCAGCAGCAAATACCTTTCAACACACAGAAGAAGATAAATATATATGCAACCTCATATGTATACATAGTTATATACACATAAAGATTTGAACATTTTTGACTATCCAGCAAATTAGGGATTAACAAATAGAAATCCAACTTTTATATACCAATCTAAACTAAACCATAAATCCACGTGTCTAACCCTTTTCATATCAACAAGACTTGAGAACTGAAGTTTAAAATTGAACAACAATACAAAGCCACTTGAGGTTGTAACGCAAATGCAACTTTACGTAACCAATGCTAAAACAATACCCCTTGTTTCTATAATCCTTACACCTAGGAAATAAAAAAGAAGAAGAAGAAGCAGCAGCAGCTCAAGGACAAATATTCATCTATATTATACGGAAAACATAACCAAAAAGAAAAACAATTGATTGTAGAGATAAAATGCAAAGTTCAAATTAAAAAGCCCTTTAAGATGAAGTATTAGGTTGTTCCAGCTTCAACCACTTTTAGGATCATATTATTTCTCAGTCAGTTCCTTATAGACAACATCTATGCATCCATACACATAATATCTAGAATAGGAATAATATTCTGTGCAAAATGCAAGGGGTACATGCAAATAATATCAAACACCCACATAGCCAACAAAGCCAGACTTCAGAGAAAAAAAGGGGGGGGTACCTTTGCAGAAGTATTTATAATTTGAAGCTTTGTTTCGACTTCTTCCGATGGAAAGCTCCATGCAAGATACCTAAGTAGGGTTGGTATTACTGCAGGAATGACCTGCCCAACAGAGCTGTATTCCCCTGCCATCCATACAATTAATGCTCGTGCTGAAGGGTCCTTAATGGCATCCAAAGTGCGAAGTAATCGGACGATCACCTACAAAGATAAGGAAAACAAGTAAGAAATGGCTGAGATTAGTGCAAGACCTAAACCTTAAAGACACGTAAACAATTTATAAAAGTAATACAGTAGAAAATGAGTCGAATCTCTCCTATTGACAAGCTGAGTCTGCTAACCTCCCAAATAGGTCTGCAAATGGGCAGGCTACTCTGAGCAACTCGTAAGCGACTTGTCCACAACTCAGCTCAAGCTTTGCTCATTAGTAAACAAAATTGTGCCCAAAAATTGCTCGTGACCTGAATAACCCAACCTCAAGAATAGGGTGACTTGGTGGCATTAGGCTTATGGTTCTAACATTTAACTAATAACAAAATGCTCTTAACATGTGCCAGAGTGCGGTGGTTTATTCTCCTTTATACAGAGGCCAAATATGGGTTTTTAGGTCATCATACAAACATCCAAATGCAAAGTTGGAAATAATACACGAGACATGGAAAAAGTTCAACTTCAGCAGAAGGAAAAACATAAGCAGCTCTAAACCTTGATTAATGACGGTACGTTAACTGAAAGCCATGTGACATTTAACTAACCCACAATCTTTAAGTTTCCTAGATTTCCAGAGCTCAAACTCAGATCAAGCTAGATATAAGCACGACCAAGCTCAAGCCTGGTAAGAAAACCATTTGCTCACATAGTTTGTGCAACTATCCCCAACCAACCAAAATAAAAAAAATAAAATAAGGGAGTTAAAGATTAACTGTCACAGTGTTCGTCTACCTTCTAACTGATTTACTGCTGGGCCAAAATTAAAAAAAGAAACCCTATGGACGGTCTTCACAATGTAGTTTTAGAGTAGAAAAATACAAGGCTAGAAAACCTGGTTAGACAAAGCAATCACCATAGTATATCTGTTCTAGAACTTTCAGTTTCAATTCAGTAAAGTACACCTATAAAATTGCTTGCAAAAGTGATCACATACCACCCAAATTTACTTCAAGGTGACAGAGCATAAGAGAAAATTCAGTCGTTTAAAGAAAACAGCCAAACTCTGAGCAATACTGTGACAGATGTAGCAACTGACTAAATGATTCTAGGGTTCTTCTAAATCCAAATAGATTGCAAGAATTCCATATACACGAACTATATTAGCTTGGCATTCAAATATGAGAGTTCAAGGTCCAACAACCACAATTCGAGAAAATAAGAAAGTTACTTCAAACAATCTATAAAAAAAAATTCTTAAAAACAAAAATTAAAATTAAAAAATAAAATAAAATAAAATCAACAAGAAGACTGCTACTTCATATAAGGCATATTATACATCACCAGTACATACTTACGAGAATTTTAAGGGATAGTAGGATAATTTACGAAATACAAACCATTTCATAGCCCACTGGGTCTTGCTTTAATATTGTTTTGATCGACATAACTGCTTGCACCAAGACAGCCTCTTTACTATCCATATAGACCCAATTAACAGAAGATTCTGAATAACAAAAAGAGGGGAAAAAATCATCAGCAACTTGGAAGTGGATGTTATGCCATTTACGTTTAATCTTTACCTTGCAGAATGAGAGCTAAGAGACTGTTAATGCAAACTTTGCCCACTGAAGGAACTCTTTGTGCACATAAACCAATGGCGGCAACAGTGTCAGCAACAAATCTCCGATCTGGATCTTTCAGGTAATCCTAACAAAATCACTAGAACGGAAATATCAGCTCACTTATGATCAAGAAACTCTTTAAGTTATTAATTTTACGTAGCATATCATAATCTAATTAGCATTAAATCCGCATTTCTTCAGTTCTAACATGCTTTGCGGCAGAAAGTTGCCATGGCAGTTTGTTTTGTTATTTCTATAACGAAATTGATGGTAAAAATGAAATTTTTCTTATTTGTAAGGAAATTCATGCTGATCAACCAAACTTAAGTTATTTCCGAATTCAAATTTAACAAAATGAAATAGTAAGCCATACTACCCAGAGTGACAAAATATCTATTCCTCAATTGAAGGAACAAAAACTAGACATCAAAAAAAAAAAATCTTGATAATTAACTATTTTTAGTTTAAAAGAAAGTCTAGTTGAGCAAAATACATTTACGAATCCATCACAACTAATAGAAGGTTACAATTTACTATCTAATAAAAAAATTTAATATGGAAAATCAACTAAATACTTATTCCATCTTCAAAGATGGTCCAATTCTACTATTTAAAATAATATGATTCCGCTTTTCCAAACATAATCACAAACAAACACAGTATATTAATGGTGTAATAGATGTGTTTTTACATTGATGAAAATGGTAAAAACCCAGTACATATAAAAGTTTGACAACAGTTTCAGATGAGCTCATTTGAAAAAACAATTCACATAATATTCATAGATCCATTTTCTTATTTAACTTGAGTAACAATTGGCATTTAAAGACAATAATAGACGTTCTCACATTACGTTTTTGTTTGATTCAATTTTAACAAAAGCGCTATAAACAAATTGAGTTTTAGTATATCATCAACCCAAATAGGACCTTATAAACAAATAACCAAACCGAAAATTTAAAATGTTTTCATTCATTTTGTGTTATATAGGTCAAATGCATTAACAAATTCAGAGTTCAAACCGAACATAATCTAACTTATCATATATTCCGGTTTCCAACTAAGCTCAATAACCTACAAAAGGAACAAAAGATAGGAACAAAAAAAGTTCAATTCGCAATCTTCATTTCTAAATACTTCGTCCAGCTTCAACCCAAACAAAAAAAAAAAAGAAAAAAAAAGAAACATCTTATTTTGGAATATAAAGAAACGGCTAACTTTTGCGATGATAAATGGACATGGCTTATCTTGCATATATGGAATCAACTTATAAAAATCAAAGAAGGGGGGGGGGGGGGAGAGAGAGAGAGAGAGAGAGAATGCTGTATGAATGAAAGGTGAAGATTGCCAAGGACTATTTTTATGGTTATGGGATATGTGGAATAGTGGAGATGGAGGAGTTGTAAATTCCAGATGAAGCAAATGGCTATTGGAATGTATGAAATCAACGAATAGCAGCTGGAATGATGAATAGTAATAATTTATGTAGATTCCAGCAAAAATTATTTGGAATCTACAAGAAATTATAGTTCTTTTGTTTTTTGTGAGTTTAGTATAATACACGAGTATTATTGCCGCATGATGTTGCGGTAAACAACTTTTAAGAAAGATGAATCGAAGGTAAATAAAGCCGGGGGAGCCATGTGATATTCCGTATATGCTTCTTACACAGATTTGCAATACATTAATGATTTTGTGAAGTGGAATTACTCTTTCGATTAAAAACAGGGTTTGATTTTACAATTAGTCAATAAAAGGACTGATATTGTAAAATAATGTTTTACTCAACAAACTAAGTCCATGCACTGCACATTCACAGTAAGTTTACTGGTTAATTTACAATGAACTCCGCTTTCTTTTAATAATTGAGTATAAATATAATATACATTTCTATACTAACGGAAGTTATGATTTCTTTTTTGAAAGCAGACAGCAGCCACATAGGCAAATAAAGAAATTTGGAGTACTTTTTGCTAAATAGCAATCCTGAACCAGCAATCCTTTTTTTGACCTTACAAACCACAGAGCTATTGTTTTAAACCAACTCACGTAACATGCTGTCACAACATGCCATAATGTTAGCGAACACATACCTCAAACTCCTCAAAAATATCAGAAATTGACGAGTCTGTAGCAATATTAGCCAATATTTCAAGCTTCAAAGCTTTTACTTGGTAAGCCTCCGAACTATGTATTAAAAAATCTTCAAAATATGGCGCAAACATTGCCGGGGCGATTTTAGCAAAAACAAGTATGTTACAGAGAATCTGCACAAACAAAAAATATAATAGATCACATAGACATTCCCTAAAATATGCTAAAAATATCCATCAAATACCACCAACCATTTTCAAAAAAATATAAAAATAGCCTAATTTGAGACACTCAGACCTCAGATCTTGGCATACAAAAATTTAAAATGACAAAGAATAGCATGAGTTCCTCACAATGATAACGTAAACTGACGACGTTTCAAGCTCTGTTGATGGCATCTATGTAGTCATCACAAAGTAATCCTTCATAAAGTTGCTACATCTCAACTTTCATTATGAGCAGTTTACTGAAATCTTGCTTCTGATTATGAACAGTAAGTAATTATGCATAACTTCAGTATCTAAGCAGAATGAAGAGACCGAGCCAACAGAATATAACTGGTTATAACCACGAAATTTATTTTTAAAAGTACGAGTAGGACAAGTTACTGTGACGGTAAAGTTAAAACACCCAGAAGCACGAGCAAACTCACCACATACTTTGACGCACTGGATGATCTAAGAGTAAACAAAAGGGGTTTAACTATCCTGCTGACTTCATGTTTTGGAGCAATAATCCAATGAACCCCAGCTGCTGCAAGTACCACTGCACTATTTTGACTCCACAAAAGTGGCGCTGTGCACTGCAAGAGAATGGCCACATCACTATTTTTGCTGGAAGTGGTAACTGAGTGGTCAAGCTTCTCAAAATTGTCCCCAGTATGAGGTAAAACTTCTTCATATCCTATGTAATACTTGAACATCAGCTCATTTAACTTTGAGTCAAAAGTATCACCAGAAGAAGTATCAGAATGATTATTAGTCAAGTTAGAAGCAGCAGAATAATCATTATCGGGAAGAAGACTTGCAGTTGAAGAACACATAATGGACTCCTGCACAAGTCCATGTCTAGCAACTACATAACGTAGAAGAATATCAATCAAGACAATTTGACCCCACTCTTCGACATCTGGAAGCATCTCACATAGTCTTCTATAGTGTTTTCCTAATAAAGGAAGATTGTTAGGGCAGACAGTCTTAAATGCCGCGGCAGCAGCTCCAACAACACCAGGTGAGTGATCATTTAACAAGATGCTAACAAGCTGCATATAAACATAAAGTTTTAACAAAAATTAGAATTCAACCCTGAAATTATGGAAGTTGCATCTTTAAAGATTAAAAAACTATCATACCTCCTCTGCAGCAGTGCCGTCCTCTTGTTGCAGATCATGCAGCTTTGGAAGAGCATTGGCAGCACATTTTCGAACATAAGCTGATGGATCCCTGGCACACTTACTTATTGCTGCAAGAACTAGGGGGGCTACTAAATGCAACCGAATCCCTGCCATAGCACGTAAAGCTAATGCCCGTACCAAAGGATTAGTGTCTGAGAGGTCCCTCTGAAAGCAATTGATCGACAGCAGAGCCTCATTCTGGCGCCTGCCAACATAGAAAATTGAACAATTCCACGTGTTGGCAAGATATCAGGAAACATTATTATGAAATCATATATTTTTTAAACGCAGTGTCAAATCCAAGAAGATACAAAGAGGTAAATAAGAATCTTTTTTTGCTTCTGTTTAATGTTTTTAAGGATACCAAATAAAAAGAAAGAAAGCAGAAGTTGAGACAATATAGCTTACTTCTCGGCATAGTGGAGCAAGTACAGGTAAACGAGCTTCTTTACTTCCAGTGACTGTGATGCTGCATTCTTCACAACCTGTCTAAGAAATTAGTTATTCACGAGAGACTAGAACTAAAAACATCAAAGCAAACAATTCAGTGTACTATAAGCCCTCAATTCAATAAGCAATTAAGCAGCCAATCCATTACCACTACCGCCAGCACAGAATACATTGCAAACACCTAATTGGTTAATCATCTATCCGTTCCCATACCAACCAGGCATTATATAACAAAAGACGGAGTCTTTTTTTCAAACAGTTATGCCACATCGCCATGTGAAACGGATAATCATTTTTATGACACCTTTGAGAAAGTAATGACGTTACAATATGGTCAAATCTTGGTGTGATCTACAACATTGTAGTTAAAATGTTTTTCCCAAAATATGGCCAAAAAAAAAAAGATTTTGGAGGCCTTACACTCGTTGATGTGACACAACTAGTTTGCCGAAGAATGACTAGAAAAAAATCAGTTCAACAAGCCACCCAATTGTATATGCAACTTGTTATCCAATCGTGAAGACTAAATTTACCATCCCTAAAAAATTGAAAAACTGAAACCAGTTCATCGTGAGCACATTTCGATATACAGTCTAGTTGTCAGATCCATAACTCAATTCAGTAAGCGACCCAATTGAGTAAGCAACTAACTATTCGATCGTGATGACTACAGGATCCCCTCCGTAACATGTTGATAAAAAAGAATCAGCTCATCGCAAGCTCACATTTTAATGCATCTAATTCGTTACAGACCCAAATTCGTTACATGCACCCAATATAATATTAATACGCAAGCAATTATTCAGGCCAGTAAACTTAGTTCACTAACCAACTGATCATTCAACCATATTAAAGGTCAATTCACAGCAGATTAATTTCAAAGAACTAGGATGATAGGGGACCTGGGGGAAGAAGTGCGCCACGTCGGCGCCCTGGGCGATTAGGGCAAGAAGGCGCTTGAGGGCATCGATCTTGTCGGAGTCGAACCGGCTGTCGAGCAGCGGCGCGATGTTGACGTCGTCGGGATCGTCGTAGAGGTGCGCGTCGGTCCCGATCCGGAGCACCAATGACGACGCGCCGCGGCTCAGTCCCTCCGCCGTCACACCTATCTGCGTAAACATCTCCAGCCAATCCTTACTTCTCCATCCGCCTCCGCGGCCGGAGATCGGTAAATCTCTGGTGATTGAGTAGGAGATCGGGAAGGTCGAGGTTCCGATTTTGTCAAATTATATTTTTCAGGTTGATATGGTAATTTTGCCAGAAGCAAACCAGATCCCGAATGGGCTGTAAACAGGTCCAGTTCCCCTGAGGCCCCGTTCATTTTGTCGGATATTTGAATTCCGACTAGCCATTTTTTGATACTCCTAATATAACTAGAATTATGTACAGTAGATACAAATATATACCACATTCATTGTGATCTATTAGATAAGATATAGCTCTGATTGTATTAGAAATTCCGATGAATGACAGTGGTTGATTGCAACTCGGTGGATATTAAATTTAAGAGTAGCGTATTTATTTTTGTTATTTGCCAAATAGTGTAAAATAATTTTCTAAAACCACTCTAAAATTTGATTTAGAAACTGTTTATAATATATTCTGTTGGCATTATTTAAAAATGATAAATTATAAACTTATGTATTTTGTTGTGATATCCAATTTTTAAGTTTAATTTAAAAAAAAAAAAAAAAAAAAAAAAATACATGTAATAGACTGCTGAAATTGTAGTAAATGAGTATTATGTTGCCCTTATTCATGTAATACAACAAAGTATATTATGTTGCCCTTATTCATTTTTCTTAAAAGAAATCGGAAAATTATAAAATGGAGGCATCTTCATATAACTTAGGGGAAGGAACATAGACAGCAAGCAGGCGGGTAATGCGGTGATGCGAGATGATGCGTTATTATTCCTCTCCCATCTTCGGAGTAAGTACTCCTTTTTTGACTATGTGTCGGTTTCGGGACCAAGACAAGCATCTATTCCCTTGCCATGCATGCTCGCATTTAACTTAGTTCCAACTAATTGTACGAAGTGAAGTGGGACCCAGAGGTAGTTGATTAAGTTGATTTTCAGAAAACTAACGGTGAATTGTAGAAGTTGGGTGTTTTTTTTTTTTAAAGTTATTTGGAAAAAAAAAGAGCTAGCAGAAGTAAGACGGAAGTAGTGCGAAAGAGTATAATAACGTAACAAAAACTATTATTATTCTATTTAACCCTGTTAGGGAAGTTTTAGTTGAACTTAATGTCGTTAAACTGCTTTGATCGAAGCTTACGATGCATTAGTTGAATTGTAAGGGAAGAGGTTCGCCCCGGATGTATGTATACTAACTTGGGATCTCAGTATTGTATAATTCACTCGAACTTACTTCGGCAATCTTGCGTGGGTTGTGGATAGAACAGCAAGCTGAAACCAATTCTAAGATACACAAGTAAGCAGCACATCGGAACAGCATTGTTCATCTATATATATTTCTAACGGTCCAAAACATTTAGGACACCACTTACATTTCATCATTATATATACTAAATAAAATATGTAAACCAGCTGCGGGCTACACACTCCCTTCTTGGTTTTTGCAGCCACTTCAGCAACCATCAACACTAACAACTATTCTTTACTACACCATCCCACTCTCCAATCTCCCAAGATTCCTCCCAAAACACAGTCCAAATCACACCACTCAAGTCATTTTGCCTCGCTCTCTCCTTTAACTTTCACATAAAATTAACAGAAAGAAAATAAAATAAAAAAGGGCAGCTACTGCAAACCATACAATTATCATCAGACCATATGGGGCTCAATCCAAAACCAGGTAAGGGTGGACTGGATTAGTAACGGAAGTTCTTGCCCGCGAATGTCTGCCCGAACTGCCAGTTGGCTGGGACCACATTCCACGAGGTGGACGTCCGGCGGTCGCTGCCGGTGACTCGGAACGATAGAGCCTGCCCCACGAGGACTGCGTTCGACTGCCAGTTCTGGCCCCAGTTGCGGGACAATGGCATCCATCCCGTGCGCGACCCCTTGACGCTAGCGCGCACGACGTCGCCCGCCCCAGCCACGTTGGTGATCAGCACCAGATTGAAGTATTTGAACCCGTTGATCGTGAACCTGATCCCGCCCGTCTTCCGGCAAGGCACCCTACAACAAAGCAATAATTATATATGTTTTTCAAATTAATATATTCATAGAGAAAATATTATCGGAAACAATAGGGGGTATAAAGGTCATTAAAATTAGTCCGGGAAATTAGCGAGCTGCGGGGGAGAAGAGACAGCGCACGTGGAGTCGCAGAGCCTTTTGTTTGTATGATGAAGGGCTCACGAAATTTCTCTTACTATCTACTTTGTAAATGACGATTTTCCCTTGGATATTTCGGCGGGATTGGGAAGCTTGAGGTTAGTAAGGTAATTGGATAGCAAGCCTCCCGCCAAAAAGGAAATAAAAAATCATGCGCCAAGGGTAAAGTGGAATCGCTTCAAACACGGACTTCGTTTCTCTCAAAAAAAATTTTTAAAAATATTATTGCTGAAGACACGTCTCCCTCCATTTGAAATTTCAATCCCGAGGAAAGGAAAAAAAAATTAAATATAAAAAGGAAAATATAATAAATACGGACTGACTTAAGGATGTAATGCACAGGGCAAATTCGCATTTCACACTTTTGAAAAGAATAATTGCACATTGCTTTTTTCAAAACTTGCAAATCAACCCCCTCTCTATCCAAAATGCAGGCCGGTCTGCGAGGGATTCGGGGCCCGAACCCATGTTAGGAAGAGAAAAGTCACGGAGCCCATTCTTAACCTCCACAAAATCATTTCTGAACTGAAAATTATTTTAGTAATTCTGAAAAAAGAAATGCTAGATCTGCCTATTACTTGTCCAAAAAGTATCTCCCAAATTGTTGCACTCGGTTATGTTAATTTTTGGGACAAAGTTTGGGATCTCTAGCGCTACGCTTTTAAAAAATGGAAGCAAGGGGTAAAAGTGGGAATTACCGGCGGTAGGTGACGGGGACAATGCCGGCGCGGTACTCAGCAATCTTGAGGAACATGGGCATGGCGAGATCAAAATGTGGGCGTGGTGGGTTGCACCAGCCGCCATTATCTGAAGGCAGAGCGTAGTTGGGAGGACAGAAGTTGGTGGCGGTGATGAAGATGGACGGCGATCCACCATGGCACCACCTCGGGTCGCTCTTCGCGTCGCATTTGATCTCGAAGCAAGCACCGCAGCTCAGCCCCTCGTTGAACAGCGCCGTACTCAGCGCCGCCGTCTCCACCCCGTATCCCTGGCTGTACAGGTTCCCGTAACCGCATGCGCCACCTAGCAACACCAGTCACAGAAACTAGACTAAAAAATAAGCTTAAAATGCAGGTGTTAAGGACGAATGGGCACGGCTCAAGCCTCATAAAGCGAGACAGTTTGTGAATTCGTGACACCTCGCTACTCGGTTGGTGTGGGAGATGGTAACTCGAGATGATGCCGTTTGTAAATGTATCATCTATATCACTAATAAGTAGATTTGGAAGGGAACTGAATTTTCTGACGACAATCTCAACAAAAAAGCTTAAAATGGCTCAAACTGGAAATCAACGAAGAATTTTGTAATGTATATACCCATTGTGCCGGAGGCGTCGCTACCGCCGTAGAAGGTGGCGTGAGCGCTCTGCCACGGCGAGCCGATGTACACGCCCGGAATGCGGGCGGTCGCCGGCGCCACAGCCACCACCATCACCACCAACGACACCACCATCGCCGCCGTCGGAGAGTTCATCACCGCCATTGCTAAAGCTTCTAGCGCTATACACTCTAGGCTAGATAAAGGGAGAGAGCGAGAAGAAGTGGGAGTGAGGATGTACTGGGGGAAGGTGAAGGGGTACTTATGGAGAAGTAAGAAGAGAGAGAGAGGGAGTAATGAATGGCAGTGGGCGTAATTAATGGGAGATGGCAGAGCGCGTAATTAATGCGTTTGGCGAGGAGTAAAAGCTGGAGAGGTGGAGAGGAATGCTAACGGATAATAATAAGAGTTCTGCGAAGGAAGTTAGACAGTCTGGTAAAATGGTTACACTGGTAGTAACAGTAAAGTTGCATATTAAATTGAAAATTATTATTTATTATATATATTTAATATATAATATCAAAATATATATACGACTCATTTAATATAAAATATATAATTTGGATAATTTCTGATTAAGTAGTGCTGCACAAATTAGCTTTGAAAATGAGTGAAAAGCTAGTAAATCTAAAGCTTAAATAATTTTAACTGATGGTTTTTTTTTTACTTTTTCTGAAATTTTTATTTTTTAATTTAGAGTCCAAAACATGCATAATTAATTTTGAAATAGTAGTAAATGAGGGAGCATTATGGTTTGGAATAATAATAATAATAAAAAATAAAATAAAATAAGGGAGAAGAGGGAGGGAGGGGGGGACAAAAAGGTCAAAAAAGTACAGTCCAAACCACTGATGGATGGATGGGTGGGTGTGGTTGTTCTTCTTCCCGCCGCTTTGCTTCCATCGCAAGTTGTGCCGCCACTCCCGCCCTCCGACGATTCGCATGCCGCTTTTTTCTTTCACTTTTCACCTCCTCCTTTTTTTTTTTTTTTTCTAATTTTGACATTTTTCTATTCTTTCTTTTTCCCGCTAGTAAGATTGGATTTGATTTGATTTGATTCAATTCAACCTACAAATTTTGAATTTTTTTTTATTAAGAAGGAATATAATCTATTTGTAAAGAATATGGCTCATAGTTAATATATTCTGAGTTAGTATTTAGAAAGAATATAGGTCATCTGACTCATATTTCTAGCTATTCTTATATTCGACCGTTTATTAAAAATATTAACAATTATTTTATTTGGTTTAAAATTTTGAAAAGTTAAAATGAAAAAAATATGATATTTATAATATTTTTTTATGCCTAAAATAACAATTAAAAAACACGCACAGAAATTTGAATAATTTTAAACTTCCATAAATGATCATCTTTTGTTGGAATAGTGCACAAGTAGCACTCTGAATAGTAATCCCTAACTATTTATTTTAATATATAGTAGTGCAGAAAAGGTTTTAGCCCCGTTTGTTATTTTATTTTGCATTACTTTGACGTGTTTACATAATTAATATTGTTACGTAATAGTGTAACCACAGTCATAGCTATCCCGTAACCACAGTCATAGCTATTACGTAACAATATTAATTATGTAAACACGTCAAAGTAACATTAAGGATATTTAGTTTAGAAGTTATATCATTAAATTAATAAGTGTTAATAAATAAATAATTTTTTACTAGTTAAAAAGTTAACCCATAATTTGTCCATAAAGAAATTTATGGTTAATCTTTTATTAGAGGAGAGAGCAGAGCTATAATTTAAATTTAAAGCTAATTATTGTTGATCCAGTTGATTACCGAATCCACATGATATAAGATGACTACGATTCTCCCTTCGAAAGATACGTTAAAAATTTAAATTTCAACGAGCGCGAGTTACCAACTACTATCATACTGCTCTAAGTTTTTGTCGAGACGTAAGATATAATTCGAACTGTGCGGTCACAAATTCTTTTTTTTTTTTTTTTTAAAAAAGCTTTTAAATTTAGAATAAAAGGAAAAAAAAAGAAGTGAAGGAAAGAAATATAGGGAGAGAGTGGTTGTGGTTGTAGGCTTGTAGGGGTGGTCCCAGCAGTGGGTGAATGTTGTCCGTATTCTTCGGCCCACAAATCGCGCCATAACAGAAAGTGGGGACCACTAACCCCTCTCCTTGAGCCTAAACCATCAGGCTCCATAACCATAACCGACCCAACTAACAAACAAATCGCCGCATCACTTTTCCCCTTCCTATTTATGTTAATTTTTTAAATTACTTGTAATTATTTATATTAGTCAAAGATATGAATGTCTTATTAAATAAGGAGATGTAGACAAGTGGAGGATTCGAATTTCAATATCTTATTGGACGAGTCTATCGTTTACCGTTCAAATTCGGTCGAATTGTAGGATAAAAATTAAATTTAATGGTGAAAATTTTAAAAAAAAAACCTATTGACATTAAAAAACAAATGCCACCTTACTCTTAATGTTGTTAAGGAATAACTTAAAAGTAGCCCTATTTTTATATCGTCTTTTCAAATAAATTAAATTTTTAACTAAATTAAGCCATTATATATATATATATATATATATAATATGAGAAAAAAATTTAATGTGCTCAAAAACTTCTGTAGAAATTATCTTTTAAAAAAGAAAACATAAACAAAAATTAATTTATGGCTCCAAAGTCAGTATTGGGTATAAAAATTTTAGATCATTAAAATGGCTTTTTAGAAATTTAAATGACACATAAATAATATTTTTAAAGATTTTTCAATATATATATGGGGACGATTCTGTAAGTTTTTGATAAAAATAGAAGTTTGTTTGATAGAATTTTACAAAGCCCATATTTTTTTAACCCTTTTAAGAATAACTTGTTCTCTAAACATTATATGAAAGTAGCCATACTTTAATAATTTAAACGAATTCTAATGCTATTAACGTTACTATATCGCCATTCGACATTATATATATATATATATATATGTAATATAAATTTTAAATTGGAAAGTTTTGTGAACTTATATAGCAGAGGGCTGAACATATGTATAATTACTTCCTAAGAGGAAGGTATAATTAAGTAATAGTATAAATTGAAATATCTATGAATATATAACTTAATACAAAATTAGATTTTTGGCCAATATCACAGTCACTAAAAACGCGCATTCTAAATTTATAATGGCACTGTATGCGAAAGATCCTAAACATTTTATATGTTATTCACTATGAAATAGTACCCTTAAGATTTACTGGTTAATTCCAAAAATAAAAAGTGGTTCTGTAATTAAATAGACACCTAATATTACCCCTTTTTTTTATTTTTTCTTTTTATTTTATATTTTATTTTATTTTTATGTTTTTTTTTTTTTTTTTGAGGTATTGGGAAACGACAAGTAACCGTGAATTCAATTGCTGTGTGGAATCTTATGGCAGAGGAGGGGACACAACGGAAACAACAGAATCTGCATGAACTGTTGCACCACTGCAGCAAGGCACGTGATCAGCATGACACCACGCACGTGCCTCTCGCCACCCACGCTCACCGCCGGCTGTGACTCCGCCGCCGTCTCGTCGATTCAACCAACATGGCCTATTTTCGGCCACTATATATATATATATATATATATATATATATATATATATATGACTTGTGAATGGTTTAATTAGATTGCGGGTGCTACATGTGTTGCTAGTTATTACTTACGTTGACTGTTTATACAATCTACTAATATTTCAGTGGATCGGTCAAATACGGGACATAGATACGGTTTTATCTATAAATTCATTGTAGTCGTCGTCCATCAGACCCTGTTTAGAGGTGTAAGTAGAGGTGAAAATGAGCCGAGTTTGAATCAAGTACCATTAAGCTGAAGTTCGGCTAGCTCGACGAGCTTTAAAGGATGAGCTTGAACTCTCAAACTCGAGCTCGACTCGATTGTATCAACTGAGCCGATTTTGAGTCGGAACGAGCCGAGCTCTGCTCGATTGTATGAATTAGACCGAGCTCTGCTCTATATATTCGAAGTAATTATAGATTTTCTAATTTATGATTTGTTATAAATCATAGGTAAAAATGGCTTTAGGGTATACCTATGGTTTGTGAAAAAGTACATCTACAGCTCTAAGGGGCTGTTTACTTCGCGCGGAAGCTTGAGAAGTGAGAAGTGGGAAGTGGGAAGTGGGTAAACTGTGAGAACTGAAAAGTGGGTGAGAAGTGGTGTTTTGAGTTTCTCTGTTTACTTGGGATTGTGAAGTAGAGGCTGGAAGATAGTTTCTTTGTTTCCTTGGGGTTGGAAGTGAGGGCTGAAAGATAATTTTTTTTTATTTATTTGGAATTGGAAGTAAACTGGGACATAAAAAATATATTATATTTATTTTAAATTTATATTTAAATATTTATATTAAATTATATATTATATCCTATCTTTTGTATATATCTCTCATTTAATATCTTAAATTTATATATTATAACATATATATTATATTACACAGGATATGTTATATTATATATTTTTTATTTTATATGTATTAAATATATATCAAATAAATTTTATATTCTTGAATACTAAAAAGTATAAGAGATAAGTTCTAAAATTTGAACACAAAAAAGTATTGAATATAAAGATTTTGTATTGAATAAAAATTTACAAAAGATTTATTATTATATATACATGTATTCATTAAAAAAAAAACACATTGTACAAGTATTTCAACAATTGACTACAGTGGTCGCCAGAGGAAGGAGAAGAAATCGCGAGAACACAACTCACGCGCGGAAGACAAAACGAGTTCGCCCACTTCGCAGCTAAAAGCTGCGAAGTGGGCGAACTCAATTTATTATATACTCGCGGAACTCAGAATTGAGTTCCGCGAGTTCCCGCGGCGAAGTAAACAGCAAAACTGTGTTCTGAGTTCTGAATTCCACGAGATCCACCAGTTCCGCGCGAAGTAAACAGCCCCTAAGAGTAACACGTTGTCTCCGATGTAAATCCGGAAAATAATTATACTGTGCAGTATTTTTTGGCAAATAAATGAAGAAAACGCGTAAAAATTTTCAAGCAAACATGTATAGAATTGAATGAGTTACGCGCCGACTTCGCCGATATATAACACTTAGAATGAACTAAAAAGGTCCTACTTGAGTTTGACGAAGAGAGTAATAATATGCATGAGTAAAAGATGGCCCAAATGTTCCCCAATTCTCCAATCCAATGATACATTTTGTTGTGATAGTGAGCATGAATCCATAATGGGGCTAAGGATGTTTGCTCAAGTTACAAGGAAAAACTATGTATCAAAAAGAACTCATCATAACAACACTCATCCCCGTATATTATAATTATACACTCTCAAATAATGTATACCTTGGATGGGTTACGGGATGAGTACGTAGGAGATGTGATAGGTGATGATGCTAAAGAGCGATAAAGATATGATAGTGTTGCGCCATTTTGTATGATAGCTAGTCTAGAAGTGTTGCCGGAAGTACATGATTAAAATACAAAAAATAGTATTTTATTGCATGAAGAAAATTGTAGGAAGACTCGTATTGTAGTCTAAGGTAAGAGTTTGCTTGTACTGCAGTCCACTAGTAAAAAATTTTGCACTTTAATACTTTTATGGATGATGTAAAAAATTATCAAGAAGGTGTTTAAAATTATTAAAAGGATGTCAAGATGTTATTGTTTAACATGAGAGTGTCAAAAATTAACACAATAGTTTTTAAAACTTACTAAAATATGTCAAAGTCAAGGTGTCGGAAGTATGAAATACGCATTAAAAAGTGTTATAAATGCATTAAAAGGTGTCAAATAACTAAACTGCAAAATTTTTTAGATGACTTAAGTGATATTGAAACAATATAGAGGGACTGCAGTGCAATTATCCGTAATATATATATATATATATATATATATATATATATAATAATATATATATATATATAAGATACTCAATATCCCAAACCAACTTCTTAGAGTTGAAAATAACAAATTTTTCCAGAGTCTTGAGAGAATTTATGTTTGAAGAGCATAAGATTATAGTAGATAAGTTGTTTCTCAGGATGCAATGAGAAATATGATAAGCAAGATTTCACTCAAAATATCAGCTTTTTTTGCTAATGTTTTATCTTAATATTGAAAGGGATCGCAGATCCTCCGGAGCAAAAACATCGATTAGCTCTTGAATATGAATGAATAATTTGGAAGATTGCGTAAGTTCCTGTTTAGATACGGCGACGTTTTGCTACCTCTGCAAGCGATTATATGAGGAAGGATATGATGAACTTTTCGAAACTATGATGTGTTTTCTGTAGAGTAGACTTGCAAAAGATATAACTTTAAAAAAAAAAAAAAAAAAAAAAAAACTTATGATGGAAGTATGAAAGATTGTATTGCACAAGATGAATCATTGAGGATGTCAACTGGAGGAGTATGAGTACTAAGTTGGTAAGATACTGAAGCATCTATATACATATATATATAAATATATTACGTTTATTTAGCTCTAAGATGATACATCAAAATTTTTTATGATAAAATCTCAAAAAAAAAGATGATACTTTAGTTTTATAAATACGCATTTCAAAGCAACAATGATGGTATATTGGGATTTAAGAAACTTTGTTTTTTTTTTTATACTATATATATACGATTATATATTTTCTGGTGTTAAAATCTGAATATAAACCATCATTAACAAAATATGCAACTTATATCACCAAAAAAAAAAAAAAAAAAAAAAAAATTCACATGTTTCACTTGTTAGATTTGAATTTACACCATCTGAAAACTTAATTTTTGATATGGCAATTTATAGCAAAGGAAAAATATCTTATCATCTGAAATGATGTCAACTATCAGATGTTGACTTATCAAGCGTAATCATCGGCCAACTGCTACTAGAAATAACATACCAAAGAACAACAAAGTCAAAGATTATTAGAAAATGAAAAGAAAAGAAAATTAGACTTCCAAAAAAAAGTAATACTTCATTTTCTTGTGGTATACACAAGAGATTTTGGAAATCCGAGCCTTTTTTAAAGAAATACTTCTTAATCATAAAATTTATAAAATGAATCATAGTTAATTTTTATTTATTTTATATATATATATATATATATATATATATTATTATATATATATATTAAAACACTTCAACCAAGTTGTTATTAGTGTTGAGCAACAAAGAGAGGAGGGTAGATAGAGTGGGAGCTTCACCAACTCCACATGCAAGGAAGATAAGGATGGATGGTGAGCTTAGCTTGTTGTGGCGAATGGAAGCATATCCAATGTATATATATATATATATATATATATATATATATATATGACACTACAAGAAAATAAGATGAGCTCATTTCAAACCATCCTAAACGATTCGGGAATATACGAACGCTATTTTATTTTTAGAATTTTTTTTTTCAAATACTTAAATATATTATTTTTAATTTTTATATTTTTTATTGCAGTGACCAAACCATTCCTTGTCCTTTGTTTTTGAAAACTGTTGTGTCCCATGTCCATGTCGTGTTCCATACCGATGTTCGTGTCCGTACTTTCTGAACAATGACAATGTTTCTACAGGTTATATATCCAACAAGTAACAGATTGTTTACCAGCCTATCCGTTATCATGTCCGACTAAAATACTACATATATGTGGTCACGTAACATTGGTGACCATATCAACAACTCAAACGACAAACCTGAGAGTCAATTTACTATAGAATCTTTAAGAGTTTAGTATTACCGTGGTAATACTATTCATGATATAAAAAGTGGTAATTATTTTTCTATTTTACAACAAGATTAGTCCATCAAATTCGAACTGATAAGCTCGTTGAGCTCGTACTCGAGCTCGAGCTAAGTGACGTACCTAGCAAACCTCTCCCTGAGGACTGAGGAGATGGTATAAATGAGGTTCCATGGAGTACTAACGAAGCTGTAAAGTGTGGGGGTGAAGGGACATGAGAACATGCAGCACAACTTTGAAGAAGATTTTAAGTTTGGAAGCCATTCTTGATGCATGTGGTTGGTGAAGGAGCTACATCATGTCTCATTCGATTGTCCTTTATTTTCCATCCTATCTAGCTACCTGAATTTCTTAGGTCAGTGTCCTACGGACAAATATGAACTCCAATCTTGGATCTGAGCCTTCCAATCCAATTGAATCAGAATGCCCTTAATGCCCTTACGGTTAGGGCAATCCTCCTCTCTCTCTCACTCTCTAAAAGTGGGGAGTTTATAGTCTTTTTCAAGTTAAATCATAATGTTATGGTAACAAAGGTCTTTGTACCTCTAGGATTAACAAATTTGGTCCTGTGAGTACCAAGCTAGGGTCTATATTTCTTTTTTGCAAGACAATTTAGCATCTTAATGTGAAGACATGTTGGGAGAGAGAGAGAGAGAGAGAGAGAGAGAGAGAGAGAGAGAGAGAGAGAGAGAGATTGAGAGAGATAGAGAGATAATAGTGCTTCATCCTATTAAATTTAAGATAAATTTTGACCCATTATATGAGTAGATGCATTACCATAAAAAGACTCATCGTATGCAGTTCCACGAAACCTACATCCGCGAGAGAAGATATATGTTTGTTTGAAGCTGGCCGATTAGGGAGGGGAACCTACTCTTTGTATCACAAGTTGCGACGTACGCAATTAAAATTGTTTAAGCTAAAGCCATTGCTCGCTCCTTTGCCTTTGCATCAATAAAGTTGCACGGACGCAATTATGCAATTTAAAATCCCTAAAAATGGGTTAAAAACATATTTTAAAAGGCTAAGAACCAGCTTCCGCCCATAGCATAGGCTAGTTTGAACATTGACTCAGAAACCGTGGCATTCCAAGCTTTATTCCTTGCGGCTTCATGAATTTCCTCGTAAAAAGTAAGAGTAGCTGGTTGCACTCCTAGGATAATCAACCCTCCATCTAAAATAACAGCTGCATTTAGGGATGTCATATGCTCGAATGATGAATACGAGGGAGGTAAATTAGGGTTTTGAAAAGATTATATACACCCACAACAAAGATCATGAATGTTCATGAGAAGAAGCATGCTAATTGGTCATGATACCCCATAATAACTATACAAAAGCCAAACTAAAAGTTAAAAATCTACATCATTGTCTAGACAATGCAAGTTAAACTACTTAGCATGCTCATTGGATACAAAGATTACAAATTTACATTCCGGCGCTTTGGGATGAACCCAGTTGATAAAGATATTGCCGATAATTTTTCTCTTTGTTGCACTTTTTCCATTATAAATTAATGCTTAATGCAAATTAAAACTAATGCTTAATAAATTTAATATGCAACAATCCATGTATGATATTCAAATACCTGCTAAATGCAACATATGAAGACGATAAATTTAATCGAAAGCTCTGCTCGAGTTTTTTTCTTTTTGGAAACGTACCGTGGGGACTTGAATATGGCTTTGCACCATAGACAAAAGCAAAGCTCGGCTCTGCTCCGGCTTTACAGTTGTGTTTTGAGGTGCAAACTCGTACTTGATTCCATCTGGAGTTATCTGATCCCAATTTACTCCCCAAAAAATGTCTGTGATCTGGCTGACCTGTATCATAATAGGATAATGGTGAAGTGGTGCTAGAGATCTCAATATATGGATGTACTGAAGAAAAACGATACAACGGAGTTAACGTGCGATCAAACGGACAATATTGAGAAACCATAGTTGCGAAAATGAAATAAAAAATTAATCAAGTTAAGCCACAGTTAATCAAAGGAAGTTCGCATTTCCTTGTGCTGCTATACTTTGCAGAAAATTCACAAAAACTGCAGCTGACGAGATGAAACTACATTTCTAGCAATACCAAAAAGTTGAGAAAAATATATAACTGCGAATCAAATTGTCAAACAAATTTTGGAGAGATACAAGTTACCATTCCTGGTGAATGGAACTTTATAACATTAAAATAAGGGTAAATCAATAACATTATGTAGGTTGTCAAAAACATCCTACAATCAAAGCATCAAGTTGCACATCTGAATTTAACTCTGAAATAACATCCTTACAATCAAAGGCGTTGATTGTAGCGATAAAGAGGAGCATTCTGAGGAGGGTAAGCAGCTGACACTGATCCCGAAGCATAACCAGCTGATGACGATCCTGAGGGGTAGACTGAAGGGTAGACATTTGCTGATGGTCCCGCAAGATAAGCAGCTGATGACAATCTTGTAGGGTATGTTGTCTCTTGGTATGCGACAGGGTCCCCATATGACGAAGTGTGTGTAAATCTATAACCTACGGGCTCACGGTAGGCGGCGTATGGATCTTGTAGCTCGACAACAGGCTCCCTTTTATAGTAGTAATCATCTGCAACTACAGGTCTCTCGTAGGTATAATAGGATGGTGGCACTGCTGAGGCCAGAGCTACTTGCCTTGGAGGCGGCACTGGTTGATATCTTTCTCTTTCATATGTATCCAGAGGCCTTGGAGGCGGCAGTGGTTGATATCTCTCTCTTTCGTATGTATTCAGAGGCCTCCTATACTCGTTATCCTGAGTATCTTTCAAGTGAAACCTTCTATACTGTGAGTCCCTCGACTCCCTCGTATTGTCCAAGTGACGGACCCTCTTGTGTTCAGAGTCTCTTCTACCTTCTGTAGGTTGCCACTTACGTTTTAAGCCCCTATGATCTCCCGTAGGACGCCTCCTGTTATGTTCCGGATCCCTACGACCCTCCGCAGGGCGCCTCTTAATTTTAGAGTCACCAAGACTTTCCACACGACGTTTTCGACGATCCACGTCACTTATAGAAATTACAGGACGTGTTCTCTTCTTCCCTCGGACAGGACTCTGTACCGCAACCGCTCCACCAACTCTTCCCGCAGCTTGCGTTAGTTTACTGAGACCATTTTCTTTTCGGAAGAGCTTACATAATTTTTCCACCTGAAAAGAAATGTATCAGTCTTCCCTGTGCAGGAAGTAAAGTTAACGAATTAACATTCAAAAGACATGCCTGCTCTGGAGAAAGCCGACAGTTGAACTTGTTTCTGGTGTAATAATTTTTCTTTATTACTGCCTTGAACTTTTCTTCCGGCAGCGGCTTGCAATCATATAGCACAGAAAAACGAACCTACCATAAATAAGAGAATAAGGTTAATTGGATAAAGACAATCGGTAATTTTATTCTAGTGCTAGAAGCATCTGAATATAACTAACTTTATAACAATATTCTAAAGTTAGGTAGCATTTAACTGACACCGTTCATATACAGCGAAGGAACATTAAATTATGCAATACAATACGCTTGTTATTTGTTCGATGTCAATGTTTTGCAGAATCAACACCCTTGTTTTTCAAACTGAGACTTACTTATTTGTTACTTCTTGGAATCCGTACTTCTGGTCTTCTACAAAATCAACATAATTTGAGTAACTACTATAGTGCCTGCTCTATTTTATAGCACTTCACCCAAATATAAGTAGCTTCTTTATTTCATTTACAGTCAATGTGGGACTAATCATAGGTGCACTGCAGGCATTATCCATCTAAATCAAGGCTCAGGAACGACGGCCTGCTGCTGCATTCTCTATTAGGGGCTCCCCCTCGGCCAGATCGTCTCATTGCCTCCACCTAGCTAGGTCTTCGGCCTACAACTAAATAGCACAGCCAACAGTGCGCATCCCAGCAATTTCGTATCTCAATTTAGCTATTTATTTTCACTATGTTTTCGTTTATTGTTATAGTAGGTAAATTTGGGTTCTATAAGAATCCGACCTTATTTTGCAGTTACAAATTCACTAACTTGAATCAACGGCAGCATGGGATGACTGTAAAACTTGTACGTCTAAAGATGACGCCAAAATCATCTAAACCACATATTTCAGATCATAGTAGGCCAGCATGATTTGTCATCATGATTTGAAACATATGGTGGAGATGACACCATTTCATCTTTAAAGGCTGAGTTATACTTAAATGCATATGGAGGTTCTATTCAGAATAAATGTGAGATTAGCTATTGCATCTTCTGAGAAATATCAAAGCTTGCTGTATCATGCCAAGTCAAACTCATGCTTTCGGATATATTACTTTCCAGAAGGGTAGGATTTCCAAGAATATGTTGGTTATCACCCAAAATACATATGAGAACCTCTTTTCACTTGAACTTGTTAACATCTTGTAACTTAGTTTCATCATCACTACCTTTCAAATACATAATGGACATCCACAACTTTGAGACCCCCTGAAAATATTAAAGCATTTGTTATGCCCTCTCACATACTGATGATATACCATTATATTAATTAGATTAAGTACCATTGCAAAATCTAGTTACAGACCAACCTATCTCTCCCTTACAGAGGCTTACACTTTCACCAAGCTCCTCCATGATTTAACAATCCTTAGTTTGCCTTCCTAAAAATAAAATCACTCTTCAGTTGCATCTAGGACCATTACAGATCATCCAAATAATCTTCCAATCAAGTAGTGTTTGAGGTTTTCCAAGACTTGTTGGTAAATTCTTTATGTAGTCCATAAACAAGACCATAGAGTCCAAAACCCATGATCAGTACAATCATAAAGTTTCAGGAAACTACCGAACAAGGTTCTGGCTACATTAGATTTTACTGAAATGACTTGTATATACTGTTTTCGTTTTACAATTTACTGTAGAGTTTTAAAGGCATGAGACTAACGTTTGAGAGTCATACAGGTTACTGGTGAAGTCGATAAAAATATGCCTTAAAGTTTCAGTAAATTCACCTTTTAGTAGTCCAAAATCCATGACTATGACTCTACTTCTGACTCATGTAGATATTTACTGGTTACATTTATCATTTAACTGACCACTGATAACTCCATGTTCAAGTCGCAAAATAGACGACTGAACAAATTACATAAGTTGGTGGAATTTTTGACAATGCTCTCTACCACCGACTTAAAGAAAGATGATTGTGGTTGCATCAGGACTTTCATATAGCATGGTCATTTCTTATTACATACTGTGTTTCATTACATGTATCCGGCTTCTTTGGCTCTCCTCTTGATACGTATGGAACATTGTATTGGGCACTTCCATAAGATTCCGTGTTTGTTTACATGTGTCCAACTATCCCTTCATAACGTATTGAACACTGAATACCCAGGCACTATATCCATTATCAAATGCTTCATGAGCACTTATTATGCCTCGAATATCTGGGGGTGCTCAAGAAAAAGAACCCAACCTATAGATTTGAACCGATCCGACCCGTCCGAGCCATTGGTGTAAGGGCTATCGGGTACATGGGATAATAGGGTCTAAAATTCAAACACAGCTATTCAATCAGATCTCTAACTTATTGAAAATCAATGACCCGACCATACGCCTTTATATCTATCAATATAATAAACTTACTACCTTTTCACCATCTTCCCAGCAGGTATGACTTTCAGTTATTCCCCCAACCAAATCGCTCTACCACCCGCTCATACTACGCAAATCTCCTTCTCTGGTCATATAAAATGGCCTTTATTGGCATCTCTAAGAGGATAGACACACAATCTCTTCCCCCTCTCTCAATTTGCCATTTTTTATTTTGTTGAATCAATGTGTTTTATTTTACAGCTTATTAATAAAAGCTCTTACACGAGCTCTACAACCATAGTTAGATCATCTCCAAATGTTATAAACTTGTTTCATTACTTAGCTTCGCTGTGGATCGTACCATCACCTTGGAAAAATAGAAAAAAGAGACCAATCAAAGAACAAAACATAAAACAATTCTGATGAACCCGACCCTACTGGACTGATATGAACACACCTACGAACAATTACAGGAACTTGCTGGAAGAGATTTGAGTCTTCGAAATCAGTTAAAATCACATTATTAACTATAAACAAATAATAAGAAAAATTAATAATGAATTATTTGGAATTTAGAATATCCTTATAGAGATGCAGTGCACCTGAGTGCGACTTACAGAGACTTCCAGGTGCACCTGAGTGCACCTTATAAAGATGAAAGCCAGTTAAAAAATAATAATTAAAAGAGAAGAAAAGTCATGCATTCACCCGCGCGCTAATAGGAAATTGTGCCTAAATGGAAACTCTTAATATGTGCTACTCTATTTTATTTTAAATTGTATTTCATAATGGTTGTGTTGTTTCTAGCTACTACTATTGTTGCTTATTTTTTCTACAGTGTTCCCGTCTTTATGGACACACGCATTGTTGTAGGCCGTGCACCTAGGCTTTGGAAAATCCTTGGTGCGCCTTGCATTTGTTATAACAATGGTTAAAGTCAACTACCAAGGAATGAAAACAGTTCCCTCGAACCTTTACTTAATGTATTTATTGTTTGTTTGCAACTCGCTATTCTGATTTAATCTCACGTGATAAAAGGAGAACTCCATGATTACTTGCATGCTATGTTAATATCATCATAAAACTTAAATTTTTAAAAAATCATAATAAGATTTACGGGATTAATTTTCTCATATGCGTTGAATCCATTTCAAACATGACGATATGGTATTCGAAATACAATTTCCAATTGTTGTTTATTTATTATGTTAGCTTATTGTTATAGAAATCTATCTCTCCATTTAGTAGTTACTTCACTATGAGAAGTATATAATGACAAAATGTACAACCAATCCTGCGTAGTATGAGCTATGTACCCGTCCTTAATTAGAAAGTTTTCTTACATAATCTCTAACTTTATATTAGTGCATATAACATGTAATATCAATTGTTTGCCATGTCTCTAGAATGTCAGATCAAAATCTCTTTTTTGTGTTGTTATCATGCCATTTTATTAGTCTCCGTGCTTCATACTCATCAATCCGACTTATTCATCTTTAATATGAATAATACGTCTCCAAAGGAAACCCTAGAAAAGTTATCAATATTGAATAGGAAATAACACTCGGATATCCTCACCTGAGAAGGAAATGCTAACTTAAAGGCCTTTGGTTCAATGTTGTAACCACCAGGACTAGCAGCTTTGTAAATTCCGTACATTAATCGCAGATCAATATCAAATAGAAATAGTATCATTCCCTTATAGACCTGGTCAACAATCTCCTTTTTACTCTCAGGCATCCCCAATACCATGTATTTGTAACAGTCCTTTTTGGTCTTAGAGCTACACATAAATATTAAACCCATGCCTTCTTTTTTCTCATCCTTCTTCTTCGAGCCTGAGGCTACATGTTCGTTTTTTTCTTTAGATGGTGAAATACCAGTAGCTTCGTCATGAGATTTAGACTTATTAACATCATTAGCATTATTGCTAGCTGGTGCATCAATTGTAGCAGCAGCAGAAAATGGTCCCTTCTTTTTCTTCATCTTCGTAGACTTTTTCGTTGAGGCATTGCCAAGACGTACATCTGCTTTTGCCTCTTCGTTCTTACCTACTTCCTTCACTTTCCCATCTTCAGAACTAAGACCATTTTCTACCTTCGCATCTCCTCCTTTGTTATCCTCTCCAACACCTTCGTCCTCAGTTTTTGTACCAGAGGTGCTGCCAACTGGTGCTGCGGCAGTTTTAGACTTACCTGAACCATCCTTGGCTGCACCTCCAGCATCTGACTTCTTTTTCTGCATCCTCTTCACCTTCTTATAAGAAGCACGTTTTATATGTTTTGTTTTAATCTTCATATCAGCTTCCTCTCCCTCTACGATGCTTTCTTTGGCATCCTTCTTTTCAACTCCATGACTTATTACATCTGCAACAATCGTTGCCACTGTTCCTTCCAACTCTCCCACCTTTACAACCTCTTTCGTTATCTCACATTCAGAAACATCTATAGCTGTCTCTTTTGCTTCTGCAACTCCATCTTGAGTTGCTCCTTCCATCCCTGACTCTTCTGCAATCCCATCTTTGACATTGTTCGTGTTCTCTTCCTCTGATGGTTTAACTTCAGAAACAGTAATAGTTGTAGCTGATGCATCGTTATCTGATCCAGCCAGCTCATCCTTCATGGTCGCAACATTTGCCTTCTTGCCTTTTTGTCTCGCCATGCTCTCTGGAGATGATAGAATTCAACCTCGAACTATTTCTTCCAGCCAGAAATACATAGAAGTGACAAGAAGTTTTGAAAATCTACGTACTGGGAACCGTAATGGTGTAATGAGTCTAAAGGAATAACTACGTGGAGCATGTCTAATCATGAACAAAGCTTAGCAGCTCAAAGAAATGAAACTAGAGTAAGAACCGACTCAACATTTAGGAAATGAACTGGTGGGTACTATCATACGTATATAGGAACTGAATCCAAACAAAGCTTGGCAGATTGAGTAGATCTGGCATTTATGACGTTTACACATCTTATCCACGAAGTTAGCCAAAGGTAACTTCGTTATTACTTGGTAAGGTGTTTTTTTTTTCGAAATATCGTCCTACTGCACATAAATTGTTCAAAGCACATTGGCTTCCTAAAAGAAATCCAAATCATAGGAAACTCATCCTGGAATAAAATTGTAAATCCATGACAGAGTGCAAGTAACATTTTAGAATAACTGCAAACACATTCTAATAAAAAGACCAACTTCTTAGAAAAATTTCACCATTAGAGAAAAGCACATAAAAGGAGATAATTCAAACTAATCTGGACAAAAAAAATAAAAATAAAACAGGCAGATCCAGTTAATATGTTCTATAATAATACAGGAAAATTATCTTAAAAAACAGCTTTGAGTGATCTGCGAGAATAAAGATAAAAAAAATGGAAGTACGATACCAACTAGCGCAATGAAGTGGACAACAGCAAGCTACAGAATATCAGAAATGAACGTTACACTATTTTTTGGTGCAATTATCACCTAAGAATCTTCAGAAAGAAAAAAAACTGCACTTTATTTTGTCTACAAGAGAGAACCTTGCACGGATTAAAAGACACTCTGAAAACCCAAAATTTCGTTATATATTAATATGGCACAAAGAAGAACGCTAAGGACAAAGAAAACTACCAATCTAAATCACAAAGCAACAACACTTATAATTGAAAAGAACATATTAGACAAATTCATAAAAACTAAAATGTCATGACCCTTAGGGTAGTTGAAGTGAGGGGAGGGACATGTTCTGAACTAGAAGGCAACCCCATCATTGTAACATGATTTTGGAATGTGCCCCTCTGGGTACAGCATAAAAGCCATACTACGTCTTGGAAGGCATGGCATCAAACTAACCACCAAACTTGCATTACCAAATAACTACAGGCTATAACTTGCAATTGCATCCAAAGTAAAACATTCTATATAGGAGACAATAAGTAGGACGGCAAAAAAAAAAAAAAAAACTGTTGCATCTAAGAAGGGCCGCATCATGTGATGGATTAATCAAGACTAGGCATGGATTGTACTTCTTTTTTCGAGAGGACCGAAAATGCAGGCATACCTAATCCCAGTAGAACCCAAGCTCGCTAGGTATCCCGCATTAGCCTAGTAAACCCGCCACACACCCACCACATCATGCAGCTCTAAATCCCTCGTCCCGGTTCGAACCCGGGTACCGGACAAAATCATTAGAAACTAATCAGTAGCATAACTCTGCTGGATTATGCATTGATGATTACACAGTCGAGCTCATCAGTAGAATTATCTTCTACAACAACAAGAATAATTACTTCCAGACATCGACACAGCATGAATAAGCTACGATTTCGATTCTTGAAAGAAAAAATCCAATTTCAAAGGAGGGAAAAAGAAAAAAAAAAAGAAGTATAAAGTTTGCAAGAATTGATTGGATCCGTAATTGAAAAATTAAAAACTTACCTGAATAGCGAATTCAGAAGACGAGAGATTGAACGCAATTACGTTTGCGTTGCAGCTGAGAGGACGAAATCTGGATATGGTGATCGAGAGATTTTGGGGGGAAGAAGAAGATAAATAAATAACACAAGGGTACGTTACGATGAAGCCTCATCGTTACCCTTAATCCGATGAGAGTTACGCCCGCATGTATTTCCCTTTTTGGGCATTCACCCATCAATTTTCTTTTCAAAGAATTGAAAGAATATATTTATTTTATTAAAATATAATAGATTATGCAGCGCTTTCCGAGCGTAACTAACTCGATCGGACGGAAGGCAGCTCAAAAATGTAACCATCCAAATTGAGACCGCATGGGTGAAATTTCAGACATAATTTTTCAAAAAAAAAAAATTATGTACTCTATGATAGAAATTTCATGTTCACAGAAAACTATACTCGGATTCCAGAACGTCGGTCAGAACTTAACGTAGGAGTTTTTCACGAGTTTAAAATTTCTACGAGAAAGTGCACTCGCATTAGTTCAACCACGATAATCTAAAAAAAAAAAAGATTATGCAGCAGTTAACGCACTCCATTGCCGATTGCCGCTACAGTATGTGAAACTAGATTTTGATCCGAACGACTGCACCTCTAGACACATATAAGCAATTTTCAAAAGTTTAAAATATTTAAAAAAACATCTCGAAAATTAAAAGTATGAGGAGTTGATGGCGTGCTCAGCCACGTAATAGGGGAATCTTTGCTTCTTGAAAAAGAATTCACTGTTATTTATTATTCTTTGGAGCGAAACCAGGCGAATCCAACGACATACTAATTAAAATTTATCCCATCTGATCCTGCCAAAAATAGAAAAAACCACACTCGGTAAGTCAACGGACATATTTGCATACACTTGACCCCTCTGCCCCGCCTCCGAGCTGAATAAATCTCGGTCGGAAAACCAAAAAAAAAAAAAAAAATGCCGCATGTGACCTCTACATTCGCCTTTTTTTTTGAGTTCTAGCAAACAACCAATCCAGTCACTAAAATTTCTAAAATTGAGCAGCAGATGATATCCCTGTTTAACTTTTACCGATATCAACCCTACATTGATGTTATATGAAACTGTCAACTGGCATTGTTTTGTGATGGATTTTGTCAAATAAATTATACATTGCAAGATTCATCACTAACCTAAAAAGATTACACAAACTTGGTGCATTCTTTAAATAAAGCATTTTGCATGAGGTAGACTTTAAAACATCCTTGTGACAGAGCAACCCCTCGCTTCATTTATATGTTCGAAATTCTTCCTCAACTCGCCAGGACGGATTTATACAATACAATGATAGATAACATACCAAGCCCCACACGAAAGCACATGCAGTGTATTCCTTGCGCGGTCGATTAAGCTTCACATTGTCGGCGCGGCAAGCTTGGACAGAAAAAAAAAAAAAAAAATCAGATTGCTTTCTGATTCTCTTCCCACTGGCAAGGTACGGTGAAGTTGAAATGGCAGTATGAACCCACAGGGAGGTCTGATCCTTGTTTGTTGATGAGCTTCTTGAACACAAAAACCTATTTGCACGTGCAAAAAATGCTGCAAGGACATAAAATACAAGCTCAAATGACATCATCTATAGCTCATAGTTTTATATGTCGGACGGCACGTCTTTGTTCCAATTATCGGCATAATACGAACTGGCAAGGCCATGCCAAAAAACTTTAGATATGAATTATCAAATTTTACTTTAAAAATAATATATAAATGTATATCAGCACGATCAGCATCATCTATAAAATACGGCACGTCTCTGTTCCAATTATCGGCAATAGTACGAATTGGCAAGGCCATGCCAAAAAACTTAAAAATGAATTATCAAATTTTACTTTAAAAAATAATATATAAATATATATCGGCACGGTCAGCATGGTCAGTCACATGCCAGATCTGAGTTTACTGAAACTCCGCACCGCTCGGCATTGAAAACATTGTTATAGATAATAGTCTACCATGATATTAACAGCTGATAAAAAATGGATGCAGCTCCCAAGTTTGTCTTGTAATATCTCCAACATTGCTACATGTATCAAATTATTGCTAAAGAGTGAACAACCTGATGTTCAAAGAGAACTCGATTGCTTTTTTGGGAGGAATTGGGCGTAATTTTGGGTGCTCAAGCATTACTGGCAATATAACAGACGGGAAAACACAGTATGGAAAGAATAGTCAATGCATACCTGTCTAAGTGACCAGAGAAACATTCTACGGAGTTTCCATCATCTACACTTCTTTAACAGAAAGAATATCATCACGAGGATGAGATTCTTCTACAACTACTTCTACTTCATCTCCGATCTGTTTTCCAACTGAGACAGCAGCAGTGGCATGAACACCCACCTGGATAGAAAATTTGGCAAGGTTGAAGAACTGCTTATATTCACCTAATAGTGGTGCTTAGTTGAAGCCTAAACGCATAGTCGTCATGTTGTGTAATTTTGGAAACGTTTATCCTAGGAAAATAGATTCATTTTAGAGTGGCAACTACAGAATTCCCAATAGTTTGAATGCTTAAAAAACTTTTTTTTTTTTTTGAGATAACGAGGCGAAACCCCCCCTGGGTCTCCGCTAACTCGCGGACCACAGTTTTCTACGCATCTATAAGACCATTTTTGGACCCAAATGCGCGCAGGAAAGTAAAATCCCGGCCTAGCGTCCGCCCCCGGACCAGACATTAATACTGGGAGTTATCCAGCCACCAGCTTCCCTGCAATCGCTGTAAACTCGCGATCACGGGCACATTCCCATTACAGGCACCCCCGGGGGTTCGAACGCGGGCGCTCGCTTCGTGAGGCGAGCCCCCCGGTCGTTCCACCCAGGGGCGGGGGACAATGCTTAAAAAACCGTCTCGACCATTATTTGTGAGATTCATGATTATCCAAAAATTTACTTCGGAATAAAGATATATGATAAAATCCTCCAAACAATTACATAGATAAATTATCTAACACATATTTATGCAAGTTATAAGTCAAGAGTTAAACAAAAGGAGCAATGAAGATTACCTCCACCAGCAGCAATGCTGCCACACGATCTTTGATGAACCTTAGGATCAAGGCACGGAATTTCCTTGTCCTTGGTTGCGTTCTTAGATACTCTAACAACCAGTATCTTAGACTGCTGCTTGACAGCTTCCTAGCCACTTTTACGTGCATGCTTACCAGACATGATATCCCCTCTAAATCACCAGCTGAAAATGGTAGAGATTCCCCTCTGAGAAAGGCCTTGATCTGAAATCATATACACAAAAATATAATCACAAAGAATAGAACATTTACAGCTAAACATTTAGTGGAAAGCAAATGCAACTGGGTTAACGGTAAGACGAACGACCCCTATGCTTGGCCAAAAAACATTATAATGATATCCACCAAAACGAAATTGTTTGCTCATTGTATGGCCTACATGTCGTCAGCTTAGCAATCTGTCAAGATATGTAGTTCGAACAACACGTGCAAGAGAAGAAGGAAGCTACCTGATAGTGGGCAAGTAGATCAAGATATCTTCGTATAGGGGAAGTGAACTGTACATAACCAGGAATACCCAAAACTCCATGTCTAATTGGCTTTCTAAAATCCATCTCAGCTGCACGCATTATTTTAACATAAGCAGCACTTCTAACTGGTCCTTCTGGAAGATGGGTGAATGCTGACTCAGAGATATTAGATTGTGGCTGTCCTCTATAAGGCAAAGGGATGTTGTTGTAGGAACCAAACGTGGCTACAACTTCTCCACATAATATCATCATTTCAGAGACAAGTCTCATTGCAGGATCCGACTGGTCTTCCACATACAATTTAACTAATGGCTCTGGATCGTCAGCATTATCAACCTTGATCCGTGGCTCTATTGTCGCTGTATCTATTGCACCCTGTAAACGCTCATAAGCTCATATGTGAGTAAAATTTTTTGAAAAATCAAGACAACAACAAAATTAGCTTTAGTTTAAGCAGTAACAATCTAAGATTGTTGAGGGAACATTCTCTTTTATTAATGCATTATAACAGCCACACACATAACATTCTACTAGCAAATGTGTTTGCATAACCAAAATGACACAATAATAGCAACCGTACTAATAATAAGCACAAGATTTTTACTTCAAGACATGTCCAACAAAGTCAACACATTCACTATGTTTGCCACACAAGACCTCAACTTTCTAACCAGAGTCAATATAACATCTCTAAACTCTTAAGGACGAAGCAAAGTTGTTATAAACACTTCCTTCTGTTATAAAGTACACCACCCTCTTCTATAAAAGGTTCTTTATCAAAAAAGATCAATCTTGAACATAGATCTCACAAGGCTTACCAACACAAATATGGGAGTCCACCTAAAAGTACAGAGAAACAGAAATCCTCAAGTTCATTCACTTCAGAAGCAAAAGTAGAGACTGACAAAACATAATAGCTAAGCCAGGCCAGTACAAAGCTTAACCTGGCTGCGGCGCCATTGTAATCGGAGTGCAGCAGCTTCAGATAGAAGTCTTAAGTCAGCTTCTTCTTCCAGGTTCAAATGAAGCAGCTCAGATGCACTCTCATACGTCAACATGTAAGTTGGTTTAATAGTTGAACTCTCTACAGTATACTCGGCAATGCTGCAAATTCACCATATCCAATTTCATTACTCAGAGCCCAACAGTAATGATGAATTGAATATAAATACAGGATATTGCTCTCATCTTCAACCTTCCATCTTTTCTTTAAAAAATAAAATATAATAATAATTACCTTCCATCTTGGTTCAATGTGACACACACACTAACAGCCTTACAAAGCTTTCCTTGTTGCAGGCTCATTGCCTCCATAGCAAGTTTTTCAGGAAACATAGGATAAGTAGCTGTTGGGAGAAACACAGATGTTCCTCTCCGCATTGCTTCCCTATAAATCAAAAGGAATTTTTATGGTGTTCCTCATTGCTTCTTTATAAACAGGAAACAGTTGAAAACCTGTCAATTATACTCCGAGGACGAACAAAGCAAGAAGGATCAGCAACATGTATCCAGACTCTTATCCTACCATCCTGCAGCCTCATAGCGCTAAGAGCATCATCAAGCTGCATGATGAAAGACTTGGTTATTAATGCAGAAAGCAATCCAACTTACCATGAGAACTTAATCATCAAGAAATCTGGAAATAGTATATCTACTTTTGTCATCTACATTTGAATGACCTCATCTTACCTCATCGGCCTCATCTACATCAATTGCATAAACTTTCAAAGATGTCAAGTCCTTTCTGATTGCCTAATCAAATGGGTAAGCAGAAATTATTATGCTGGAATAAGGATCGTAAAGTTTAAAAGAAACAGTAAAAAAGATACCACCTCATCGGGCTCAGAAGGATGCTCAAAAATATTGTCAACAGCTGAAAGAACTTCGTCACTGTATTCTGTACGTATATTGAATTTCAAAACGTCAAGATTGACATGTACTGGAAAATATCCAACAGCTATGAGAAGATTCACTGCAGCAGCTGATGTCTTTGGTAGTCCCATTGCCTTCAGTATCTGTTAACATGGAACTAAACCAATAAATACTAATTTAGCAAATATCAGGAAGCCATATTAGTCATGATTGAGTTAGCACCAAATCAATTAGAGGGCAGTTTGTCTAAGGGCTGAGTCACCATAGGTAAATTAGCTAGAGAGAGACCTACACTGAGGATTTGCTATCTAAGCTCTAGCTTTCAGTGACATTTGACACCAATCTAAAAACTTCCACCCTGCGTGGAGCGACCGACCATTTGTTCACTACTTCCATTAACACACGACAATGACAGATATAGGTATCAAAAGCAAATTATGGGGAGTAATATGTAAATTACAACTGCTAATATAGAGAAGCTTCCAACAGTTCATATAGCAGGAAAAGATCACTCCAAGTGTCGCAACTTACAAATAAAGTATTAAAAGAAGACTTCTTTGAGGACAACAATGTTCATAGTCCTGGGAAATGAAAATAACAATTCTCTCTTTTTATGCATGCCGTATGCCTTTCATGCCCAAGGAAGTAGCAGAAGGCAAAATTTGTGTCATTAAAAATGTGGGACTCTTTCAAAGTTTGAAATTTGGATTCTGCCGGGGCTTTGGTGTCTGCCATTCGACGCGATACATTGGTCTCTTGACATCATAAGGCCTAATCCAACACCAAGTTTGAAATAAGCAAATGGCAATCTGGTGGTACAGCAGCTGTTTGATCACCTACCCTTACCCCACCAAACTTATACAGCAGTGGTTGCCCGTTGCTTTAAAAGTTCAAATCCTTCATGCAAAAATCAATCAAATAAATCAATCCACTATCTAAAACTAGCAGATTACGAGTCCATTCCCTATGTGTCTGCGCTTCTTTATAGGTTCTTCATAAGATGATTAGCTGTACTCAAACTACACACACAAAAAAAAAAAAAAAAAAAAAAAAAAAAAAGCAAAAACAAAAACAAAAAACAAAAAAAAAAAAAAAAAAAAAGCAAAAAAACTAGGTTCCTGCTTCGTGCTTTAAACTCCAGGTGTTAAATACACTAATTCCCAGCCAGGCGATGATCCCTATAGTTAGAGTTTGCAGCACACTTCCTTTTCCCGTGGAACCATGTGGAACCATGAACAAGCATGGATTCACAGTGTGGATTAGTTTTTAAAGGACAGCGAAGAGAATTTAGTTGAGTGACTTGAGTCAAATCTAGACCGTATCAGATTTCCAAATTCAGCTCTTGTGCTACTCCAAAACTTTAGCTATTGTGCTAGTCCTTTTTTTTTAAAAACAATATATTCTTCCTGGCAGGTTCAGCAGTCATGGAAGTATAAAAATAGGAATGTATTTACAGTTGTGACGCTACTAATTAATATAGCATGTGTTACCGGAATCCTATCTTCAAGAAAAGTAGGTGTTAAAGAAAGCGCCATACCAGATCAAATGACAGGTAAAAATGAATAGACCACAAGGACACACGAAACATGGTTCAGTATACACCTCTTCCACAAGAGTACAAAAGAGTAACAGAATCAACATGAGGGTGTATAAAAAGACTAAAGAGAAGTATACTCTCACCAACATAAAAAACCTCATTTAACTAAGGATACACTAACACAAGACATACATTCAAACCCACAATAGTATTCTCTCAGTCCCACGAGAGAATCAGGACTAGCAAGAGAAACATTCCAACCTTAGGCTCACTTGTGGATACAGTTCTCTTTATACCTCGTAAATTAAGTATTCAGGTGGGAAATTCTTCCAAATTGCGGACCAGAAAAGAAAAACCATGCCAAAAAGAACACTGTACAAAGCAGCCAACTGATAAATTAGCATACCATTCCAGCTGTTCTTCTCTGTTCATCATTCCTACATGCATCTATTGCATAAGCCTCGAGTGATTCCATTCTTTGCCTTATTTTTTCATCCTTAATCCATGAAGCCTTGTTTAGTCTAGAGTGTAAAGGCATCCCCTTTACAGACACTAACATCTGGACAAAGTCTTCAAGTTCCTTCTCAGATGCCTCCTTAGCACGTCTTCGGTCCAAAAGTTCTTCTACCTAACATATTAGACAATAACCCTGTAATTACATAATAATACAACCAGTGGAAAAGATTCAAAAGATCAGAACATTTAAGAGAACTAGAAGTGACAATTGTTATTAGCACTGATAATAAGCATAAGAAATGTACCTGGCTAGTTGGCCTAGGCTCATAGACACACGAGTATCCTTTGCTATCCATAACGCTGAAGTAAATCTCATCTTTTGACAGCAAGATATGTGCACAGTAGCTTTCAAGAGGTTCCTTGCTCCCATATATGATCTAGAGAAATAGAATAAGAACTTAACGATGGCCTGATAAAGCATAACTATTACTTTTTCAAAAGTTTGTACCTCTGCTAATGCTTCAGCTGTCACTGACTGTTTCTTCTCCAGCAGCTCCATCCATGCAAACTCCAAAATTGATGGGTCCTTTACCACAATCGTACATGACATAATGAAAATCCTGACATCTTTTTTTGGTTGGATCAAAAGACAGTTTTTTTGTTACATACCAACAGATGTTGAGTTTTTTGGATAAAGTCTGAGATTTCAGTATATTCAAATTCTTCAATACCAGGTACAACGTATGTAACTTGTTGTGGCCTTATTGAAGACATGGTTCCATTCTGCTTGAATGAGTTATTAGAATAATCAAAGACGGAATCGCAAACTGTCAAATTATTATTAAAAAGAAAAAGAGTGAAACCTAGCAACCTATTCAACAGGCCGCAGAAGTTGTTTCTATTAAAACCTGATCATACACCATCCAATTTTTCTTCCCGTCAGGTTTTTGGATAACCGCCAACAACGATTTTTGAGAATCCTTGCGGAATTCAAGAAGTAATCCTTTCTGTAATGCTCGCTTTTCTAGCTTATCTTCAACCAACTCCTTGCTGCTCAGTGAACCCGTTCTCGAAACACTAATAAAGCATCAATGAATCAGGAGTTAAACATCCATTACGATCAGGAACATCAATATATTACAAATCTAAGAATTAAATTTCATCTACTACTGCGCAACCTCACTGTCAGTACAAGGAGTGACCGTAAGAGCTACAGATGGAACTATCCTCATCCATCTCCACCTTAGTACAGAGAGGAGAGAAACTAGGAGCTATTATTTGTGTCCCTCCAATTGTCACTCCTAATACATCTGATAACATCAATACCGAGAGAGTGAATTTAGCTACTACTGTAAAGAACAATAATGCTTTGGCAATCACCGCCACCTCCTCATTCCCAAAAACCTACCCGAGACCATGATTGTAATAACAATAAGTGTTTACAAATCTGCATCCTCTCCTACTGGATTTAAACACACACACACACACACAGGGATGCAATGATTACTTGATGGAAGAGCGAGGACGGCGGCGGATGGACACGAGCTCTGCAAGAACGGACTCAACGAGGCTGTGGAAGCGGCCGGAGCAGTGGCGGAGAGGAAAATTGCCGCCGGCGCCACCGGCAAATAAGGAACGGCGGAGCGCGGCTGCGGAGGACGAACGGAGGCGGAGGGTGGAGAGGGGGTGGAGGAGAGCGCGGCCGCTGGTGGACATAGCTGCTTGTTGAGGTAGAGCACCAGCACTCATGGAGATTAAGAGATCGAGAGAAGGGGAGCCCAATTTCCTGAGCAAAATGATAAACTCTTTTGTTTCGATTTCCGGGGGATATTTTATGCGAACAGAAAATTTTTATACAGCAGCGATAAGCTCATCCACTAATTGTTCTACTCAACTAATTTTATACCGGTGTGAAATACATTATTCTAAATCATATAAATAATATTATTAAAAATTTAATTTTTCTTTATAGTATTGTTATATAAATCTTATTATTAATAAAATATTATACTTTATTTGTAACATATTATTAGAGTAATAAAAAATACTAAATGTTATATACAAAATTGTTTAGAATTTATTGTACATGGTAACATTGTATATATATATATAGTTAGAATTTATTGTACATGGTAAAATTTCATTTTTTAAAATTAATATTATATAATATATAATATAATTATTTTTACACTTATTTTTATGTCCGTATTTAAATTATTTTTATAATATTTTAATTAAATATTTATTTATAATATTAGATTTTTCATATTCTTCAAATTAACATGATTTTATAAATTTCTATCAATTAATACAAATATCACATGTATTCTTAGAATAAGAGTAAATACCACATGACACACCAAAGATTTTTCATAATGCTGAGATAACAATTTATATCATCCGATGTTTTATATATGTATACAGATTATCTACAGTTTAATGTATCAGTAATTTTTGGAGTTTTATGGGGCAATCATTCTTAACTTATAGTTCTATAGCCCCATTGTTTTGTGTGCCTCAGGCAAATTATAGGATTATCGATTTATCGATCCCTAAAAAATACAAATCGAACTATTTACGGGTTAAATATTCATACCCAATAGTATTCCCTTATTTGTTTACCTATTCTGATCATTCTTTTGGCCAACAGAGCTTTATTGTTTATATCAGGCTGTAGCCTCCTGATTTTTGTTGTTCATAGCCCATTGACTTATATATCTATGTAATTTTGTTAACAAACAATCATTCTTTTGTATAGCTCATATTATTCAAACTCACAGATTTCACCATAAGTTTGAAAAGACTTGGCTATAAATCTTAGATATTTACTTGGCAGATGATCTATACAAAATTATTTTATTAGAAGTTTTTGTTTAGCAGTATATATATATATTGCCAACAAATTAAGAAGCCTAAAATACATATAAAACTGTTTGACCCAAGAAAATAAATATGAAACTAGATATCTACATATATATATATATATATATATATATATATATATATATATATATATATTGCCAACAAATTAAGAAGCCTAAAATACATATAAAACTGTTTGACCCAAGAAAATAAATATGAAACTAGATATCTACATTATAATACAGTTTACTTGTAATAATATTAATTTTCTATTGCCACATTTTCCACACTAATGAAACTTGTTCTATGAAAAATATCAGTTAGGAGTTTTATATCATAATGACAATTAAGACGTTGCAGATGTGGTGATCTCAAATTAAAATATCACGAATTTAAAACGACTTATCTCAATTTCAACAAAAAATATCGTAAAAAAGCTCAAAATACTGTAATGAACTAAATAAAACTTCATTTTGAAGACTGCAGTGAAGTTTTCCAAATTTTTTATTTGATGAACAACACCCTTGTCTGTCTTCGCAGTCACCACAATTTGAGTCACCAAGGCCCTGTTCCGAAATAAAAACAGATTTCCATGTTCCTGAATAATTACACAGAAAAAGATAGAAAATTGTCTTCAATACAAAGGGAAACTTAAAAAGTACAATCATCTGATAGTCTTGTATCTTCTTTTGGCAAACTGCTGTGTAATTCAGTTATAGGAACATGCTTCTTAAAGAATTTTTAAGCTTTGCACCTGTTTTTATATTTATATTAGGAGAAAATGCAGGTGTGCAGGTCGGACTTGAACCAGTTTACTCACTCGTTGAATGAACTTAAGTATGCCGAGTTCGAATATAAATTCAAGCTTGACTAATGGGCCAAACATGAGCGTGCAAGACTTGACACATTGGGTTCACAAACTAAAACAAACTTTTCTATTTTATAACTATCTTTACAACAATATTATTTAAAGAGTTCGAGAACTCAGATGCAATTGAATTCAAGCTATAAATTTTATGAAACAAGCCGAGTTTTGAGTCTTACCAAAATTTACCGTGCCATACCGTTTCGAATTTTCGTAAACTTCAAACTCAAGATACAGACTGTACCGATATGCCGATAATAAAATTTTTTTTTATTATTTTATTTTAATATTTTTTAAAAAAATTAATTTTAAAAAAAAAATATTTTTTTTTTAAAAATTAATTTTAAAAAATAAAAAAAATATTTTTAAAAAAATTAAGAGCGTATGACCTTTAAATTGCACCACCGACACAATACGAGAAAAAAACATCCATACGACACAAAATACCAGTCACGCCGCGTGAATACAAAAACAGAGCACCGCTATTTTTTTAATTTGAAAAAGATGAACAATTCTCTTACTTATTTCTCAAAAAAAAAGAACAATTATCTTACTTGAAAAAATAAAATTGGTCATATCGACTGTGTCGTGCCGACCTTACCGTGCCAACATCTGTCGGCACAGAAACGTTTCGATCGGCACAAGACGTGCCGACCGAGATGTCGAACTCTAGTTCAAAACTCTGATGAGCACCAAACATAAGTCAATTGAATTGAACTTGAGCTTAGTAATTCGGCTTAAAGTCATCTCGTTTTCACCTCTAGCTTGTATCAATTAAGAAGCTAAATTGAGTTTTTTTTTTTTTTTTACCGGAGGGAGGGGGGGGGGGGGGGAGGAGGGAGAGAGAAGAGAGAGAGAGAGAGAGGGAAAAGAAAAAAAACAACTGTGCTTGGTAGCACAAATTCGAACAGCTAAGGGAACAAATTACATCCTTCAGACATTCTTTAGTCAAAGGCTGCGAGGGAAACAAAATCACCTATACTATATCAACAAATATAAAAAACGCAATACTTTGATACAAAGCTATATTATACTGCTTACTACATATTTTACTTCTTAAAAAATTAATTAATACTTTGCACATATATATATATATATATATACACACACACACACGCACACATCCAGACACACATCAAATATCCTGCATGTCCATTCTGATGGCATGCTTCTAATTCAAGATCAAATGACTACTCGAGCCCATAGATAGACTGATAAAATTAGTGTCCAACCAAAGAGAGTTTTTTTTTGTGGTTCATAGCAACTTTTGTGGCTAATTTAAAAGAATTAATAAGAATTTCAAGAAAATATCCTCCTGTGCAAGGACTTCTACTTTATCTATATACCCATTACAATTATCGTCGCAAAATGCAGGCATAAGAAGAAACGAAGTGGTGACAATAGACGTCTCTAATCAATAACTTGTAGAGCTAGCAGCTGATCTAGTAGATTAATCACTAATCAGGTGGCGCCTCATATATCTTCAAGTGCCTTCATTTCTATTTTTATTTTGCAGCCAGCATAGCTAATTACGTTTTATTTGTAGTATGGTGCAGTATGAATGCATCAGTTATAGCTTTAAGTGGCACATTTTATGCTTAAATCTTGATCACATCCGTCCTGATTAATTCAGGGCGGGCTGCAGGTGAAGATTTTATGCAACCACATTTGAAGCGAAAATACAAAAACGGAACCGTGAATAGTAATCATTTGTACCAGCTCACTGAAACAGCTAAACCATGAGCAAGTCTGAATCTAAGAACTTACCAAGATCCTAAAGAACCGTAAAATTTTGTAAGAAAGGTCTGAAATTTCGAGATATTACACAAATTGTCGACGGAAAACTCACCATTGGCATGCAAACATACGCATGGATAGTAGGAATGGATATAATAATTATAATAATAATAAAATTAACACCACCTAGAATGATCAGATCACTCCCAAAGAGAATAATTCTGCATCATGTGGATTAAAAAAAAGGACCAATAAATACTGACAGCATGAAACATTTACAGTAATTTGAATTCAACAGCATCCAAAATAATAAGAGAGAAAAAATGCCTTGTAAATGACAGCATAATCAACATCCAAATCCTTGTAAAACAAATGGGGCCAAATCATCCAAAAGAAACTCCGGTATCATAAGCTACAATTTACATTCAGAATGAAACTTCCCCTAACCAAAGATTTCAAGTTCTACAAAATCAGTAAAAAAATTTCACACTTAGCATTAAAATATTATTTTATAAGGGAAAAACAACCAAACAAACACAAAGAGCTGCAGAGCATACACCAAACAGATCTGAAGAAAGCACACACAGGTTCCACAGTCAAATACAGGGATGCGGCAGCTGCTAGCGATAAAGTCGCTAGCAATCCAGCCACCCAGCTACATCGTGGGACAGCAGACAATAATAGAAAGAGAACAAGCAGAAGCATCATGCATTCACCACCTGAATTAACCGTACCAATCATCACCTTGATCAACAAACAGAAACGGAGAAAAGGAAAGCGTGAATGCACAAGAGAGAGGTTCGTCGTTGTCGTCCCAATTCCACCACCAGCCAAATGAGACTTCGCAAAAAATTTTAGACAAACATATAAAATAAAAACATGCACAATATCAAACATGATATGATCATATTTCATCAGCGTATCCGCAGCAAGCAGCTCAAATAAAGTCGAATATGGAAAAGAATAGCTACAACTTTTATAATCTAAATCCTTACTAAACAAATATGGCCAAGTGATCAAAAACACCATAACCATTACTAAGTTACATACAGAATGAAACTTCGTTGCATCTTCAATAAAACAAATGAATTCAAGTTCTTAACATTCTCATAAAACAATGTCACACAAATGCATTAGAACATTCCGAAACGCCTTCACATATAAACCACTTGGATTATTACCAAAGAAGCTTTAAATAAATAAAATAAAACAAAATAGCATAACGAGGGTTGAAAGGAGGCTCAGATTGGACTTGAATCTATCATAAGTGGAAGATTATAAGCAGCAAAGGACTGATTCTCACTGAAAAATAATTTTCTAAAAACTAGTCTTTGAAAAACTAAGGGGCAATTGCGTTTTTATACCTCCAATAACTCAAAATTGCAAAAATGTCGCCCCTACTTCGAAATGACATTTTTATGAGCCCCTTGACCATGAGAAAATAACGAAACTGTCCTTGTCCTTTTTCAAAAGCAATTTTGTATAGTTTAATATTTTTCAAAAAAATGATATATTACAATATAATATAGTTTTTTTGATGTACAACTTCATTATGTAAAAATTTTTAAAAGCATATTTCCAAATATACTAATTGACCAACAAAGTTGTATTTTAGAATTTGCAAATTTTTTTAACATACAACTTCAACGTTTGATTGAACGCTTATTTCGGTGTTATGAAAAAATATTAATTATAAAATATATAGATCACAATAAAATATATAACCTTATAACATAACTTAAAAAATGTCAGAAATTTTAAAAAATCAAAAGATCTCTATAAAAGTTTTCTTAAGAACTAGTTTCTAGAAAATTATTTTCCATTTCAACCTCTCTTTACATTGTATACTACATACTCTTGGGCTGCTGCGATTGCCAGAACTGAATTCTGGCCATCTAAGCTGCCATGCCACATTAGTAGCAGTATAGAGAAGAAGAAAGGTTTCATTAATCCTACCTAACAATCCTTCGGAGATCATAGGGACCATATCATCAAGATCTCTCTACTCTCCGGGCTGCATCATCATTGCCTCGTAAACAACAACCTTACGGCCATTTAACAGAATAAAATTCCGAAAGGGAGAAATAAAGACGCATTTACCAACTAGGGTTGCCACAGTTTGTTAGCTGAGTTGGGTGTTGGGTGGAGACGAAAGGTCTATCCTTCATGAACAATAGGTCGGGTGTTCGAATCCCAACACCTGGTTGGAAGGGTCTACCATTTACAGCTCAGTACGCATTCGAGAAATAGGATAGAAACCGAACTCCATGTCAAGATAAAAAAAAAGACGCATTTAATTTTGAAAATTCGACACTTTAAACAATTACTGGATTGGAGGAGACATAGGAGACGGATTTAAGAAGTCTTGCTCAATGTTTACGGTGTCATGCCGTTTCGAGTTTCAGTAAACTCAGATCTCGAGACGTCCGATGGTGTCGTGCCGACCCGGCCGAATCGTACAATTATATATAAAAAAAAATTATAATTAAAATTTATAAAATTTATTATACAAATGATAATGAAAATTAAATAATAAGAAAAAATCTCATTCATTTGTCAAAACTCAAAGCACATATTACATAAATCATTATCATATTAAGTGTCGGTATAGTTGATAAAATGGATCAACAAAACCTAAAGTATGTAAATCTACCCGTGCGTTGTTTGAACATAATACACACACCTATCCCATGAATATATATGATGTTACTCTTTTTTTTTTTAAAAAAGTATGCCGACCGTTTCGGTAGGCACGGTCGGCACAAACACACCGTGTCGACCGAAATAGTCAGCATGGACCGAGATGGCCGAAACGGCTGTTTAAGTCGGCAGGGACCGAGATGGCCGAAACGGCTGTTAGATGGCCGAAACGGCCGAAAAACAGCCGTTTCGGCCATTCCGGTGCCGGCAAATGGCAGCACCGAGACGTCTCGGTCGGCACAAAGCATGCCGAACGAGACGTCAAACCATGGTCTTGCTCTCCGTCTATCTTCTACTATTTGTCCCAAAACTATGGATACCTAGCGGTTGCCAGAAGTGTACCCTGGCCTTCCAAGTTAGACATTGCATAGTTAGGAACTTATCGGACCGACTTCCCAAACAAGGTAAATACAAAATGTCCAAAACGAAAGTTTCCGCTTTGCAAAAATTAAACAAATCAACTGCTCAAATGAAAAACACTAAGTGAGCTTCCTGGAACCCTTTTGGCTTGACCAGAACATATTTTTAGCTCACCGAAACACTAAGATTACTCGCTCGGAACACTTTATTCAAAACACTACGATATAAGTGTTGGCAACACTACAATAACCGCCTAGAACACTAAACTAACCGTCTGAAACACTTTTGAGCTTCCGACGAAGGTTTAAAAAGGTTGAAAAGGCGCAGACTAATTCGTAATAGTTTTAAAAAGCAAAGACTTTTTTGACATTATTCCAAAAATCAATTAAGTTGTGACAGAAGAAGACAGACCCTTTCAGCCCCTCCATGGTTCCAGGCCCAGTTACATTACTGCCCCTTCGCAACACCATGGCCTCATTGGCGGACGAAATGCTTTTCATGCCGTTACAAGCTATTTTCCTTTTTTTCAGTTCGAGAAGAATCAGAACATGCTATTTGCACATTCCAGACCTTATAATCAAGACCATGTCCCTTACCCTGCAAGACATCTGCCTCTCAAGTATACCAAAAACCATAAAATGCATGTCATTGCAACTTCAGAGAAGTGCAACAAACAAAGTCAGAGGCAATACCAACCACCATAAAATGCATGTCATTACAACTTCAGAGAAGTGCAGCAAACAAAGTAAAGAGCCAATAAGATGCCACCACTGATATTGGGACAATTGTTATGGTAAGGACCACCATTAGAAAGACCGAGGAAGGCAAATGTAGCTCGTCCCAATCTAAACCCACAAGAGAGAGTGAAGCTCGCAGATCCAACTGTTCATCTCAACCAAAAAAGCATAAGCATACCTATTCAATCAACAGAGAATGATATCAAATGTTCATAACTTCGTTTTGCAACTATACCAACTGCAATCTTCTGCACATATCTAACATGCAACATTAAGCAACGCCGCATCGTTAGAGAAAGCAGCAGAGATCATTGTTTCAAGTGAACTTTTTCGGGGGCCTAAAAAGAAACGTCAGACCCTCTCTTCAGTGAACCATTATTTATAAATATCCTTGCCCATTTCATTTCATTGACCCTCTCTTCCTCCTCCGTTGATTGCTCTGCCTCCAGCTTTTGATCCTTCCAACAAGCAAGGCATTTATCACCGCCTTGGCGCCTTAATTTCACAGTATTTGAGTGGGTCAATTGACCCCACTGGCTTATGTAGTGGATCCGCACATGAACCTAATGAAAGTTCGGCGGTTGCCGGAAGCTTGCGCCACCAGCCACCAGGCCGAAGCTCCAAGGTCATCGCCTCCCTGTCTATCCACCTTGCATCTCCTAACACCGATCCCGAGATGGTCAATTGCACATATCCTGATGAATCGACTCTGTGGTAATCAATCACACCACTTCTTCTCGTATCTAACGTGCAACATTAAGCAACACCGCATCGTTGTTTCAACTTTCAAGTGAACTTCAGGGGTCTAAAAACAAATGTCAGCCCAATTAGCTTTCAAGCCTCAATCCTCTATATAAATCAATCTCCTCGCCCATTTCAGGGACCCTCTCTTCAGACCATCTTTTTTCCATCAGATTGAACTTTCCTCCTCCCTTAATTGCTCTGCCTCCAGCTTCTGATCACGCCGCATAGCAAGGTATTTATCACTGCCTTAATTTCACAGTATTTGAGTGGGGGTCAATTGACCCCACTGGCTATATAGTGGATCCAATGAAGGTTCGGCAATTGCCAGAAGCTTGCGCTACTAGCACCAGGCCGAAGCTCCAAGGTCGCCGCCTCCCCGTCAAGCCCTACCTTGCATCTCCCAACACCGATCCCAAGATGGTCAATTGCACCTTTCCTGATGAATCGACTCTCTCTACGGTAATCGATCACCACTTCTGCTCGTATCTAATGTGCAACTTTAAGCAATGACGCATCATTAGAGAAGTCAGAGAACAGCAGTGATCACTGTTTCAAGTGAACTTTCAGGGGCCTAAAAATAAATGTAAGAACCCAATTAGCTTTCAAGCCGCAATCCTCGATATAATTCAATCTCCTTGCCCATTTCAGGGACCCTCTCTTTGGACCATCTTCTTTTCCAGCCGACTGAAATTTCCTCCTCCCTTGATTGGAGGAAATTTCCTCCAGCTACCGATCCCGCCGACATGCAAGGTACTTATCACACCTTGGTGCCTTAATTTCACAGTATTGGAGAGGGGTCAACTGACCATCTTCTGAAATTTCCTACAGCTACCGATCCCCCCGATGAGCAAGGTACTTATCATACCTTGGTGCCTTAATTTCACAGTATTGGAGAGGGGTCAATTGACCTAATGAAGGTTCGGCGGTTGCCAGAAGCTTGCGCCACCGGCCACCCGGCCGAAGCTCCAAGGTTTTTCTCTCTTTCACTCTCTCTCTCTCTCTCTCTCTGAGATAATCTTCTTTTCCAACCTAATGAAGGTTCGGCGGTTGCCAGAAGCTTGAGCCACCGGCCACCCGGCCGAAGCTCCAACGTCTCTCTCTCTCTCTCTCTCTCTCTCTCTCTCTCTCTCTCTCTCTCTCTCTCTCTCTCTCTCTCTCTCTCTCTCTGCAACATTAAGCTAAGCCACATTGGTACATGGAGCAACAGATATTTACATTTCTGGGACAAATTTTGGGGCCATCAACATTAAGCTACGCCACATTGGTACATGGAACAACAGATATTACATTTCTGGGACAAATTTTGGGGCCATTTAAAGGTGAAAACAGGGACTGCCTCATTAACCAAACGGCAGTCAGCGGTGGCCGGAAGCTTGCGCCACAGAACCCCGCGTCGTAGCTCCAAGGTTGTCCATGACCATAATGGAGGTTTAGCGGTTGCCGAAAGCTTACGCCACCAACCACCAGGCCTAACCTCCAAGGTTGTTCCCCTCTTCATTAACCCAGTGGAGGTTTGGCAGTAACTGGAAGCCTTCGCCACCGGCCGCCAGGCCGTAGCTCCAAAGTTGTCCCACCTCCCCATTCATTTCCACCTTGGATCTCTTAACACCAATCCCGAGATGGTCAGCAGCACGCATCCCGCTGAATCCACTCTCTGTGGTCAACGATGTCCACTGTTGCTCATATCGAACGTGCAACGTTCAGCTACGCCGCATCATTAGAGAGAACAGCAGAGATCATTGTTTCAAGGATCCTCTAAAAAATCAATCTCCTCGCCGGTTTCAGCGAACCCTCTCTTCAGACCATCTTTTTCCAGCGACTGAACTTTCCTCCTCCCTTGATTGCTCTAGCTTTAGCTACTGATCCCCCCGCAGAGCGAGTAATTTGTCACCGCCTTAGCACACCATAGTTTCACAGTTTTTTTTTTTTTTGGATGAAAAAGTTTCAGTGTTTTAGTGGGGTCAATTGACCTCACTGGCTATATATTGGATCTGCCCATGACCATAAAGGAGGTTTAGCGGTTGCCGGAAGCTTACGCCACCTACCGCCAGGCCGAACCTCCAAGGTTGTTCCCCTCCTTATTAACCCAGTGGAGGTTCGGCGGTAACCGGAAGCCTTCGCCACCGGCCGCCAGGCCGTAGCTCCAAAGTTGTCCCACCTCCCCATCCATCTCCACCTTGGATCCCTTAACACCAATCCCGAGATGGTCAGCGGCGTGCATCCCGCTGAATCCACTCTCTGTGGTCAACAATGTCCACTGCTGCTCATATCGAACGTGCAACGTTCAGCTACGCCGCATCATTAGAGAGAACAGCAGAGATCATTGTTTCAAGGATCCTCTAAAACATCAATCTCCTCGCCGGTTTCAGCGAACCCTCTCTTCAGACCATCTTTTTCCAGCGACTGAACTTTCCTCCTCCCTTGATTGCTCTAGCTTTAGCTATTGATCCCCCCGCTGAGCGAGGAATTTGTCACCGCCTTAGCACACCATAGTTTCACAGTTTTTTTTGGATGAAAAAGTTTCAGTGTTTTAGTGGGGTCAATTGACCTCACTGGCTATATATTGGATCTGCCCATGACCATAATGGAGGTTTAGCGGTTGCCGGAAGCTTACGCCACCTACCACCAGGCCGAACCTCCAAGGTTGTTCCCCTCCTTATTAACCCAGTGGAGGTTCGGCGGTAACCGGAAGCCTTCGCCACCGGCCGCCAGGCCGTAACTCCAAAGTTGTCCCACCTCCCCATCCATCTCCACCTTGGATCCCTTAACACCAATCCCGAGATGGTCAGCGGCGTGCATCCCGCTGAATCCACTCTCTGTGGTCAACAATGTCCACTGCTGCTCATATCGAACGTGCAACGTTCAGCTACGCCGCATCATTAGAGAGAACAGCAGAGATCATTGTTTCAAGGATCCTCTAAAAAATCAATCTCCTCGCAGGTTTCAGCGACCCTCTCTTCAGACCATCTTTTTCCAGCGATTGAAATTTCCTCCTCCCTTGATTGCTCTAGCTTTAGCTTCTGATCCCCCCCGCCGAGCGAGGAATTTGTCACCGCCTTAGCACCATAGTTTTCACAGTTTTTTTTTTTTTTTTGATGAAAAAGTTTCACAGTATTTTAGTGGGGTCAATTGACCTCACTGGCGATATAATGGATCTGCCCATGACCATAATGGAGGTTTAGCAGTTGCCGGAGGCTTACGCCACCAGCCACCAGGCCGAACCTCCAAGGTCGTTCCCCTCCCTGTCGATATCCACCTTGCATCTCCTAACACCAGGATGGTCAGTCGCACACATCTTCTCTCTCTCTCTCTCTCTCTCTCTCTCTCTCTCTCTCTCTCTCTCTCTCTCTCTCTCTCTCTCTCATTGATCACCGCTGCTGCTTGTATCAAACATGCAACATCAAGCAACGTCGCATCAGTACAGAGAACAGCGGAGATTATAATTTCCGTGACAAATTTTGGAACGACTTTAGGAAAATTTTGGGTGAAAATAGGGACTACCTCATTAACCCAACGGAGGTACAGCGGTCCCCAGAAGCTTACGCCACCAACCCCCAGGCCATAGCTCCAAGGTTGTCCCCCCCCCCATCCCATAGACTACCTCATTAACCCAACGGAGGTTCGGCGGTCGCCGGAAGCTTTCGCCACCAGCCCCCAGGCCGTAGCTCCAATGTTTCCGCTCCCCGTCAATCTCCATCTTACACCTCCTAAATCGCACCCATTCCTCCTGAGTCCACTCTCTGCGTGGCCAACGATCCCCGCTGTTGCTCGTAACAAACGTGCAACGTTAACCTACGCCGCAGCGTTGCAGAGAACAGCGGATATCATCATTTATGGAACAATTTTGGGGAAATTTTGAAGGTTAATACGGGGAGACTACCTCGTCAACCCAATGGAGGTTCGGCGGTCGCCGGAAGCATACGCATCCGGATGCCAGGCCGTAGCTCCAAGGTTGTCTCCTCCCCACCTTGCATCTCCTAACACCGATCCCTAAACGGTCAGCCGTACTCATCCCGCTGAATCCATTCTCGCTGTGGTCAACGATCTCCGCTGTTGCTCATATCAAACGTGCAACGTTGGGCTCCGCCGCATCGCTTGAGAGAGAACAGAGGAAAATCAGAGCGAGATGATATTTCTTACCCAGATATTCAGATTGATTGGTTTCTTGGTCGCAGGAATCGGCGGCTGCTCCGCCATCTTAGGGCGGTGCTCCGCCGCATCGACAGCTGCGGGCGAAATAGCCAGCAAATGCACCGCCGAGATCATTTATGTGCGCACACATCTTATATACTCACGTAGGGAGACCTAGTGGGCTGGCCCGCGGGGCAGGTGCTACTGTCCTAGTTCCGCGTACACGACACGCTACCTTTTTCTCTAATTATTATTATTATTATTCTACAATTAATTAGTGAGCTTGGCCCAACAGTTTAAAGTTGGCCTAATTAGGTATCAGTTTTTTTTTCGAGATTTGCTTATTTGCTCGTGAAAGTAAAAAATATACTGATATTATCGTATATATATCACCATATTAATATATTTTTTGTCTTTTTAAAAATTGATATACAAACATAAAAAAAAACATAACTAATATTCAATAACTCTTACGAGTTTGCTAGGAATACAAATACACTAAATTATGTGACTGATGGATCTCTATAGCAAAGTAGTAATTAATTTCATAATAAGTATTTGTTGTGAAAAAAATGACCGATTTGTTTCATTTTTAAATATCAGTTTCATCAAATATTGGGTTGAAGATATTTATGGAAAATTAAAAAGAAAACAAAAAGAGTGCCACGAACTATCTGGTAGGCTAGGTAATTTTCAGGAACGCTGCTAGTGCAGCAACCCACCAGATTTACAATATGTTTTATTAAAAAAAATTTGAAAAAGTTTATGAGTATTTTTAAAAATATTTAATATTAGAGTTATAAATTTTAATAATATTTATAATTTTTATGGTTAATATTTTTTTAAAAAAATTAAATAGATATTTCAAGACTACAATTTTTAACGGATTTTAAAATTATTCCTAAACCTTATATAAAATTAGTTAAACTTTAGAGCCAAAAATACATATTTAGAAGTATACATTCAACATAAATGGTACAGATAGAAGTATTTTATTTAGCTCAACTCGGTGGCATACTCCGTTATCTTGAATTGCAAAAAATAAATATTATAATAACAAATTTGATTGTCAAAAATGATTTGGTGCGTGCAACCCGATTGCTAAGCCCTCGGGGGATCGACTGAATCCGTCTTTTTATCAGACATACTCTCGGGTGGTCATACCGAATCTGTATTGTTAATGCTAGAAGATAACAAGGCAAGATCAGAAAATTGCTGCCCAAAAATAAATCCAAGTTTCTTGAGAATTTCCAACCACTGTCAACATAATATCAAATAATAATAATAATAATAATTAAATAAATAAAATAAATTTCCTACAACACATCAATAGTCACTCCACACAATTGGAGGCCGCCTATAAACAATGCTCACTAACAGATTAGTAATACAAGATTGAAATATTGCATTATTGGTGAAAGATAACGCTTGAGCTCCCAAAAATACTCACAAATCTCTTCCTAGATCAATCATCTCTTTTTTTTAAACAAGTTTCTCTAATCGAGAGGCACCAAGTTGAACTCAAGAAGATAACAATCAAATTGCGACAAATTCTGTGAAAAGTTTTGGGAACACTAGCATTGTTGCTTCATGAAGTCTAAAGTTGAGTTCTTGAACCATTTAACCTCCGAGCGGTATCAGACGTATATTTCTTCCTCTTCTTCCAATATTCACAAAAAAGAAATTATCAATCGGGGAGCGCAGCCTGCGTAGATGGGCTCAATGGCACTCGTCAACTACATAGGTTGTAGCATAGATCTGTTATCTGGTTCTGAGTGGCATTGGCTAGCGGGTAGCTGCGGAATCTTCCGTTGTCTTCGCAGGTCAGGTTCAATTGATTCACATTCTGAGAAGACTGGAAATACCACCCAAAAAAAAAAAGAAACAAAGACGTTATTGGTAAATAATAGTATTTTGAACGGATTCTCCATTTTTAAACTAGAATATTAGTTTTCATTGTTATGAGATGAATGCATTTCTACTGATTTCCCATTATCTAAATAAAAGAAAAACTACACTTCGGGAATATTTTCCATTTCACCTAAGGGCATAAAATACTTGAAGATTGCTATAGTCTCGGAGAGGAGGAAACCGACGGAGTAGTAAAAGGTTCTGTCTAGTGACCAAAAGGTCATGAGTTCGACGTGTGCAAATCACCTCTTTGCTAAAAAGCAAGGTATAGTAACGTACATTAGGCAATAAATTGCCATCCCTCTTTCCGGAGCACGCACCTACATGCACGGGAGCTCTGTGGTACCAAGTAGCCCCCCATTCTTGAATACTGGCGTAGATGGGGATGGGCTACAATTAAGATCTTAGGGATAAGTGTTACATATCTTTTGCAATAAGTTTATATATGAAGATAGATCAAGATATGTACATAGCGTTGTCTAACAAGAGTTTATTATATTTACCACCTAATCAGCGCAAAAAATATTTATGAAGAGAAACCACGCTTAAATTGGGGACGAGAACGAAAGTTGAAAACAAATCAATCAAAGATACTATACTTATCATACCAAGCAATACTGTGCTGTGGATCTGGATGACTTGCAGCTCCATTTTGAAGTGGGTATGCAACTCAAATAATGGCACCATGAACAGCGATCATTTGCATTAACTCCACGAAATAGCATAACCAGACCAAGAGCAAACCTGAATTTAACCACAGATTTTTAAGTCCCTGTAGAACTGTTCAATATTGTAGTAAAGGTCTCAACTGTGGAAGACAATTCATAAATTGATAGGGTTGGAGAAAATAACAGCCTCAAAATTAATTTGCTTATTTATTAATTGCAATGACGAATACAAATGTCAACGTTGCTGCAAACTGAAGAAATAATAATAATAATAATCAATAATCAATAAAAAAAGAAGTTGCCTATTTGGTTATTTTCCAGCAAAGAGACATTAGGTACATAAGAAAGTGCCCAAAGTAGCCTAAAATGGGAATGAGAGTTATATTTGGTATACAAACGCATAAACGCAAGCATACTTAAGAATGGTACACAATCTCAAGCATACTAAGAATGGATTTAATTTCTTGGTATCTGTGCATGTTAGTAGAGATTGTATTTGGAATACATACACATAAATGCATATGTGTGAAAGGTTAAAATCACAAGAATGGTCCAATTTCATCATTTCTATGCAACTGCAACTTATTTTATAAATTATGGAAGAACGGTATGTTAAGACTTTCATAACTTGCCCTAGATAGATATCACGATTTATGGCTCAGACTTGTGTAAATCCAATATTATGCTAAGGAATACGCAAAATGTAGCTAACTTACCCAACAATTAAAAGAATGCCAGCAATAATACATAATATATACTGATACAGTTTGTGCTTGTGTTTCTTGTTGCCTGTATTATTTCCAGCAAGCTTTTGTCTAATCCATCCAAACTGTGGGCGTATGAGAAGCACAAATCCAAGTAAAAATCCTGAAATGAATCCTCCAATATGAGCAAAGTTGTCCACATGTGGGAGAACTCCAAGAGCTAAATTAATTGCAATGACGAATACAAGGGTCAACAATGCTGCGAACTGAAGATTGGGAACAACATTGATTAGATTGCTACATAAATGAGAGAAGTAATTACTAGATCTAATTTTGGAGTATAGAATATGGACAGTACCTTATTTACATAGATTGACCAATTGGTTATAAGCTCGGAAAGCATGGCGCCAAGCAAACCAAAAAGAGCACCTGAAGCACCAACTGAGATGCTTGACTGGATAAAAAGAGCTGATAATAAGCTCCCACCAAGTCCAGATATAATGTACAAAAGACCAATCCTCACTATCAAGCGAAAAAAAAAGAAAAAGCAAAAATTAGGAAACGTTTTGGCAGTTGTAGCAATTTAGTAGGTCTAACAATAAGCCTAAGCCTGTTTCTCACATCATTATAAGCTACAATAACACACAAAAAAAAAAAAAAAAAAAAAAAAAAAAATTAAATTTTTTTTTTAAAAAAAAAAAAAATCATGACTGGTTAGTAGGACATAAAAATGAACAGAGAGTACACCATAAATGGCAACAATTTAAAAATATTCAGCAAGTAAACCAAAAAAAAGAGGTGAAAATCTCCTAATTCCTGAATGTTAAGACAAGATCATGCCTAGATTTAACATAGATAAAAAACTTACATATGCTGTTAACTGGACATCTCTAAACGAATAAGTGGATCTCAAACAGAGATAAATCCTAGCTTTCAGTTTAGCATGCAACCGATTCAGATTTCGAGATTAGAAAGTAATCATTGCAGATCAGTGGTATCTATACCGATGAAAGAACTTTTTACAACCCAGACTAGGTTTAATTGCATACAAGCAGTCAATATGTAGCTCATCAGCTTGGTTTAAACAAAGGAGGTATGCATTTATCACTTTATCATGAGACAGAACATACATCCTAGCAAATATAGTAGTATACAACCCTAGTTTGGAATTTTCTTTACTGAGAGAAGTAATATGGATGTAATCTAGCTCAAGGCATTCTATTCTACATGTCAATGTGCTCTTCTGGCAGGGGTATTGATCTTGATATACTAAAAATGCAAGCTGAAGCAGCTTAAATGTATTTAAAAAATCTTATTAAAAGTTTATTCACTACTATAAAGTAAAAGCTCAATCCAAAAAGGATGTCCTGACACAATAACCAGAATATGCAAGTAATATAAAACCTACCAAATCCAAATTCCTGTTCAAGCTTAATTCCAATGAATAGAAGACTCAGCATATTGGCAAGAATATGAACAACCCCAGCATGAAGCCAGATGCAAGTGATCAGACGCCATCCCTGATGCTGATGAACCACTTCATACACTTCTAAGGCCCCCATCTTCTCTAACCTAGTAAATTGAGCACATTACTCAGTGTATCTTTTAGTTTATGGTTGAGGAGTTATTCATCAATTTCAAACACTTAATAGTTGCAAGACTATTCACGAATAAAATAAACAGATAAACATAAAAGGAATGTTATTTCAAGTTTTACAAGGACACAATTATATAGTAAGGAAAGATTGAGAAGCCTCAATGGTTAATCTGTAAAAGTTTATCGATTTAGTTATAATTTCATTCTTAAACAAGTTAATTACTTAACTCCTCTGCAACTTAAATATATCTTGTAAAAAACCTTTCTGCTCGTGTATAACGAAAGAACATGACAATAGACATACACACTAGAAACCTAACTATCAACAGACTATCTAGTGTTACTTGGAATGAGACTTTCTTCCTTACGTGAAGACTGTATACTGACTGTTACTGTAAGCAATTCAAGATATCAAACCATCTGTAGATGTTGAAAAATGAAGGCCAATTGAACTGGGAATTTAAAAACATTTTCATTTTTTATATGGGGGAAACTCGGTGGAGCCGCTGGTGGTTCTTTGTCTAGATAGTGCTATAATATGTTTCGGCTATCTATATTGCTTCCCCTGAACTAAAAAACATTCAAAAGTTAATAAACACAATTTCTTCAGATCAAAAGCGAAGTTCCTGAGTGCCAGAATCTTAGAACAGACATAATCATTGATTTAAGACTAGTCCCTGAAACATGATATTTTCTTTCTGCCAAAGACCCACCTAATATACATTCTTACAGCGATATTCCCTTCAACCAACTATCAATCAAACTAATACTAAACAAAAACCTGCACCAGGTAAACCATGCTTCTTACCTATTGCATTCCACCTAAGAAAAGAGCTAAAACCACCTGGTCAGCTACTAGGCATTGCTTATGAATTCAACAAGACCAACTTTCCAAGCATATAAATAGGCCAATCATTGTAGATCCATCTAAACACGTCATTTGTAAATCTTTTTAAGATTAACGGGAAAAAATCCTTCCCGTACTCGGCCAAATTTGTGAACCTCTACGAGGAGGTAAACATTAGAATGGCCACAATGACAACTCTGTCCCAACTGATCCTGAGATATAATTCAAATTACACTATCAAGAAAAAAAAAAGAAAAGAAGAAATGAACAGGAAAAAAAGAACCACAAATATACCAAGAATCACCAAGTAGAGTTAACATAATAATCTAAGCAAAAACCCAAGAACTAAAGCAACTGCATAACTAGAATTAGTCATATTGCCACCAAGTTTCTCTTAGATTATTAGTAGAACATTTAACACTTTCTGAAAACACAACTTCTCAAGTTTTATGAAAGCACAATAAATGTCTAGATATGTTCAAAATCCATATCATTAAATTCAACAAGCAATTTGTACTTCCCAACTCATAAACTAAACAAAGTGACTAAAATTAGAAGTTCACCCCAAAAAAAAAAAAAAAAAAAAACTTGAAGGGTCATCCTACCAGCAAAAAAGTTTATGCCTAGCAAGGGACATCCTATAACCACTCGTCCTGTCATCCATCCATCTACTAACACCCCATTGCGAGAGTATAACCAAAATGGGAATTTTTATAGAAATGTAAAATTTCCGAAAATTCAATATGTAGGAATCTGGATATCATGGAATGTGATTTTGCTCTAACCAAACGCACCCTTCATACCACTAGTTATTTATTTAGTTGGTTATTTATTTAATTTGAGATGAGAAGCAGAAAGGTTCTGCCACAAACCTGCTCGAATACTGACTATTGGACAGTTTAGGTAAGGATAAACCCGGCCCTGGGGGATATTACATAAATTTATAGGCTGCAAACCGGTCATATAGGACAAATTTTGGGCGTGTGGTGAACTCTAATGTTATTGATTTAACTGTGCTCTACTTGTACTTCGTAATCGTTATAAAATGACCAAAAATACTTCAAATATGCTTCCGAAATTGTAGTTCAACACGTAAGCTCTACAAGATATACTTCGAAGTCTTTCAGGGAGAATGTAAAAAGATACATCTACGTTCCCAAAATTGAAAATTATAACAGTTCAACATCTAACTAGCACTATTAAATCTACAACATCATTGTTATCACTCGCCAAAATGTCTCTAAATTCGAAAATCAAATGGTTTGTAGGCTGTTTCTGCAAACCAGTTTGCAACCCAAGAGCCCCACCCCAGACAGTGGAGTAGTAGTCACGTATTTGGCCTTTGGCCAACCGTTTGCCACCATTGAAGAAATTTGCAATCCCTCCGTCTATTGCAGGAAACGAAATCAAATCTGCGATCATTCTAGTGATCATAGTAATAGACCTAACCATTGGGGGACCATCAACCATTCTACTATTAACCCAAAAAAAAGGTTGAGGTTTCGATTCTCACGTAGTTGCGGAGGGTCCGAGGAGCGGGTTTTCCTTGACCGGTTGAAACGAAAATCTTCCCAAAAATCTCGATCCCAGACATTTCCCCGAAGACAAATTCCTCGGGCAATTGTTAACGTACATGGTCACCAAGAACACCGCGAGGTTGGCCGCGATGATTACAGGAACCAGCCATGGGGCCCACTTTCGAAACGGCCGTAGCGGCGGAGGCGGAGCTGAAGTGGCGTCGCCGAGCCGCCGTGGCGGCCGAGCTACGGTGATCTCAACATCCGGCTGCCATGATTCTCGTCTCATCGATAGAACTTCGGTGTTCTTTCTTTTTGTTTGTGTTATTTGAGGAACTCCGTGGGAGATTGGAAATGGAGGACAATTTGAATCATTGGTCCAAGCTGAGACGAAGACGAAAAGAAACGAATAGCGGATATTTGCACATTAGGCATTCTATAAAGTTAATTGTTGGACATTTTCTTTTTTATTTGTGTGGGCCGGTTCGATTTGTTGTCACGGACCTAAACATTTGGTTAAGATTAGGCCGGTCTTTTTGGAACGTCTTGGATTTTGACCAAAACAATAATTCTCTAGGATTTTTTTTGGGAGTTACCTTGGGCCTTGGCCCAGGCAAAAGCTAGCACATCTAAAACAATTCTCTAAATATACTGATTGGTCATGAAGTAGGAATACTTTTGAGCCTTAATTGTAGCTGTAGAATTAGAATAGGATTATTTAATTAGAACATGGACTCCCTTAAATATGTGATAGTCCTTCATTTGTAGCTATTGAAATTTCGGATTTGAACAAGCAATAAAAGTTTCAAGAGTGCTCTCTTTTTTGTCTGGTATTTTCTCTTCAATTCTCTTACTAAGCGCATAGAGTTTTATACAAGAGGCTGAGCTTAATAACGAGTGATATTGTCAAAAGTTGCTAAATTGCCGTAGAAGGTGTTAGTGATTAGCATAGCCTTGTGGCACCAAAAAATAAATGGAATGGTAGTTACTTTTAGTCAGCGCTTGCTGGAATTTAAACTCTCCTATCGATAATTCATAAGGGATAGCTCACGATCAACTTCTAACGTCAAGTTCGACTAACTAACTAGACCAACATTAGTTTGCATTGCTAGACATGAAATTAAGATTGCCGGTGCCGGACGATACGTGCCTATTTCGGCAATTGTTGGTACGGCACAAACTGGTACTTAACAATATAAAAAAAAAACTTATATTTAAAAAAACTTATATATATATATATATATATTGGCACGGTTAGTACGTATCGAAATCTGAGTTTACCGAAACTCAGATTCCGTGGCGAGAGTTCGCCGGCCACGTCTATACGCATGTATAATGGGTCTTCCAGATATAAGATTATAATTTGAACTTCTTTTATTTTTTTAAAAATTATTTTTAGAATATTTATAAAAGAAAAATCGGATCCCAATTTCAGGGACATGTTTTTGTTTGGTATTGTCCTGTATAGTTAGGCGTGTGGGTTATAGTTTGGATGAGAATATTCTGAACCAAATTTCGTACAACATACTGTACATTGTTATTTAGGAAAAAAAATCTACATTAAAAAAGGTTCCGCATGAAAGTTATTTATTGTTATATTGAATAGATTAACAACATTTATATTAAAAAAAAATTTTTAAAAATAATTATAAATAGATATTTTAGAACTCTAAAATTTTAATATATTTAAAAATAATTTTTAAATTCGTAAAGACGATTTTGGAGTCCCGAATATTTTAATATATATATAGCGGTGCATAATCGGTGCCGAATATTTTCGTCCTTACAGTCTGTGTACGATTTTACCTTTACCAATTATTATCCAGGGGAGGATTGAAATGTATGTTAGTATATTATTCAAACAAAAACACATACAATTATAAATAGATATGTACATATTATAATTTATTTTAGTTAGTTTTTATTATTTTTAATAATTTAGTAATATTTTAGGTGCTCGCATTTGATAAAGATATTCGGCCAGAATACTTTAGCCCGAAAAAAGTTCGGACGAGTATTCGCACGCCTCGTGATTGGTAAAACTGCAATTTTACCGATTCTGAAGCACACGAGGACGCGTTCAGGCTACTTTTTGGGCTCAAGGAGCACATGTGAAATAATTAGGTGCTGGCATATTGGGCAATGAGACCTTGAACCTGAGCAGGGCATCAGGAAACCTCACGCTCCTACCATTCAGAGCTCACATATGCTAAAAGTAGATCATTAAAATTTATAAGTTTTATTTAAAAAAATTTTAAATTTTATTTTTTTTAGCTAAATACAACGTGATATATGCTGACGTGACGCGTATGCTGACGTGACGCGTAAACGTTTTATTGTAGAATTTTTCGCTAAAAATATATTATGAACAGACTGGCCAGTGATCTTTAGGGACAAGACACCTATTGGAGATTAATAAAACGAAGTTCAAATAATACCAAAATACTCATTAAATATGAAATATACCATGTAACATTGGGATTACATAGTTACTGCATTTAAAAAAAAAATAAAAAAAAAAATCTAGAAAATGACTAGCCTTGCTTCGGCTAGATAAACAACAGTTTTCCTTATAACTAAGATTCGCGAAACGAACTCTGCTTCCCTTCCACGGCGATCATAGAAAATGACAGAAGATGTCGACTTACTTCTACCCCGGAGATGATTACAAGTATTTGATCATCCCACGACCCTCTATGCTGACTTTTGATGCCTGGAGCGGCTTCTTTTTCGACGCTTTCAACTGTCGCAGTTTCTTGTTTATCTGCATACACATCGAATGTGTTCAAAGGAGAAAAAAAAAAAAATTTAAAAGAGATATTCTTACTAATCCTGAAGAAATTTTCTTTTACATGAACTTTAGTTTGCAAATTATCCTTGCAAAAGAAATCCTCAAAAATATATTCCCATAATTGCTGTAAAAGAGTTTTAGCAGTAGGTATAATCAAGCAAAACTCTTACCTTTAGCCTCTGCTGATCACGATTAAATTGCTTAGCCCGTGCTCTTATCTCCTCGGGATCTATTTTAGACTGGGGACGCACAACAAAATCCAAAGCTAATGGTTCTGGTCTTGAAGCATGTTCCCTAGAAGCTGACTGGCGATATTTTGGTCTGCATGAAACATTTTCGATTATCAAAACACAGTTCAAAACAATATGCAACTGTATAATTTTTAAGTTCTATAGATAATCACGATCAACTTACTGAGAGAACTCGTCAAGATCATCATCACTAGATTCAAAACAAGCAGCTTTGTTTACCGGCCTGTACAAGCATAAAATGCAGCCCAATTTCAGAATAACCATATGCGATAATAAAGAAAAAAAATAATTTATAAAGCTAAGAACAGCAATTACTTCTTAGGTGGGGGGAGTCTATAAAGAAACCTCTCTTCTTCCGAACTCCTCATGTCCTCAAATCGAGTGCTCTTGTTAAAAATATGTCGACTCTGCAGAGGCCAAGTTAAATATATCAGAAGGTTACAAAAATATGCATTTATTGCATAAAAAGCATAATAACAAAACTGTTAAGATATAAAAATAGTTGCTGAAATTACCCATTTATCAACCAGCTCTTTAGCAAATTTTCTGTTAGCTGTGGTCTCCTCATCAGACTTTGAAAGGAACATAATGACCTGCAAAACATGCATTCAATCATGCAGCTTCATATGACATAAAATAATGATGATTTCTACTACTCTAAATTCTAAACCACATAAACATAATACCTTCCCCAAGCCACTCTTCTTTAGCTGCTCCATCCGATCATACTGCTGTAAGTCTATCGGGAACTGCAATAAGCATCGCATAGAAAAGTTACTAAGATACACCAATTTATAAAGTTAGTACACAAACATAAAACAAATATAATGTACACATACATCAATCAATAGTTTCAATATAGCACTTCGAATGTTCATATTAGGTAAGCTCCCATCAGGTAACGGCTCAAGCCAATTTTTTAATAACGTCAAGACTCCATGATCTAGAAATTCTTGCTGGAGTTGTTTCCTGCAAAAAAAGAAAAAAACACCATATTAGAACTATAACAACCAATTCTATATACAGTGATAATCAACAAACACCACCAGAGAAACATCTTACTTTGAGAGAACCTCAATAAGGAAAGGAAGTTTCTTCAGCTTATTAATAGCAGGTTTGTTTTGCTTGTTTAGTTCAGCATCTTCTTCAGCAGTAACTTCAAGCTCAGCCATTAGACGTTCAACTATTAAGGCCAACTCAGCAGGAGATTTCTCAGGCTTCTTCTTCTTTTTACCGCTCTTCAAGAATCGAGAAAATTCATCATCCTTCTCTGCCTGCAACAGGGCTTATTAGATGTAACAATAAAAAAAGGAAACAAGTATCTTGAGCAATGAAGTGAATTTACGTGAAGCTTAAAAACTAACCTGTGGATGACGACTGGGAGACGACTCATTGTCGCTGCCAAAGCGGTATTCATGATCAAGACCACTATCATCAATAAAAGCATCGTCATCAGCAGTCCTGACACCTTCTTGGTCACCCTACTCATTCAAGACAGTGAGAAAAAGTAAGCAAATCATTTAGTAGAAGTCAATGGTTGGAGAACTAGCACAAGGTAAAAATAAGTCAAAACACATTGTGAAAACATTTGTATAAAACCTAAATATTTAATTACCACTAGCAGTTTAGAACCGCAAACAGGGAATTATGATTATCATTTTTTTACCTCTGGATCGCCAGCGATAGTGTCCCACAACTCCTTCATCTCATCATCTACGCCATGCAAATCCAGAAACGGCTTTGATCTCGACCTCTTTCTCTCTGGATTTGAGTTCATCTTCCTCTTCTTCTCCTTTGACGAATAAAGTTCACTCTTACACATTTTCTTCTTCTTCTTAGATGACAAAGGCTCTATCTCGTCTTCCACAAGATCGTAATAACCCCACTCAGTACTCAGATACTGTGAGACTAAGACAACAAGGCGGTGATAAATACCTCGCTCAGCGACGGGAAGAGAAGCTGGAGGCAGAACGATCGAGGGAGGAGGAAATTCAGTCGGCTAGAGAAAGGTGGCAGGGCGCAGGGGTATATATAGGGTTCTTAAACCGTCTAAGAGATGGATATAGAGGTTATCTTTTGGCGGATTATTCGCTCCTCGGTCCTCCCGCGTAAAAACTTTTTGGCAATTTTACAGATACGGCCTTCTATAACTGAAGTTTACTGATCTATATTTTTCTAATCGATTTTAGGCTTTTAGCTTATATATATCCTCTTTAACGTGTGAAATGATATATTTTAGCATATATCATCTTTTTTTTTTTTTGCAGATATACGGCCCTTTTTGTGCTATCTCTTTATGACTGTATTTTTTCATCCAAAAACTCTTGACTCTTTCTTTCTCGTTTTTCTGTCATCTTTCTCAACGAAACATAAATTTGAACTTTAAATACAATTTTTTTTCAAAAATCACGAAAAAATAACATCTCACTCAGCAACGAAAATAAGATATTTTAAATAATTTTTTGTAAATTTAGCTCATATGCATATGATTTTTAAAAATACGCACATTTTTTGACATATTTTTGAGGCACTAAAATACATACAAACACATTTTAATTTTCTGATTGTATTTTTTTCATCCAAAAACTCTAACTCTTTCTTTTTCTTTTCTCTCTTATCTTTCACAATGAAACATAAATTTGGACTTTAAATTAAATCCTAAAAAAATACAATTTTTTTTTCAAAAATCACGAAAAAATAACATCTCACTCAGCAACGAAAATGAGATATTTTAAATAATTTTCTGTAAATTTAGTTCATCTATAGATAATTATTAAAAATACGCACACCTTTAAATACATTTTTTATGCATAAAATAAATACAGACACATATTAGTTTTTATATCATAATGCGAAAGCATGGGGAGCGAACAGGATTAGATACCCTGGTAGTCCATGCCGTAAACGATGAGTGTTCGCCTTTGGTCTACGCGGATCAGGGGCCCAGCTAACGCGTGAAACACTCCGTCTGGGGAGTACGGTCGCAAGACCGAAACTCAAAGGAATTGACGGGGGCTGCACAAGCGGTGGAGCATGTGGTTTAATTCGATACAACGCGCAAAACCTCTCCAAATTATGTGAAACATAATTCATATGAAATATACTTGAAAACCATTCCAATGATACATTATTTGTCTAATAAAATACATATAAACATCTATGAATAAATATAAAAAATTACATACGAACACATCCGAACACATATTAGTATTTATATCATAGCTTTTTGTACAGATATATCCAAATGATGTGATCTCCAAATGAGTAGACTCTAGTAATATTATGCTCGAGCCGAATTTAACCGAATTCGAACCCGAACTACCCGTAAATAGGCCGGCTCATTTTCGCAACTACCTAAAATGACCGATTATTCGCTTAAACCGTCTAAGAGATATCCGGCCGATTGTTCGCGCCTCGGTCCTCCCGCATGTAAACTTTTTGGCAGTTTTGCAGATATACGGCCTTATAATTGAATTTTACTGATCTATACTTTTATAATTGATTTTAGCATATTAGTGCCTTCTTTAGCATGTTAAATGATCAAAATACTTCTGTCTTCTTTTTGTAGACACGCTAAACTTCTCACTTTATAACTGTACTTTTTTATCAAAAAATTCTAACTTTTCTTTCTCGTTTCTCTCTCATCTTTCTCAACGAAACATAAATTTGAACCATAAATTAAATCCTAAAAGTAAAAATCACGAAAAAATAACATCTCACTCGGCAACGAAAAAGAGATATTTTAAATAATTTTCTGCAAATTTAGCTCATCTGTAAATAATTTTTAAAAATACGCATACAAACACATAAAAAATTGCATACGAACAAATCCGAACACATATTAATATTTATATCATAACTTTATGTACATTATCGAAATAATGTGATATCCAAATTAGTAGACTAGTAATATTGGGGCTAGAACCGAATTTAAACAAATTCGAGCCCGAATAAACAGGTCGGCTAGTTTTCACCCATACCTAAAATGACCAATATACAATCCAGTTATATATATATAAATATATATATATATATATATATAGAGAGAGAGAGAGAGAGAGAGAGAGAGAGGGAGGCTATTATCAGCTCGACCTGAGAATAGCCTATTCTCAGCTAACATCTCAGCCGTTGATCTGCTTGATCAAACGGTTGAGATTTAATTTTAACACTTAACGACGCCGTTACATACTTAACGGCATGAATCGTTATTCAGTTAAGTGTTAAAATTAAATCTCAGCCGTTGGATTAAACAAATCAACGGCTGAGATGTTAGCTGAGAATAGGCTATTCTCAGGTCGAGCTGAGAATAGCCTATCTCATTATATATATATATATATATATCCTGCTCTCTGGGGAAAAAGAATGTCTCTGGGAAAAAGTCATTCTTGAAAATAATTATATAACCATTAATTGAATTTTGCAGTCAACATAGTTTAAAGAACAAGTAATAAAACGAAGGATCACAAGAATTCACAAGACAGAAGAGTTGTAACTAGGGATTCTAGGGAAGGAATGAAATCGCAATTATAATATTCAATGAAATTGAACACTTGGTAAGGTTTCAGTTCATTTCTTTTTTCTATCAACAAATAAGGGAAAATTTTTCCACAAGAATAAATGAAATCGAATCAAAGACCTAAAATATAGTTTCCGAAATCAGGATGCAGAGGTCGCCGGCGGGATACAGCTGCGTTTATTTTCCCCGCCGTCATCTTCGGTTATAACATGTACAAGGACCCAGGGAATGCTATCTCCGATCAGAATTAACAAGGAGATATCGCAATAACCCTAGATTTTGAATCGATATATGTGAGACAACAATGCACAAGTAAATGAAAAAAAAAAAAAAAAAAAACAAGAACTTTGAGGTTCACTTCGCCCTTTCAGCTGTGGATTTATGGACAAATCTGACATCACCCTCTTCTGCCGCCGACTTCTAATATGGAGGAGAACCGGGCGAATTAGTTAAGCAAATAGGGCTCAGCCGGAGGTGGTGGCTTAGCCTGTTGCTTCGACCAGTAGGCATGGGCGGCGAGAACCCGGTCCAACAGTTCCTGCGGGACCGGCTCGCCCCTGCGTTGTTGTGGGGATATGTGTGCCGTATGCACCAACGTTTTCCACTTGTCCTGCACCCAAAAAAAAAAAAACTGTATCTTTCAGATTTCTACAGGAAGAGAAAGAAGCTTCTTTAAATTGCTGACTTGAAATTAGTTAAATCATGAATGTCCAAGAAATTCGCGGAGATTATCAAGAAACTGTACCTTTAAATCAACATAGGTTCGATGAGTTGCATTGTCAAAAGCCTGGAGTTTAACATCTCTCCACCTGACATCCATGAACATATATAATAAGAAGAGGGAAAATTGGGTAAATCAGAAACAAATATACAAGAGCTCCAAAAAATAATTAAATATAGTTTTAAAACAGGGAATTATGAGACCGAACCTTCCAGTTCCGAGACTCTCGACAGCCTGGACCAAAGCTTCGACTTCAGCAACCGAGAACGGTCGCCTAATTCGACGTTGAACAATCTCAGACCGCCTAGACTTCCGCATCGGCAGAACAGAGAGCGACTCCGTGTTCAGCGGAGGAACAGGAACCAGAGCTCTAGAGTTGCCTTCGACTATAACAGAGTGAACAGAATCGTGATCGCTCTCCGGAATGCTCACAAGAGGAGCTACCGATGGAGTTTCAGGGATCGTGCCAGGACTGGCAGCTGGAATCCTATCAAACAAACATTTCATATTAAATAGCTTATCGAGTAGGCCTTGCATGAGCAATGTGTATTGTGTGACCGCCTGCTAATGGTATTTCCCAAGGTTTTAAATGCCGTTTCGTGCCGAGTTTCGGAAAAATCCAAACTCGGACGTGCCGGCCATACCGATCGTTCCGTACCGACTGTGCGGATAATAAATATTTTATTACATATTTTTTTATTTTTTTATAAAAATAAAAGAAATTATGAATAATAAAATAAAAAATAAAATAATAGCTTCTTCTCTTCCTCCCCCTCTTCCTCCTCTTCTATTTTTTTTTTCTGTTTCAAAAGAAAAATTCTAGGCGGCACGGCACGAAACAGAGCCGTGCTGCCTGAAACGGAGCTCCGTGCCGACCGTTTCGATCAGCACGGTCGGAAAATGGTCTTGCCGGCCGTGCCGGTGCCGAATCCTCTCCGATCCGGCACTTCCAGGCGACACGCAACGTACCGCCCAGAATTTGAAACCTTGGTATTTCCCACACCATATTCTCTAAAAAATTAAAAATTTAAAAGACTACCAGCTCAAACAAAGAAACTGAGAGAAAACATATATATTGTATTTACCTCGCTAGTGGTTGAGGAGCATCGAAAGGAAGTTGATGGGGCAGTTCAGGGCTAGGGAGTCGAGGCGAAGCTTTTGCAGGAACAGCTTTAGGATTGGGCTCCAGGCTAAAACCCACGCAGTCAATTTTATTATCACGGGAAATTCCAGCTTGGTAAAGAGTTTTGTTGTCATCCCTAACTTTCTTTCCCTGAAGAAGAACGCCTACACGAAGTCCACCTCCAAGCACAGCGGTCACAGCCTCCATTACGGTCCTCTGCATTGCAAAATATGATAGAACGAGCAAATCTTAGAAACAATACTTAAAAAGAAGCAAAAGCAAGTAAATATCAATCATAATCTATAAAAATATGATTTACTACTTAAAATATGATATACTTAAACGTTCACATTCAAAATGCATGCTTTAATGTATTTTTTTAAATTTAAAAAAAAAAAAAAAAATCAAATACCTTGAGTGACCCAACAGTAGCGGTTTCAGGGATCTCAATAAAGAGTTCTGGCACCTTGAATGACTTAATACTAAGTTTCACTGACAAGAGAAATTAGCAAATTGTCAATGGGAACTATTGATTTGAACCCAAGTTAAACATGACCAGATCTCCAAGAAGCCAAGCATACCTCGATAATCATCTGCTTCATATGAAGATCTCTGCAAAGATGCTGATGCATCATTTGCTGCAAGACACAGATAGAAATAGTTTAATTAAACAAGCCATATAGGAAATATATATGAAATAAATACTAAATACAAAAAAGTCACCTTCTCGTGGAGCTGTATGGGAATATCTAACTTCTGTCTTTATATCTTTGTCTAAAAGATCAGAATTACCATTCCAATCAGTACATGCGTCAAATGCAGCTAGAGAACATCGATCCAGCACCTTTCTCCTTTTAAAGGAGCTCCTCTGTGTCCTTTGACGGGTGCAACAGAGCTTCCTGCTTCGACATATAGGCTTCACTTCTATATCTGATAAAAAAGAAAAGTTGAGGATCGAGATTAAATAGAATTACATAACTACCTTTAATGCAAGGTTTTCTGTGCCGAGCCGAGCCGAGTTTCAATAAACTCAAATTCCGACACGTGCCGATCATGTCGTGCGGACTGTGCCGATATATATTTATTTGTTATTTTGCAAAAAATAAAATTCAAATTAAAAAATTCAAATATAAAATTTTTTTACATGTGCCGTGCCGACAACTGCCGGAACAGGCAGACTGTGCCGACCATACCGATGGTGCCGTGCCGACCGTGCCGATATATATTTATTTGTTATTTTTCAAAAAATAAAATTAAAATTAAAAAAATACAAATATAAGATATTTTTTATATGTGTTGTACCGGTTTATGCCGTACCGACAACTATCGGAACAGGCACGGGTTGTGCCGACCGGCACCGAAAACCTTGCTTTAATGAACAACGAACACTATAAAAACTCTAAATACCTGTATAGGAAAACTCCCCGTCTCTTGGAATCACCGGAGCCGCTTTCCATTGCTTAGAAGCCGACAACTTTCTTATTCTATGGTCTCCTACATGATGTGGTTTATACGCCTTTGGTATTCTAGTACTAGTATAAGTGCACCTTGACATGTTTTCGTCATCATCTCCTGCTATTTTACTTTCCATAGCATCCCTATAACGTATACAAGAATTATAACGGTGATTATTATCTCGATACTGAGGCACCTCCACACTGCTATCTGAGCTTGCTAAAGTGGAAGGTTTAACATCTAAAACCATAGGATCTTCCAAGGTTTCGTCTTGTTTCTCAGTTTGATCTGCAATTTCTTCCCTCAATTTCACGTCTTTTTCTGACAAATCCGAGTTTGGGGAAGACTTTGGATCATTGAACGTAAAATCAGACTCTTTTGGGCTAATTTTTGTGTCGATTAAGCTCTCGGTACAGCTCGTCTGATCAAAAGCTTCTTCTTTGTATGGCTTGACTTCTTCGAGAAGCTCCTTCTTAATCTTGTCTGACAGGAAGTCGAAATCATCTGAACTAAATGAACTCTCACGATGCATTAAAATTTTTCCTGCAACTGCAGCTAGCAAATCAAATGCGCACATCTGATTCTCATCAACTTTCCGCCTAGCAGATCGCTTGCCCTATAAAACACGCAAAATTAATTACGTTGGCAATTAATCAATAAACACCCACATAAAAAAAATTTAAAAAAAAAGAAAAAAAATCCATACTTTTGCAGATTTAGGAACCCGGGGCATTTCAGGTGCCTGGTATCCATTGAATCCAAAGTCCAATCTCTTTTGAAACACCATATTTATATGCACATGCAGAATGGAGTCCAGCAGATTGTGATCAATAAGCAGATCCTAAAATAAGTAGAAGATCAATCAATAAATAATTAAAGGAACAAACCTCTCAATGAAAAGCAAACTTTTAGAACAAGTACATGTTGCAATTACAGCAAAACATGAATGGAAAATGCAATGATGTAGCTCCCAAAACAAGTGTTAATTGTCCCAAAATTGTCCCAAAATTGTCCCAAAGATCAATCGAGTGGTGAAGGCATCGCCTTTGCTCAAAAAGGGGGAAAAAAAGTGATTGTTGGGATAAAATTTGGGAGCTGTATCGTGTCTTAAAATGAAAATAGACAGAAAAAAAAATTACATAGTATTCAAAAATATTCAGGAAAAAAAACCAACTAGGACAATAATCAGGAAAATATGTACATATAGTCTACAAGTTAATCATAACCCATAATTCGGATTAATTAGATCAACAGTATGACAATAGTCAGGATCTGCAAACAGATCTAAATTGGAGAGATCAAAAATCCAGAATGGTATCAAGCATAATCTGATTAAAATTTATAATTTTTCAATCAGGATAAAACGAACATGGATCGTTGAACATCGTAGTCTTAAATCTAGAGGCATGTCTTTCCTCAAGTCAAGCAAAACCAAATCTTCCTTAAGAGTTCCTTCGATTAAGAAAATTAAATAAAGTGAAATTGGAAAAAATTAATATTAAGAACATATTTTAGTAATGCGTAAACCACCACGAAAGGGATCCGTGAGGTTTAAGGAAACCAGATCTCCAACACCGGAAAGAAAATATCAATTTGCTATGAAATTCTAAATTAGAACCCATTCCTATGATCGCATCAGCAAAAATCAGATTAAATTCTGAGAAAATAATCTGTAATTTGCGCCAAAATTTTCCAGATACAAAAACTCCCAAAGTTCAAACAAATTAGTAGGCAATTCCCAGAAAATTCAACCACAAAACACCAAAATTTAACCGCGAAACCCGTAACATCAAATCCGGCCATCTCACCTCCCGAACACCTAGCGATCTCCAAAATTTCCACAGAATTCTACCCGGGTTGTTCAAAATTCATCGATCAGATCTCAACGAAGAGCTCCAAATAATTCTTCTACAAATCTCTCTCTCACCTCTCCAATTACGTCTCAACTGAAACCCATTTCTGTCCCAAATAAAAATGTTTTTTTTCTTCCTCAAAACCTCTTTTGCTTAAACCCGCAATCTTATACCATTTTCAAACCTCCCCCCCAACCACCGCCTACTCCCCGTATAACCCCCTTCCTTATACCGGCTACAACCGGTCCGCCAAACTTGCAGATGATTGTAACGTGGCACCAGTCTTAATCGGACGGGTAAGATTGATTCTCTCGACGGTTTCAGGCTTGCGGACGTGCTTAAATCTGAAATATATCCAGACAATTGTTTGTTCTGTAATGAGAAAAAAAAAAACATGTGGCTCAACTTAACCGCCCCCGGATTCAATCGCAGCCGTTGTTTCTTTTTCATCTGGTTGATTAGTCCTTGATTAGAGGTGTAATTACGAGCTAGTTAGGTTCTCACCCGCTAAAGCCATCTACAATTCTGGCACACTTAAAGGGTGTGTTTAGGGACAATAATTATTTCCAATATCTATATTAAAATATTAAAAAAAATCAGATGCCATTTTTTAAAAAGAAGTGTGCAGATTTTTTTTTTTTTACGTATAATTCATAACTAATTTCCTAAATATTATAAACTCCAAGTACTGCCGATTGAAGTATCACAAAAAGTCGACCTTATCATATTATATAGGGTCTATTTTCGTTAAAATAATATAAAAAACTAGACAAATAAATATTACAATATTTTATAATTTATATATATATATATATATATATATATATATTGTATTTTGTTAAATTAAATTCTTCTAACCAACATTTTAATCTGAGAATTAATTATTGAATTTATATTAAACTTGTGGGTGAGGCTATCCGACCAATAGGAGCTTCTAACATCGCATATACTCAGAAGCATCTTTCCTAGAATTCTCAGACCATCCTATCCTCCATTACTAACGCGAGTATATGTAAAAGTCGGGGGTAGTAATGTCAAATCCGGTAAGCCACGTGGCAATGTGAGAGTTACGTGTTAGAACTCTGTTTTCCCAATGGTTTTCTTCTTATGTCTATGTATAGAAATATTGCATAAAAGGATTCAATAATGCCATTTAGTAAAAGTCGCACCTTCCTTCCATTGCCATATATGTACGCCTATACACAAACTGCTTCTAACCGTGTATTTCCGGTCCTCGTAATGTAATATTTGTCAGCGTAAAACACAAGAGTCTGTCTTTTCAAAAATAGCAAGTCTAGGGCTATTAGAATACCAAATTTTATATATTATATAATAACAGAAGCTTCTATAAATTAGGAATTAGTATAAATACATCTCAGAATTATGATAAATTAGCTCATATCGTTTAACATTACTACGACATCAATCGAATTTTGTATGAGCGATATATAACGGTCGAACATTGGATCTTCTCCGTGAACGATTCATATTTAATTTACCCATGCGGTGTGTAATTTATACGCACCTTTATCTTGTGATGGTGGTTGTCATGCAACCTTGTATCAATGCGGCAGTGACTACATTTCTCTTAAGTTATTTTTTAAGATAACAATTACTAATTACGAAAATATGTTATAAATAGAATAAATGGAAATATGGTTATGTTTTATTGGGCCGATGTTAAAGAAAAAGAGAGAGAGAGAGAGAGAGAGAGAGAGAGGTTAAGAAGATAAGGGCAAAAAAAAAAGATCGTATGCCAACGTGGCAGTTCAGAACTGACACGTGAAAAAAAGCGCGTACGCTCGTTGGTCTTTCGAATTTCGCATTCTGATAATGTAAAACCACAATTAATAATTAATTTTATTTATTTATTTTTGTGATGGATAGGGCGCACGGTTACGGTATCGGCTGTCACAGTTCGATTGCGAAAGGTGGAGAAATATTGGCCACGGCGGTTGACGGCGTTACTTGACGGCTTGAATTCAACCAGGTAGATTAACAAATGGCTGGGATATGGTGGGGACCGCAGGTGGGTCCGCATTATCCCTACCTTTTTCCCGCCGGTCTGCGACTGCGGTTAAAAACTATGGTGGCCTACAATCCAATATAACAGTGACACGTGGCAAATGCATACACCAGATGTTATTTTTACATCGACATTGAGAATAAATTTATAATAAAGTAAATTATAGACTATAGATGGAATATTTTAACTGTAACCTTTCTATCTTTATAATTTAGATCGTTAATTAAAAATAATTTGAACTGTTGATAATAATTAAAATATTCAATTCAATGGCTTATAATTATCAGGTATATATATATTTATTTATTGTGATGTGTTTGTTAGAGAATATATTATTTTTTAAGTGATGTAGTAAAAACACTACTTACATACTCACCTAGTAAATCTGGAGATATAAATATATAAATAGTGGATTTCTCACAAAAAAAAAAAATTATAAATAGTGGATTTCTCACAAAAAAAGAAAAATTATAAATAGTGCACGTCTATATTTTACCGTCAGAGAGTTCTAATCTTCGGCATGGCTATATATGTAAATGTATTTTATATATATACTTTTTAAGAACAAAGAATGAATAAATTATGTATTTGTAAAAGTACCCGTGGATTTCTTATTGTTCAATAACTAAATGATCTAAATTTATATAATCATAGGCAGAAATTTGGGCATTGAAATATGGGAGAGTTGTGTTTGGGTCCAAAGTTGTAAATTCCATTGCACTTTGATCCTATGCTAAATTTTAATTGCAGTTAATTCTTTCCGCGAAGGATTTCAAAAGTTATTAAAAAAGTGTTAAAAGTTATCAGAAATGTGTCAATATGTTATTTTTTTCCAGAAGTGTGTTAAAAATTAACAAGAGGGTGTCAAAAACTTACTAAAAGGTGTCAAAATATAAAGTGTTGGATTATGTCGGAGGTGTCAAAAACTTATCCGAAGGTGTTAAAACTCATCGGAAGATGTAAAGATAACTAAAATGAAAAAAAAAAAGAAGAAGAAGAAGAAGAAGAAGAAGAAATGGAGATGAGTTAAGTGATGTTCAAACAATATGGAGGGACTACAGACTACAGAGCAACTATCCGTTGAAATATTCACATTACCATGTTGAATCTTACTTGATTAACATTACTATCGAGTAGGGCTGAGCATTCGGATCAACTTGAACCGAACTGATCCGACCCGAAATTTTTAAGGCCAATCCGAATCGTATACCTTCATATCCGAACCGATCTGAATTTCATTTCAACCTGAACCGATCCAAAGCGACTAAAATTCGAATCAGTTCGGGTTGACCCGAATAATAGTAAAAAATTATTTTTATTCAACACCCATTCGGATTCAGGTCGATTCGGATCGACCCGAATAGTTGTAACATAAATAATTTGTTTAAAAAGAAAGAATTAGCACATAAAAATCAACTAATACTAACTGAAATATGATTCACAAGGATAATTCGGGTCCAATCCGATCTGACCCGAAATTCGACCACCGAACCAAAACCGAATTATATAGATCCGTACTATAAAAATGCCGACCCGAATCGAATTCGACCCGAACTGAACCTGAAATTTGGCTTTGTTCGGGTCGGTTCTGTTCGGTTTTTCTGGTAGGTCGGGTAATGCTCAGCCCTACTATTGAACCGTAATATCCAAATTAGTTAATGTCCTCTAAAAAATCATAGTATATATCTTGATCAACGGTTCAGATCATATCTTAAAAGAAGCGATTTGAACTGTTGATAATGATCAAGATGATCGATTCAACTGTCAATGACTCACCTTACGAAGGGTTATTCTCAGATCGAACTGAAAATAGCATATATATATATATATATTCCTTCAATTGCGTAAATAGAAATGGAGCATTGGTAGGAGTATTGCTCTAGGACTCAAAAGTAACCTAAAGCCATTGTGGGATGTGTGAAACAGTTCACAATCTTTGAATATCTATTTAGTTTATTTATTTTAATATAACGAGAAAAAAAAAGGAAAATTATATATCAAATCCCGTTTTTAAAGTTTGTACAAAAGCGTACCACGTCGCGTATTTCTTCGTTTCCATGGACTGATATGTATCGGCCCCTGAAAATAGATGGTTGATATGCAATTTTCCTAATAAAAAAAAAACTGTATTCTTACTCTTTCTGCTCATCATTATGCCGGAAGAGTATTTAAGAGCAAACCAAGGGCAATCCGAAGTTTTAAAATTTTTGGTTCAGAAAATTAATGTTTTTTTATAATTATGTCTAATAAGTCATTGTTTTTCTTTTCCAAAAAAATATAAATCGCTTATAATTAGTTATATATATAACCAATCCTTGAAAACAAAAAAAAATATATAACCAATCATACAAAAAATTTTTTCTTTATAATTTCTTTTAAAACATATCTAAGCATATATGCTTTAGTTTGAGATATAATTATCAGAAAAAAATAAAGATTTATTTAGAAGAACCAAATAAATCTAAAAACTAATATATAAACATTTCGATCTGATTAGTCCTCTTTAGTAATTAAGGACCCTACTACATTCAATAGTGATCTAGTTAGCATTGAATTATGTGCCAAGTTCTAAATTGTACAGTTTACCAAAAGTGCCAATGGAATTACAGCCGTCAGATTCACTCTCAACGGTGGTGATGGAAGATCTTGAAGGAGAGGCCAAGATGGATCACGTGCTTCCCACGTGCTTCACGTGGGTGGGCCGGAGATAACGTGCACCGTCGGCGGCCGGGACATTTTACCGCAAGTTTTGATTAGAACTTTGAAAGGTAGTTATAACGGCTTTTGTGGAGAGGACTGTTTTGTTTGTTTTATTTGCCCAAACATGGAAAGAGTCTTAACTGTTTGTTACAGTCTGTTACAGTCTTTAGACTAATATTTTAGTATCTGAGTACAAATATTTTATAAAATTCAGTAAATAATTTTATCACATTAGGACTCGAATTCGGATGGTGACGCTTCATGATGCGTCCCCATCCGGTTGAGTTAACCGTGCTTGACAATGACGAAACTTGATAAAGAAATTGTCGTCATTAAATTAACTGTTACCATCTTTAATAGAAAAAAATAAGGATAACTTCATTATTCACATCGTCAATGACGTATAAAAGCGCTATTTTAAATTAGATGGGAATAAAACGTAATTTCAAATTACCTATTTTGTTTATTTGGACAATTACACTGCAGCCTTCTATATTATTTTAACATCACTTAAGTCATCTCTTTTTTTTTTTTTTGCACTTTAATTTTTTGACACCTTTAATGTATTTATAGCACTTTTAATGCATTTTTAACACTTCGGACATACATCCGCAAATTTGCACCTTAATATATTTTAGGTAAAATACATTTTTTAGCCCATAAATTTTACAAAAATGTGCTTATATAATCCTAAACTTTAAACTGTACTCGCGATAACCCAAAACTATAAAAAAATTCTCATAATAACCTTACCGTCAGTTTTTCGCCCGCCGCCGTTAATTGGCTGACGTGGCAGTTTTTAAATTATTTTTATTAATTTTAATTTTTTTTAAAAAAAACTTACTAAAGGACAAAAACGCTAGAAGAGGGGTTTATTTTCAGAAAAATAATTAAAAATAAATATATATAAAGACATATTTGTTTTGGACTGCAGTTTTCATTTTTTTATTTTGCTTGTAGACCATAGGGAGATAATATGTTAGTTATGTTATGCTCCCATCAAAAAGTGTGAGCTAGTTAATTTGAGGCCCAACATGTATGAAGTTGGAATATATATATTTATAAAAGAGTGATACGGGTGCCACGGACGGTGGCAACCAACAAATTTACCAAATTCACAACCTTTTTTATTAATTTTTTTTTTAAAAAAATCTTTAGAATATTTAATAAAAAACTTTCAACACGAATGATATAAATTTTGATAAAATATATAATTTTTATTTTATTTTTTAAAAAAACATTTTAAATATATATTATGGCGATCTAAAATTTAACTGTTTTGTAGCTAATTTAAATATGGTTTCTAAAATTTATTCTAAAATTGTTAAATTTGGAAGCCCTAAAATATTCATTTATAATTTTTTTTAAAAAAAAATATAATATAAAATTATAAATTCTATTAAAATCTACTGTCTGTATAAATATTTTTTATAATTATAATTATATAATTATTAATGATTCTAGTGGATTTATGAGTATGCAAGGGGAGCATTTTTCTGAATAAAAGAGCACGGTAAGGCTAATGATGGCGAAAGGAACCCATCAGCAGACGGTGTGTGCCCCACCAAGGGCACCACCAGTAATTTAAAAATAAATTAATATAAAAAGCACAGAACACGTGCATATATATATATATATATATATAAGTTTAATTTAAATAATTAAAAAAACAAAATGAGGAGTTTATATAGAGAAAATATATAGGGATTGATTTTAAAATATCAACAAAATGTAGGATAATTATATATCTGTCTTTTTTTTAAGAGGTCTTGTAAATCAGCTTCTGAAATAAAAAATACGTCGATATAATAATATGTATTTCTTTCCTGTATTTTTTTATTTAGAGTCTAATATATAAAATTTCGAGGCATGACACATAACAATCCAAAAAACAAAACAAATCTTTATTTTTCGAGTAAGTTGGTGATGGGACATTATATCTGGGAATTTGTTTGATGGAAGTAATTTTGAGTAATATAAAATAGAAAAGTGTGATATCCACCATTATCCAAAAAAATAAATAAATAAATAATAATAAATAAATAAATAATTGGTGATAAAGCACATCATATGTCCTTATTATCACGCTACTTTAGCGGTGCACAGAAAATTTAAGGTGAGCCCAATAAGATTCATAAATGTTAGGGTTAATTTGCATATTAGTCCTCTATTTTTAAGAATTGTATAAATTAGCTCCTTAAAAAATGGCTGATATGCATATGGCAACGTGCACGTATCTTTATATCAGTATATTTTTTATTTTTAAATATTAATTATTTAAAAACAATTAATATAGGGTATCCGTCTACTTTTCTTCTAGAAAATTGCTAGTGCATCCTTCCGCATCATCCACAAATCTATCAAAAATTAATAAAAATTATAAATTCTGAGAACATCTATATTTTTCATATTAAGCTTTTTCTTTAATAAATATTTTTAAATATGTATTTTAGACTAACATAACAGATTTTAGAAAAAAATTTTAATATGAAATATGTAGATCTCATCAAATATACAGTTTTTATCTTAAAAATTTCTAAAAAAATACCCCTAAAATTTTATTTTTAAATTTTAACCAAACGAATTACTGGTTTAATGGTCGAGCAAAATTTCTAATACAATATATATATATATATATACATAAGATCTAATTCTGCTTGTGCCAGGATTTATAGAAAACCTTGAAAATATATATTTCTATTTTATTTTTTTAATAATGTTTTCTTTGTTCTAAGACAGTAGATATTCCCCATTAATTACACTGAATCATCATCATACAATTATATTCAAAAGTTAATAACTATAAACATTTTCTTTATGCAACTTATGAACTTTAGGTTAATTTTTCAAAATTGGACTCCTACAATTTCTTTTGAGCTCGGTTTGAGTACTCTCGCAATAAAAAAAAAAAAGAACCTCCCCTGTTTAGACAAAGTTTTAGCGCGAGGTTTGAAATGTTCGACACATGTACGAGACATAATAAATAATTTGTTGAAATTTTTTTTCAGTAGATCCAGTTCAGAATAATATAGAATATATTTTTGTTTTGAGCTCTTCTGTTAATTCGCATTTCAATTAAAATTTTGAACAATATTTTTATTCATTTGAAAAAATAAAAAAGGAAAAAGAAAAAGAAAAAGGTAAAGTTGAACACAAGAAGGTTAACTTGAGATTAAACATTCACCTACTGAAGGTTTAAGTTTGAGAATTTAAATAATGGTGGCGCAGTATACTGGTATAAGTAGAGGTGAGAGGGGCCGGTTTTGAAAATACTATTGTACACATGAGAGCAAGGTTGTATATTGCTGTAGATCACATGGAAGATGAGAATAATAATATTGCTGTCATGTGCTTTGTCCCCGTAGGAGGAGAGGTTCCATGGAGTATTCGTCTAACGTGGCACTAAAAAACTAACTAAATCCGCTATCTTTTTTTTATTAAAATAAAAAATAATTTAAATTTTTTTTTAGAATATTTTTTATATAAATTATAGTTTTGGTGGTACAATTTATGTTGAAATTTTTTTAAATTATATTTTTAAATAAATATTTTGAGGATCCATAATTTAACGTGTTCAAATAAATTTTAAAATTTGTTAGCATTGGAATCCTGAAACATTTACTTGGAATTTTTTTTAATAAAAAAAATTTAATATAGAGCTGTATATATAATTAAAATTTAGAACTTTTATTTTCAAATTTTTTTTCGAAAATGCTCTATATATTTTTGGTAGTTTGGTGGAAATATTTTGACAGGAATCTCATGCGCTGGCATGCTAATGTACGTATATCAGTAAATGGCTCTAAACTTTTAGAACGTCGGTTGGAGCTGAGCGTGAAGATTTTTTTGCGAGTTTGAGGTCTGTAGAAAGCATGTGCTCGCATTACAGATTCATAATCTAAAAAAAGAAAAAAAGAAAAAAAAAAAAAAAAAAAGAAGAAGACTTTATTACAATTTTATGATTGTGGTGTATATATGGCTTTTCCTTGGAATGTATAATTTTATTTGCTTAAAGCCAATTTAAAAATGTATTAATCAGGTCCATAATTCATTACTGGATTCCAAAAACTGCTTCTCTTATTGTACTATATATATATATATATAATATATATATATATATATATATATATATATATATATATATATATGCTAAGAACATGACCTTTTTTACTGTTCATTCAGTAATACTTTAACAAAAAAAAGATTATTTCTCTCCATCAAAATCAATCCCGCCGTTTAATTTTTTCCAATTTTAGTGTTCATTTAGCAGTAATTTATTTTTATTATGCTTTTCTTTTTTTTCGACTCTCCGTCAAAATCGATTCCATCGCACAACTTATCTCAATTGGAGCCCTAGCTCACGGCTAGTTACGCGGTTGTGATGCTACCACCACTTCCATCTGTAATTCAATGTAATAATATATAGTAACTTTTTAATTTAATTTTTTTTTCCAATTATATCTGTTTCAAATGTGCTAAGTAGTTTGAAAAACAAACACTTATAGAACCACGATATGCCGATAATTAACAATGATTGTCCAAGCAATAATAGTAGGATGGATAATATTATAATATTAATTATTATAAAAATATTTAATTAAATGGTAGTTTTGCTAAATAAAAAATTAGATTTTACAAGTGCTTGCAGAATGACATACATCACTTCATCATAGTTGAACAAAACTCAACTTTAATGCGAAGAAAATTTTAAAATATTTTGAATATGAAAAATTATAGAGCATATAAAAATTAACTTATTCATATTAATCTTTTTTTTTTAAAAAAAAGATTGTTAAATATACAAGCGGTTTGAGGTAAAGTAAGAAATTTTTTTGATGAAGCTTGTTAACTTTTCAAAGTCAGGGGGCTTTAAGAGAGTTTGGAAAATAAGTAAATTTTTTATGAAGCCCTAATACTTTTGGAGATATTGGAAGAAGACAGGATATAGGAACTCTACTGTAAATAATACAAGTGGATTGAGGTGATAAATGTAAATAGATGAATTTTTGGGTGAATATTGCAATTTGCAAAGAGTGGTGGGGAAAGGATTCCTGGCCCCCGGAGGAGGCAAGAAAATCCAACTTTAATGTAGATAGAGATAGTGCTTGACGAGCTTTTTTTTTTTTTTTTTTTTTTTTTTTAATGTCTTTTAGGATGTTTGTATTTTTATATCTCCATAATTTAAAAATATAAAAGTATATTCTTTTAATTCGAAATAATATTTTTTTTTTTTTTTTTTTTAGTAAATAAGCTACTTTTATAAGCGCAAAACTTGAAAGGTACATCAACCAGTCGTTGAGTCCGACAATCGGACCCAGCTACAACATGCGACAAACGTAACTAGATACATCATTACCAAATGATTGACATCTAACACCGGTTATAAAGACAGAACCTAGACAATCAGGATTTGTCAGAGTTAAACTCTTCTTCAGAAACGCCAATTGCATCCAATGAACAGAAAATCACACCTGTGTTAATCATAAAAATAAAGCAAGTATCAATGTCTCACTTGAGAAAAGTACTTATACCAAATCATGACAATATCTTCCTCCTATAGAACAACATTTTGTCCCTTCGTGAATCAGATATAAAATTCACGTAAGTAAGAGATCTGACAAATTAAAAAGAGCAATCCGTGACACTTTATAAGTAGCAATAAGGTTTCTCTATTTCTAAACATATGACATGTCATTAGCAACTCAACATAACAAGCAACTAAAGCGGCAAAGTTAAGAGTTTTCTTTATCCTGCTGTATGCCTCTGGCGGATTTAAAACATAGAGCATTAGCATTGCCAGAAAGATTTTCCGGGCCCACATAGAATCCAAAATTCTTTTTGGTAATACGACCACCAGATTTTATAGGCATCCAATACTCGGATCTTATAAAATGTCTTATCCCAGGCTGAGTCGAGACAATTGCCCCCGCTTTTTTTTTTTTTTTTTTTTTTTTGTTTTTTTACACTAATTATACAGCATGAGGCCCACATGGTCACCAAAATCCTTTTCGGTAGAAGTCCACCAGATTTTATAGGATCTAATACTCGGGACTTATCTTTTTTACACATCATATATTTAAGATCCAAAAGCAGAAGGCATAAGCAGGAAAGAAGTTCTAAACTTAGTCTCTTAAAACTTATATGCTGGGAAATAAATAATAATACTCTCACAAAAAAAAAAAAAAATTTATTATTTCACAGAATTAAAAGAATATAAAACGTCATTTTTAATAGAAAACATAAAAATATAATTTTAAATAATACAAGTGAAAAGACACAAATGCCCCTTATTTTTTTTAGCTCAAATGCAAACTTCAGCCGAATTTTGAGCCAGCTACAGCTCTTATAAATTTTAAAATAAACCAGGAGCGTGATAATTCTCTCGTTTGTATGATACTTCAAGCATACATGAGCAGTTAATAACTGAACCTGATTGCAAGACTCAAACAGCAAACCCGGAAGGTGCATTTGATTAGTTCTACAAAGAAGATACGATTCCGCCATCGTCACAGATGCGTATGCGACTCCAACCAACCAGCAGCAAAGCCCATGCCCATAAGTTTCTCAAAATTGTTCACAAAACCAAATTTGTTAGAGAGACATCTCAATTGAAACCATACAGTCCATGGCTCAAAAGATCAAATAGGATCCAAACTCTGAAAATGATAAATGTCTCGAGTTCGAACCTCCACGCAATCACTTGGAAGAGGATGAATTACATTAAATTAACACTATATCACCTCGGTCTGGACTACCACTCAAACGGAGTCAGATACCAAAAAAAAAAAAAAAAAATCCACACTGGACGAGAAAAAGAAACATCGCTAACGCACTTACGCTGTATGGACATATGGATTACTTTTCCTCTGCAAATACAAGACGCAGGACAACCGGAAATTCGGACGAGACGAGGTTCCTTAAATACGTTTAATAAAAAACTTTTACAATAATCAATTTAAGTAAATAACTATACCGAACCCCGAGTGCAAACTAGCCACATAAAATGGTACACCATATAGCTCACACTTTCCCCGAACATTCCTTGTTCGCTCTCGAGACATAAGGGAAGTATGGCCTGAGCATGCAAACCATGCTTTTTTCAATAAGTTAAGCGCCCACCATGCGCTGTAACCGATTCAGAACTACACAGATAAGTCAGGATACTGCCATGGACTAAATGGAATGGATTCAATATCTGCCACAACAATGGCGTCTGAGCTATCAATCTTGGATCTATGCTCCGTGTATTTACCATTGTACTCGTACACGTCCAAGTCATCCCAGGGTGTCGGTGTGACCTCACCGGTCGCATTAAACCATTTTGGAGTGAATTGGTCTCCCCTGGCTTCCCTCTCTCTCTTTTCCGCTCTCTGGCGCTCTTCCAAACTGCAATAGAGCACACAACCATAAAATCTTTTACTAACACTACTGTAAAGAGCCGAAAACATAAGGTTTGGCCTTTAAAGCTTCTAGATAGCTATAGGCTAAAAGTTGGGAGTTGTAACAGAAGAACTCACTATTGTAAAAAACTAAAAAAGAAAAATATATAAATAATTAAAAGACAGGTTAAAAAAAAACCCCCTATAGAATGAAAGCCTTTTAAAAGCATAATATGTTCATCTACAGAAAAAGAGTTTCAACTGTGATGTAGGTTTCAGAGTGAGAGCACTTAAAGCCATACTTGCTCTTTTCGGTGCCTGATTTGGACATGTCTCCCTTCTCGAGAGCATACCGGTCAGGCCGTAATCGGGAATCTGTTGGTAAAAGGTTCTTTGGTGCTGTCTCGAAACTGTTAATTTTGTGGGCGAAGTATGTGTACTGGTATTTGTCATTCTCTGGCACAGCTGCAACTCTCCATACCTGCCATGTATAAGGAGCATCATTTAAAAATAGAAATAAGCAAGCCGACACTACGGAAAAACTGATTGCACACAAAATAGAAATCCAAATAAAAGTCTTAAAATTTAGGAGCGATAATGCAAGACTTGCCAGCTGATTTTTTTTTCTTTTCTTTTGGGGGTGTGGTTTAAGGAGGATGTGGCTTCCAAACTTGCAGTCAAGTCCATAATGTTTTTTAAATATTTATAACCTATTTTCAGTGTTTTAAACATAGACCGGAGATTGAAACGGATGCCCACGGGTTCCCAGTTTTCCGGTTGAAGCGAAGAAAAAAAAATTTGGTCAACCGGTCTCATCGCCAGCTCCGGTTCCAGGCCGGGTTTGACAATGCTGCTTATTTTTCAAAAAAAGCTAGTAAAGCGCAATTGATTTACTGATTATAGCCAACTGAAATGCACAAGACATCAAGTAGTTAAATAACAATTTACAACCATTGTATGACATTAAGTGCAATATCCATTTCTACCCAAAACAGAATCAAACCTACTTGAAAAAGCCCTAAATTTCGTGTCAGCTCTCAGTCGGGTTTGGTTCAAGTCAACATTTTAATTTTAGTTATTCGGGTCCTATATGATTTGGTTAGGGTTCCGCTCTAACTACTCGGTTCGGTTCAGGTTCTATCTGATTAATACAAAGATCTGATAATTATCCAGAAAAACCCGAGAACAACTGATTTGAACCAAACCCGATTTGACCCAATTACCACAAAGTTTGGGTTTAGTTCGGTTTAGGTTCAAAATACCAAAAATTTTAATTATAATCCTGTTAAACTTACTAATCAATCTGACTTTACATACCAATCCTAGCCCCTAGCTCTGCATTTGTAGCTTTTTAAGATATGGAGTTTAGTGTGAGACTGATATGCATTTTGTAAGTTTCCTACTAGACCTTTAAATTCGTTGAGGCGCAGCCAGCCCCTTAATCTAGATTCAATGGATAACCGAATTTTAGTCCCAGATTAACAGGGAGCAATGCTGTACATGTCTAGATGTTTAAATAAGAAGAAAACACTCTAAGAACAAGAATATCGCTACCTATAAGATACATTCACACACAGACACAGACACACAACACACACACACACACACACACATATATATATATATATATATATATATATATATCCCCAATTTCAGAGTTCGGGTTGGCCCAAATGCTGAACCCTGCTTCTAAGTCAGCCCACATATATATATATATATATATATATATATATATATATATATATATATATATATATATATATAGAGAGAGAGAGAGAGAGAGAGAGAGATGCTATTCTCAGTAGGGCTGAGCATTACCCGAACCGAACCGACCCGAACAAAGCCAAAATTTCGGGTTCGGTTCGGGTCGACATTTTAATAATTCGGGTCTATATAATTCGGTTCGAGTTCGGTGGTCGAATTTCGGTTCGGTTCGGGTTGGACCCGAATTATCCTCACGAGTTACATTTTAGTTAGTTTTCGTTGGTTTTTATGTGCTATTTTTTTCTTTTTAAACAAAATATTTATATTACAACTATTCGGGTTGATCCTAACCGACCCGAATCCGAATTGGTATTGAATAAAAATAATTTTTGCTATTATTCGGGTCAACCCGAACCAACCCGAACTGACCCGAATTTTAGTCGGTTCGGGTTGACATGAAATTCGGGTCGGTTCGGGTCTGAAAGTATTCGATTCGGGTCGGCCTTAAGAATTTCGGTTAGGGTCGGTTCGGTTCGGGTTGACCCGAATGCTCAGCCCTAATTCTCAGATTGACCTGAGAATAGCCTATTCTCAGCTAACATCTCAGCCGTTAGATCAATCAGATCAACGGCTGAGATGTTAGCTGAGAATAGGCTATTCTCAGGTCAATCTGAGAATAGCCTCTCTCTCTCTCTCTTTCTCTCTCTCTATATATATATATATATATATATATATATATATATATCCCAATTTCAGAGTTCGGGTTGGCCCAAATGCTGAACCCTGCTTCTAAGTCAGCCCACATATATATATATATATATATATATAGAGAGAGAGAGAGAGAGAGAGAGGCTATTCTCAGCTCGACCTGAGAATAGCCTATTCTCAGCTAACATCTCAGCCGTTGATCTGCTTGATCTAACGTCTGAGATTTAATTTTAACACTTAACGGAATAACGATTCATTCCGTTAAGTGTTAAAATTAAATCTCAGACGTTAGATCAAGCAGATCAACGGCTGAGATGTTAGCTGAGAATAGACTATTCTCAGGTCGAGCTGAGAATAGCCTCTCTCTCTCTCTCTCTCTCTCTCTCTCTCTATATATATATATATATATATATATATATATATATATATCCCAATTTCAGAGTTCGGGTTGGCCCAAATGCTGAACCTTGCTTCTAAGTCAGCCCATACATATATATATTATATATATATATAATAATATATATATATATATATATATATATATCCCCAATTTCAGAGTTCGGGTTGGTCCAAATGCTGAACCCTGCTTCTAAGTCAGCCCATATGTCTCTGTATCAATGTCTAGACTTGAACAAGAAGATAACACATAGCTTTTTTCTTTTGAGAAAAAATGCATAGCTTTTGAATATAAGATCCCCAGTAAATAATGCCCATTAGAAAAATTTGTCAAAACAAGCCAGTGACTTTACAAAATTAACTATTACCTAAAAAAATCTGATACTATCAAGTCACTCGTACTTCAGAAATCAAAGTACATAACATGATGTTTACTTGAGCTTTTAAGCTAGTGTATTAACTCCCACTTGGTTTAAATCATGTCAGCCTTATTTATTTATTAAAAAAAAATGAACTGAAGAAAACTACTCGTGATAATGCATCAGGCAAAGAAAGATAGATAGCTTGCACGTTAGAGGCGTGCTAGAGAATATAAACCGCATCTTTACTTTTAGCTTAAGCTTAGGAAAGAGTTACACCAACAAATGTAATCGGCATGGCAATATGTATTCCATAATTTAGGAAAACAAAACAAGACCAAGAAGCATTAGTAGACCTAGAGGTAAATTGCAATAGTTGCAACAAATACCAACATCTTAGGCTCAATTAGTTGCCACCTCACCAAAAATCACTAAAGGCTTATATACAAAAAAGATTGGCAGCATCATAAGCCTATACTGAAATATATGACAAACAAATAGAACTAGTGAAACCATCAAAGTACCTCTTTAAGCTCGGTTCCAGGGAGAGGTTCTCCTTCCTGATCACACGGTTGGCAACTCAATGACTCATTCCACTTTCCAGTGAGTAGAATCTTGGGTTCTTCTTGTGAATCATATACATATCCATCCACTTCGTATCGTCCAGCGCTACAATAGATGACAGGCTCTCTTTAGGAAAAACCCCAAGCAATAGATTGGGCAGAGAATCAACTAGGTTAGGCATAATTTAGAGCATGATAAATTCCACTTTTACATGATTGTGTGTAAGTGCAGTCACTAGAAATGATTGGTGTTGAACTGTGAAATTTGGTTTTCAGCTTAAGATAAGCGTACAGCTCATTAGCCATACTAACATAAGAAAATGAATCAAAAGTAAGCTGGCCCAAATTATTATTATTATAATTTCAGTGAAGTACTTATAAACTGTATTTTTCAGCATCTCAGAATAAATAACTAATTAATTACATTTTAATTAAAAAAAGAAGGGCAAAATCAAAGATCATGTATGTCATACCCAAACCAACCACAAGGTTGAAAGCATAGGACAACTTTGTCCCCAGTTGTAATGTTTGTCATTATCATCTCCCCTGGGGAATCGATCCAAGTTCGGCCAAAGATAAGATTATGAACCTTTGTAGGAGGGGGAACCAAATCTAAGACAACCCCAGCCTTTTTAAGCATCACCCTTGTCCTACATCAGATCAAATACAGCCATGTCAACAGGTAGAACAAGTTAGTCATTGCAATATTCCAAGTATTCACGCATCCCAAACATGCATCAGTAGCAAGTGAACTATGTTTAAATAGCATTGCTAATTATAATGCAAGTTTCATAATTACAGCAACTATTAAACAAGAAATAAGACAAATGTATTAATATTACCCACCTTCCAACAGGATAGATTTCAACCGAATTTCCAAGAAATTTGGTTTTTACTTTTGAGGTGATGTCATATGTGAAATGATCATTCTCAGCGTGCCCTGCACTCATTGGTGGATGATGGCTAACCTGAAAAGACGAACAAAATAACATGTAAGGGCAACAGCACTGAAATAAAAGGAAAAAAAAAGTCACTCCCCTCAGTTGATAATAACATCTCGCTATACACATGGAAGCCAATACATATTGAAGGACAAGCGACTGAAGGATCACAAGTCACAAGGCAGCTCCACAGAAACTTGCCTGTTCTGCAATAAATGTAATCCCATTATGATTCGTCATTTCATATGTCTCTCCTAAAATAGGATTGAATGGTTTCCACGTTCTCTGATACGCATAGTACACCGATACTGCCCATGTAGCTGGAAAGAAGGGGAATCTCAATAACTTCAACCTTCGACACAATTAGACCAACAAAGTTCAGGCAATACATACTTGCATAAACCATACGCATGTAAGGATCCTCGCATTCATCTGCCAAATCTAACAAGTGACAGTACTCCATCAGCTGTGAAGCATTTAAAAGGAAAAAAATTAGTCTTGCAACATTAAAGAGAACAAGCAAGCAGGACAATGGCAAATAATGCAGAAGAATTCGAATGTATGACAAGTTATACCTCCATGTGGAATAAGAATACAATTCCAACCCTCTATTTAGTGACATCATATAATGGCATAAGTAGGGCATCATAAGATGGCAAAGAAAAGACAGCCTATTAGTCTGTGCTTTAAAGCAGATATATGAAACACACAAATCCCTTATGTTACAGAAAAACTGAATTTTATTGAAGCCTGATACACATCAATAACGAAATGCAACTCAAAAGTCCAACACTCACTGGAGCAAAATAACAAGGCAAAGCTTCACGCCACTATATTTAAGCTAGGTTAGTATCTTAGTGCTTAAATAAAGATCTTGCCTATGTTGAAACATCGACAGTTCTCAGATCCCTGTGGTTAATAATGCTCTATAGCTTCAGGATGGCCATAGATAATCATACAACAGAGCATACTACTTATTAAGGAAATAGAACAACAATACGGAAGAAAGTAAACATGTAACAACTACAACCACAGAACAAGAAGGATTAAGGAAGAGATCTTTCAAAAGTACTTATTTCAAGCAGAAAAGCACAAACCTCAGCCATCTTCTGAAGCATTGTCATTGGCTCAAAGATGATAACGGGAAGTGTAACTAGGGAGGTCACGTCAGACCCAATGTATTTGCTCATCATTTTCCAGTAACTATCTCGGTCCTACAGAAAAGTACAACCAAACATAGTTCAAAAAGTAATCGAAATACTGAAAGAAAAAGTGAGATAAAAAAGTAAGGTCAAAACAAACTAGGTTACTCACTACTAAACTAACACAGTTTATAGCAAGGCTTTTGATAGAGATTAAGGATATCAATACAATCAACACAACTCATTTTTTGTCTGTATAGAATGATTCTTTATCGTAGACTATTAGCACTTGCTGCTCCCGAACAACTAAATCCATATCCAAGTCTTTCTTCCTCCTCTCCGTTTCCATTCTATGGTTTAACACACTCCTATGCTTAAGCTTCTCATCAAGTGACCACCAAATGCAAAGTTCATCTTACACAGAAAAAAAACCCAGTTAGACAATTACTTTAACTCGAAGATCCTTCACCTTCCGTATAAGAAAGACCCCACTAAGGCATTTATTTAAGAAGAAGATCATTCACTTCACGTAATGAATATTGACAAAGTACGCAAGACCATAATTTTAGGTGCGGGTGGACAAGTCCTATGCCGGGAGGCATACGCCTGTATCAACAATAATTGGCATGGCGTAAACATGCACGGCACGTGCCGAAAACCTTATATTTGAATTTCTATTAATTTTTATTTTATATTTTTTTTTTACTTTGAAATAACAAATAAATTATATATCAATACAATCGACACAACACCATCGGCATGGTCAGCATGTGCTGGGATCTAAATACAACAAAACTCAGCTTGCTCAGCACATAAAACCTTGCACAAGAACATGTTATATTCCATGCTAAAAATTCTAGTAACGCATCAGCCCTCACTAAAACTTAACCACATCCTTTCCTAATTATATCAAATACACTCGGAACTAACATAAATCATAATGAAGAAGCAAATCACCCCTGGCGGGGTGGCTCGACCAATGGGGAAGGTGGCTCATGAACCATCCTCATGAGTTAGTCCCACCCGTTGTAAACGGCTTCGAGATTGGAAAATTTCAGGGTTCAAAAAAAATCTAAAGATTGTGGCAAGAATATGCATGTATTAAACGATATGTTAGGGATCAGTGCAACTGTGCAAGCCAAGAGTTTTAGTCCCTGACCACCACGGTCCAGCAAACTGCATAAAGAGCTATGCCCAGTGAAATAATATGGTGTATGCAACATAGAGGTTTCGGCTTCTTATCTAAAAGAAAAAAAGCAAATCAAAATTTGGAAGTAACTATCACACTTTCCTAATTGATTATGTACCACCAGGTCAACGACATATTTTGTCTTAACAACCATTTCCTTGAAGTTCTCCTATATTTTGGCTACCAACATGTTGACATTATACTTTCGAACCAGATTATACGAGAAGCAAGGTTCCCAGTGCCGGATCGAGCCGAATTTCAGTAAACTCAGATTCCGGCATATACAGTCCGTCCCAATTAGGGTGAAAACAAGCCGAGTTCGAGTCGACTACCACTAAGCTCAAGCTCGGCTTGACGAGCTCAACGAGCTTCAGAGGTTGAGCTTGAACTCGACTTGAAAAACTTCAAGCTCGAACTCGATTCGAAATCAGCTCGATTGTATCAACTGAGCGGAGCTTGAATTGAATCGTGCCGAGCTCGACTCGAGCTCAGCTCAATTGTATGAATCAGACTAAGTTCAACTCGAGCTCGAACGCACTTAACCAATTTTGTTGTAAAAGATACTTCAATAAAATAGAAAACCTCGTTTAGGCTCGCAAACCTAACAAGCCGAGTAACACAATGCTCAAGCTCGGCTCGTTTAATTACTACAACTTGAACCGTGCTCGAGCTCAGCTCGTTTTCACCACTAGTTCCAATGGTGCCGTACTGACTATGCCAATATACTGGTATTTTTTCGTTTTTAAAAATAAAAATAGAAATATATAAATTACTTTTCAAATAATTAAATATAAGATTTTTGACACGTGCAGCACCGATAACTGCCAAAACAGAAATGTGTTGCCAGGCATATGATGCGCCATCCGGCACCTAAAACCTTGACGAGAAGGTACACTCACAACTCCTCAACTCCTTTTTTGAGAGATGATGATGTGTGAATACCCACCAAAAGTGCTAATCAAATACCACATGGAGAGAAGGAAATGAAATCTCAGATCATCGAGATGCAGACTAGCACACCAACAGATATTCTTCATTAAGCAATGGTACAACACAACAAAAAAGACATCACATCTAGGAGTCTCCATAACGGGGGATATATAAAAATTCGACAAGCGCAAAAAACTAGGGCCCCATCAAGAAACATCATGGCAATTGGTTCTCATAAGCACATGATTAACTAAAAAATGAGAGAATATGTGCAATCAAAATGAGAAGGGACAAAACAAAAATGTTAAATGCAGCAATGTAAACAGCAGTAATTATATTCTAAATAGACGCAAGCACTCAAAACATCCACCCAACTATGATGGTATATGGATGCCAAAAAAGATATTAAGTTTCCTTTTACGGATATTTGCGCTTGCTTGAAAGGCATATGAAACACATTACATACAAATGGTTGTAAAAGTAACTCATGTTTATGAAAAATACATACAAAATGGAGGGAGGAAACAAACCTCTTGCTTCCATCGTCCACGCTGTGCCTCTGCTTCTGCATCCTCTGTGCCTCCTTCAGGGTTTATCACCTCAAGGCCTTCATAACCCAACATTCTAAATGATGAAACAAATAAATCAATAACAAATGTGTTCAAGTCCACGACCAACTGTCTCGGTTTCATTCAAAGTATTCCAAAACAACAAAACAATAAACATTTCTACTGCTAAACACAAAGTAAAAATCAAACAAAGAAAATACTAAATGCTAACAAAAATCAAACACGAGGTTGATCAAACCTGGCTTCTCATGAATTCATACAATTACCCTTATTCCAAGAAGCTGGACTCCCAAGAATTGCCCAAAGTCATCCACGAATCTAACTAAGTGCCGATCGAAAGTTAACTATATGATGTTTAATACAAATGTGGTCAACTTTCGGGTGAAATTTGTGAAAAGTTTTAGGAGCCCTAGCATAAATAATTCTTTAACCACATAACAAGCCGTCAATAAACCACGATCTCCTCAAACAATACAACATAGCTAAGAGAAACCAAGTATTGCATAAGCTTCTGATTCTAAGCAGCAGAAAAATAAATTTATTTCTTAAAATGCTATAGCACCCAAAACTTCTCCACAAATCATCCTTAAGTTATAAGGTGAACAATATGATGTATTAAAAAAAAAACTTGATCAACTTTGAGTGAAGGTTTGGACGATTTCTGTAGGCCTAGAGTTACAAATTGCTAAATTATAAGACAATCATTAACCAATATCTCCTCCTACCAATACAAATAACTAAAAAAACAGACTATTATACAAGTTTGTAAACCCTAAGCAGCAGTAAATTGCATATCTATCTAACTATACTAAAATCCTGATGAAAAACAAACGGCGTGGGTCAAATCTTGACTTCAAAAATGCCATTCCTTACAAAAATTCTCCAATCATCATATGCTGCTCAAAAGTGAACTATATGATATTTAAAACTTTTAGATGCTCAAAGGTGAGCTGTATGAAGTTATCGACATTTGGATGAAGTTGGGGAGCCCTTCCATTGTTAATTCCTACTTATAACAAATCAAACAACCGCTAACGCGATCTCATCCGACCAATATAACGTAGCAATATAAAACAAACTAAATTACATATCAACTTCAATACAGAATCCAAATATCATTCGAGATACATAATAATACATAAAATAATTTTAAACAAAATAGATCGGAGAAATTTCAAACCCGTTAACCGATCTAGACATCGCCGTTCCCCAGCTCCTAACGCCCGACGTGAAAGACGAGAAAAAGCCACCGCCCGCCGCCGGCTTCTCGTCCCTAGAACTCATCTTCTACGATCCAATACTCAAATTGAAATCAACAATCTCGAAATTAGATCGATAAATGAGAGAACAAGATCAGAGATCAGAGATCAGAGCGCGGGGAATGAGAGATTTTATTCGGAATTTTTGGCGCACCCCTGCTGTTCTGGAAGGCGGCAATATCGGAGAAGAGACGACTTTTCGTGATGACGTTAATGCCCTCGAAGTGCATTTTGCAAAAAAAGAAAAAAATTATTTTTATTTGATAGAAAATTCTAGGAAAAATTACTGTTCAGCCTCCCGAAACGCGTTTTTCCGCCGACGTGGCGGCGCACGCGTGCCGCCACGTGGCGTTTCGGGGGGCTGAATCGCGCGACCCCAAAATTATGAGGGCTGAACAGTAATTTTTCTAAAATTCTATATATATATATATATATATATATATATATATATATATATATATATATATATATATATATATATATATACATAAAATTGGGTGACAAAAGTTGTTATGCCACATAATATTTTAAATAATTTTTGATATGCCATATGACATTTAATTTTATTCTAAACAAGTCATGTGGCATGTATATTAATTAATATAATTTATAAGTTCATAAAACTTATTTGAAAAATATAAAAAGTCTAATATTACAAAAAAAATATTTAATTAAAATAATAATTTATACAAATAATCTAAATACAACATAAAAAAATTAGTATAAAAGTTTTAAATCATTTACATCTATTATTTGCCGTCAATTCTCGAATAATTATATGTATGGTATTTGACTTTTTTTTACTCTAATAATATATTACTAATTAATTTATAATATTTTAATTAAAATAAATTTTGTATGAAATTTAAAATATATTAAAAAAAGTAGTTTTTAATACAATTTTTTTAACATTATTATTTATATATATGGTTATATATTAACTTATAACCGTGTATTGTACAGGTGTAAAACTATTAATGTTTATTTTGAATCTCCAATTTTTTTGTTATAAAGAGTGCTGCTACGCGCACAAATGGATTCACCAATAAATTATTAATTTATTTAATTAAAACTTTTTAAAAAAATATTTAAAAAATTAAAATTTTAATAATATCTAAATTTTTTATATTAATAACTATTTTTAATAATAATACTTTTCAAGATAAAAGGGGCATACTTTACTCACCAATAAGTTCAACTCAATTTATGTTTAGAAACCATGACGCATATGACTAACAGTTGAAACTCTGATATCATTAAATAGAAGTCTCATATTCGAATTCTACAAGTGCCACCAGCAAGTGTGAGATATTTACCCTCTTTATATTTCGCTGAGGATAACACGGATATTCGGACCTATACAGGTTCGAAATATTGGGACTCCTAAGTTGGTGGAATATAGATCGGTGCCATATGTAGGTTTATTTACTAGGACGATCACAAAAAAGGGCCGATCAAGAACTTTTTCACAGTAATTTCAAATGTTTTTTTATGTTTAGAAAAAATAATATAGAAAAACTCTGCCATTAAATTCATATTCCGTCGGTACGAGACTTAGTACTTTACGCTTGATTTAGAGCAAACACTAAGTCGAAATTTAACTTTCTGACCACACTCCGAATCTATTGATAAATTGTGATAAAAATTCCATGTCTTCAGTAACATCGAAAGATTTTCACTCGTTATTAAAAAAATAAAAAAAATTCACATCCCATCATTAATAACACTTTAGGTTCGAAGGAGTTCTATAACTTCACAACATTATGCATTGATTTTGCACAGCTAAAAAATAGTGACTTGCTTATAAAAAATTCATTTATAGCAATAGTAAGTTATTAAAAAAAAATCAATTATATCCAGTAAAATAGTTTATTCACTAACTTGTAATTTAAAATTAAGTCAGTACTTTTCATTAAAAAATATTAAGTCGGTACATTTTATTAAGAAAATAACTACCGAAAATATGAATAATTTCAATTGATGATATTTTTAGTTTATGTTATAACTGTCAGGTTTGAATATCCATTTCATTCTATCAGGGATATGATTCGAATAGTAATTGATTTTTGAATACTCCATGGTAATATGTAGAGATTTTAATTTAATTTTAATTATTTTTTGAACCAATTAAGATAAATATATCTTCCATTTTAATTCTTATTTCAGTATATTTTAATTGTAATTCTGATTTCAGTATATTACTATTCGAACCGGCAACCGAACATCACCACAGGAGCAGCCCAACACACCAATGGTAAAGCCCACACGCATTGGTCCAATTCTGCACCCGGCCGCTAACACGTGACCCGCACGTGCACACACTCTGAACTTAGTGAATAGTTAGTTAATTATTGCTATCCTTCAATCAACAACAGTATTCAATTTCTTTGCCTCTACTTTTCTAATCTCCGATCGAAATTGATTTGAATCCAATCACATCAAGATCTGAGGATCGAGATCCGAGCTCGCGATGAAGAAATCGAAGTCTGCGAAGGTTGCTGCGAAGCAGCAACAGCAGCAGAACGGCCACGCGATCCCCTTCAAATTCGCCAAGCTTCTCGATCCCCAAGCGTCGTGGGATAAGGTCCGTTCAATCAATTCAATTTTGAGCCAGATTTGAGGATGGTTATGTTTTCTGAGAGAAATTTTAGATTTAATTTCGTAGTTGCTTATTTTGGTACAGAAAGACAAAAGTCTATGTCAATTGAACTATCTATATGGTTCTTTTTTTTTAATTTTAATTTTTATTTTAAAGGTAATTATGGTGTCAGTTCATTTTAACGTTGACTTGTTTATATGAAGGAGAAGGACGTATTTTAATGCCTGTTTAAATTGGAGATATGAAATACAATCGAGTTGGTTACTTTTAATTAGTTAGGATTGACTTATATGTATCTGAACCTTTAATCTGGTAATCTAGTGTTTCTTTAGTAAATATAAACGAAGAAAATGTATCACTTTACGTTTGTTTGAACGTAGAATTGCTTCTGTTTGTGGTTTAGAAAAGTAAATCCAACATTGTGATCAAGTGAATTTTAATCGATCATTTGCTTATTGTGGTGTACCAAAGTGTATTATTTACTATGCTTAATTGCAGTTTGTATAATTGCTATTTTTTTGGGTGTTGAAAAGGTCTTTTTCAATCTACGTGGCCCTTTTTTTGTTAACTTGGAGTTATATTTTTTAATTTATGTAATAATATCGTAAATTATTATTTGTATCTTCAGTTGTTAGTTGAATCCGATGGGAGTAACAGATTAGCTGCTTGGCAATTGCAAATGTTTTAAGAAGCCATTCTCAAACAGATTTTGGATGAAAAAGATATTGTCTGTAGGACTTTGGATTTGGAAGATAGTTAGCCGTTGACTGCAAAAAGTTGCCCTTTTTGAGGTGCAGTAGCAATTTAAGAGATCTTTTGTCTTGGCGTCTGATTAGTATGTCTCATGATTTGTTTCCTGTGGAGCTCGAGGCTCTTCATGGCTTACAAAAGTTTTACCATTAAATAGGTTTATGGTTAGGAGAAAGTGCTGATCATTCTTAGAGCCAATTTGGGATTTTTTTTTTGTTTTTGTGCCAGGAGGATTCTTGTATAATTGGACTGAGGCAGGAATTATGTGAGCGGGCCAAACAATAAATTTGAAGCTAGTCCTAAAGTTGTACTGACTTTCGTACTTACTGTTAAAGATGGACTAGGGGTCGTAAGAGAGCGATGCTACCGCTCAGCCATAACGACAAGGGATGCTGGTCATGACAAGTACTACCTGTATTAAAACTTCCGTAGATCAGAGAAGCAAATAGCCAAATCTTATACCTTAATGTTAGTTTCTTGGTTCATTATTGCAGAAATACTATCTAAAAGTTAAAAGGACTTCAGTAGCTGTTATAAATAACGGGTTTGGCCAATTTTTGGGGTAGCTGCGGAGAAGGCAGTTTTTATGTTTACACACCAGTAGATCTTGAATATGTTTGTACACTTCATTAATTCTTTTAACCACCCTTCTCAGAAGCTAGATGCTAATTCCTTGATTGATAAGAGAGTATAGTTAATTACTGAAACAAACTCTTCGAAATACCTGACCTTCGTAGTCCCTATGTAACTATGTTCTTATTACTTGTGGAGTTTGATCTTGTACTTGGTGTGACGTCTGCAGGACCAGCTACTGGATGTTCTGCATTGGATCAGGCAAGCAGTTGGTCTTTTCTGTGGGTTGCTATGGGGTACCATTCCATTGGTTGGTGGTATCTGGATCATCCTGTAAGTCATCTTTCCAAATTGTATTTGGTTCCTAGTTAAAGGTTAGATGAGGCGTGGACTTAAAATATATTTTGCTTGCACTTGTAGCTGGTCAAAAAAGTTACCATCTCAGTCTGATAAACTATTTTGAATCAAAAGTTCCCCAACCTGTTGATTTTGATAATAATACACATTTTCAGATGAAAAATTAGGAAATAGCACCACTTGGAGATCTAACCATATCATCCGGAAAAGATAATTTAATATAATGTGGTCTTTTATTAGTAAGGAACACATACTAATCTATGGTGTTTTATAGTAAGGAAAACATAAATCTATGGTTGTAAGATTCTTGCTGCTGTACCCATTCAGAAGATATAGAATGACATATTTCTATTTTCTAATAGCATTTCTGCCGTTCTTTACAGCAGAAAAGCCTTCTTGCTTTTTAGTTTAGGGGATGTGGTATGTTAAACATCCATGACCTATGTGACCTTCTTCTTTAAACAATTATTGAAAGGCAAGCAAAATACTAGAAGCTTTCCAAACTTGATTTGGAAAGAAAAAAGGAACTAAGGATTGTTATGTTTTGATTCTGATATAACTGTTTGATATGGCAGATTTTGTTAGCAGTTGATTTTCATTGCATTGTACTTTAACCAGTGGTGATGATTATGTTCATGCCTTAATTTTGTAAATGTACAAAAACACTCTTACCGGTAGCACACTATCAGCATTAGTTGTGCCTCCAATAGCACATGCTTCAATGTTTTGTTGAATGCTAGAGATGTAAATCTTCCTATGGTTTAGTTCACTTTTGCAAGCCTGAGATGGTTCGCCTACTAGTTGGTTGTTGTACAGTCTTGCATTGGCTTTTATATTGCTTTAGAAAAAGGAAAAAACTACTAACCCCCAATAAACTACCCAACAAATCACACAATTCCCTCGTGATCTGTAAAAAATATCAAAATTACAGATATACCCATCGTGATGTATGGTCTTGATTGTGCCACGTCAGTATGTGTGATTTCTTGGCGGTGCATAGCAAAACTCTTAGAAAAAGATAATCTGCTCTTCTGATATTAATAGGTAAACCACAAGTTTGCTAGCTGAGGTTCTTAGAACTATTTGATTCTCCAATAGAAGGGGAAAAAGTACTTAGATCAAAGAGATTGAAATGCGTGCAGCTTGAGAAATTCATATATTTAATTTCTCTAGGAATAAAAGTCTGTATGCTTTTCTGAAGATAATATTTGTCTTCTCTGCAGATTCTTGGCCCTATCCTCATTGGTTGTCTATGGATACTATGCTCACATATTGAAAATTGATGAGGAAGAATATGGAGGCCATGGAGCATTGCTTCAAGAGGGGCTCTTCGCCTCGTTCTCTCTTTTCCTGGTTAGACTCTCATTTTTAGTATTAATTCTTTGCATGATTATAGTTTCCAACTTACTGTCCCATATGATTGTAAGCAAAGATTCACTGGAGAACAGAATGCATAAGTCTTTTCACTACTATTGAGATAATTAGTTCCTTTACTTAAAATTCCAAAGTACAATACTACCCCTATACATATTGTCCATGTTCTAGATGAAACTTCGAAATGGCAATTCCTAATAAGGAAGTTAGTAAAGAAACTTGTAAAATTCATAGTTTGGTAACTCCAGATGCTGCCGCCGTCTCATATTCTAGCTTTTCCTAGCTTGTTCCCCTTTTGCGTTGACTTCACTAGTGCAGCCCACGGCCTTTCACGGTCCCTCTGCTTTGCTGAGCTTTTGACCAATCCCATCTTTTTATCAAGTTCGCCTTGCAAAAACAACGATTCTCATATTCTTCTTCACAATATTCCTTTTCTTATGCTATGCAATAGGCCTTTTTAACATCAGATCCGCTTCATGTATCCACCTTCCTTTTCTTTCTTCTTTGCCTTCATCTTCTTATATGTTTTTATCTCCCTTTATAATCTTGAATAGTGCTTTGGAGCCACTTTTTCCCACTCACTACTCATATCACTGTCGTTGCTTTCAAACTTGCCGCTGCAGTTTGTGAACTTACCTTTGCCATACTTTAACTTATCTTTGCTCATTTTTAAACTTTATTTGGTGGGAAAAGATGGTGAGCGTGCTGAGCGAAAGGCTGCTTTTTGGATCCAACCGAGGCTTTCTTTATAAAGTGCAGCCCGGATGTGCCTTATAGAGGCATCTAGACACTCCTGGCTGTCTTATAAAGGTGGGCGGGCCGAACTTAAGAAAACAAAATCAGAAGAGAAAATGAAAAATTACGCACTTGCCCACGTCCTAATAGAAACAAACTCGCGCGCCCAAATAGGAACCCAGCCAGTACTAGTATATTTCTTTTCTTCTTCATTTTGTTGTTATTGCTGTTGTTGCTGCTAGCTACTACCATTGCCTTCTTATTTTACAATAAGGAAAAAAAACTACTCAACCCCAATAAACTACCCAACAAATTATACACAACCAATCTCTACCACACACGCGCCTCGTGATCCGCACAATCCTCTTGTGATTCGCGAAAATATCAAAATTATAGATATACCTATCGTGATGTGTGGTCCTAATTGTGCCACGTCAGCATGTGTAATTTCTTGTGTGGTTTTTTAGGGGTGCATAGCAACACCCAATAAGAAAAAAACTACTAATCCATTGTATGTAATTGCCCTCTCATTTTCTTGTGTGGTTACGTACAATAATGATTGTATGTAATTGCCTTCTCATTTTCTCTGCTGATTGAGATCTTCAATGCATAAACCATCTACTAATCCATCCTTACTCATTGCAGCTAGCATGGATTTTAGTATACAGCTTGGTTCACTTCTAGTTCGACTACAGCTTGGTTAACTTCTACTTCAACTGCGATGATTTATTTGCAATTCTTATGGAGGACCTCCTTGTGTTTTTCAAAGCTTCCATTTGAAGCGCGGGCCTACAATCTACACAATTCATATTATTTAGCGCAATTTCTCCTTTGTTAAATTGAAGAAAATGTGTGTCGCTCGGGCTCTTCTTCCGAAATCATGTTTCCCTTGTTTTATATTAATGACAACTCAGCATAGAATTCTTAGCTTGTCCCTAGATTAAATAAAATCAAATGCAAAATTGTACCCCATAATTATGCAACTCAAAATGCTTCTATTTTGTCCTTGTATGCTCTGCTTTTGCTTCCGAATTTTTGTAGAAGAATCTTGACGGTGAAATAATTTTTTACCTTTTTTATATTGAATTAGTAAAATACAGATTGTTTGTGTGAATTTGTGTATAGTTACTTTGAGCCTTTTTACTATTGGGATTAAAAACATTTGATTGAATTTTGGCTTCTTTTGTAAAATAGGTCTCTAAGATCAACTAGTTGGAATGCAGGCTCCCTTATTTTTATGTCGATATAAAATCGGATCTTTTAGGTGAAAGACAAAAATACACATTTTATAAATCCCTATTTTTTTCTAAAAAGCTACGTGTTGAGGTGTCAAAGTCAGCTGGTTTTACTTGCATCTATTTATTTGTATATTTTAGTTTGTTTTATTGTTGTTTATATTTAACATGTCTACCGCCCTACCTAGATTATTTTATTATTTTTATTATTTGTTGTTGTTGTTAGTGCTATATTTCTAGTTTTGGTAAGTTTACGGTCGGATGTTGGGACTTTCATCTTATAAATAGATGTTTCATATTTAATCTTACAAGCATCGCTTATAAGGATGTGGAAAAGTTATTTCTTTGTATTTCGTAAATAATAATACGAATTTTTAGATATAATTTGGTTGGTGAAATATGAAACGGTATTATTTATGAATTTATCTGTTAGAACGGTCGAATAAAAATTGGTCGATTATGGACAATCTTTTTACTATAATTTATAAAAAAAAATGCTGGATTGTTTAAAATAACTTGTAAAAAAGGAACTGGGTTGTATGACTATGAAAATATTGTTTGTTGCCCGGTAAAGTCGGTGCATTCTATTCGTAAACATCTGCAAATCACCTAATTACACTCTTTCGCATCGTAAAAGTGCCGATGGAAGCAAAATAGGATGCTAGTAGAAGCACTTTTATAGCAGCACTCTTCCGTTGGTATGACAGATGTAGCAATTTCCTTTTTTTTATTTTTCTGATTTTGGAAAGAACTGGGAATATTTATTGGTATAAAGGGATATAAGTGAGAGCCAAGGTAATTTGAGGCCTACAACCCAATCTTTTAAGTGAATGGTATTGTAAAGGTGGAGTCATTTTCCATTTTAAATATATAAATTCAGTAGTATTTGTATTTTTTATTCTCTATAAGAATTTAAAATCATATATATATTTTTTTATCATGTGAAATGACGAAGTTGTCTTTATTTTTTCTTAACAAACGAAGATAATTAATTTGACGATGGCACTTTTGTCATTTTATACCGTTAAGACTATTAAAAAGGTGCCTTTTTTCTTTTCTTTTTTTTTAAAAAAAAAGAGAAAATAACATATTGAAATATAAAATATATATATAAACTTAAACCTATATTTTGCTAATACTTCCCTAAGCAGATGGATATATTTTGCTTACAAATCATAAATTGCGACAATTTTTTATTTGAAAGAAAACACCTTTTTCATTCAACCTAAGCAGTGATACATAGCATTTTGCTTATCGTCCTATTTGATGTCTTTATACTTAGAAGCATGTAGAATTCGGTAAAAAGTTAAAATAGGACGATAAGTAGATCCCTCGGGATTCTTACGGACGTTCACACACAAGAGAGACTGAAAAGTATCTCATTTTTGGAAAAGGAAGACATCCACTGCTACTGGATCCCATTTGCAGCAACTTTTGGAAATTTCTTCCAAACTTATATATATATATATATATATATATATATATATATATATATATGAATTTATGCAGTAGTCTCGATCGCCACTTTGCGGGGATAATGAACCTCTTCGGATTTATCAGCTTCTTCCCAAAGCTCTGGCAATGCCTGCTTAAGATTATGTATATTCTCTAACACATGATCTGCACCCTTCACCCTGTGCGACTTGCCAACCTGAATCACATACAATCGAAACATCATCAGAAACTCGGGCAACTTGTTTTTTTAAATGTCGCGGAGAAAACTCTCCACATCGTCTATTTTTCTGTATCCGTCGTAACGGATAAACTCACGAGTAGCAGAACTCAGTAACTATGACTAATAATGAATATGATTCAGAGAGAGGCTATTCACCAGCACGGTGCGGAGGCCGATCCTTTTACCAGCCTGGATGTTACGAACACTGTCGTCGAAAAACATCTGCAGAGTATTACATTTATAGATAATCAGATAATCGAGTATTAAATTCGACGAAGATTTTTTTTTCCTTTCAAATGACATTTTTTTTTAATAAAAGGGAGTAATAACCAACTCCAATTAAAAGCTTAAACTAGATATATATTCTAATATAGACTTAATTAAACAACGGAAAAAAATTGTATGTTACTCACAGCTCTCTGGGAATCAATGTTGGCGAGTTTAAGCGCATAATCCATAGCATCTTCAGATGGTTTACATAGGATCGGAGTCTTCGGAAGTTCATTTATAGCATCTTTCTGAATCGAATAAGTGAAGATATCGAATATACAAGTCCCGCTCCCCAATCCGTTCTTAGAATCAGAAGGCGGGTTCAGTGTCTCGAAGCAAATGATTCCGTCGAAGCATTCCTCTAATCCTAGTCTCTTGAGAACTTTCGCGGCGTGGATTTTATCGCCGTTCGTGAATATCTGTCGCAAAACATCGAACAAATGTATCATACATTCAAAAAGTCGGCTGTAGAAAATATTTTTGTTTTTGAAGTTAATTATGAAACCGACCACTTTGCGAATTGGTATGCTCTGTAAAATTTGTCGAAGTACCAGGTCTGGCTTTAGGTCCGCATAGGGCAATCTTCCATGAACGAAGCTGCTCGAATAAGAAATTATTTGACTATTATTTGCGCGCAATGTTCGTAACGAAGAAATAATGTCTAAAAGATTATACAGATGTATATATAAAATTTCAGCAATGACATAAATGGAATCAGCTCTTACCTATGATAATCATCATAATCGAAGTTATAGCCGATCGCCTGTAAAACAAAAGAATTATAATATAATTTTTATAATGTATTAATTAACTTTATATCCAAATTAATATAGGAAAATATTTTGAAGTAATTTCTAAGGCATACCCTTAGGCCAGCCATTGTTGTTCCATAGTTTGAGTACAGCAGATTGCAGAGATCATCGATTTTGTTCTTATCGATTCCAAGTTTCTCCACCATATAATCTGAAAATCAATATTATGAGGTTGAATACAACAGCACAATAATGAAAAAGAAACATAAAAGAGTTCATAAGTGAGATTGGATACCTCCAATGTTTTTTCGGCACTCGATTGCTAAACCAGAACTCAGGGGATATAGTGTGTCATCAAGATCTGGATGGTAAAGATCAGTCAATGAGTGAGAATTCTCATTTCCAACATCAACACAAGAGCTCCCAAAACCATAGTTTTCAGTGCCGGTCGGCATAACCTATGCCGCGCGGTACGTGTCTGTTCCGGTAGTTATCGGCAAGGCACGTGTACAAAAACTTTATATTTGAATTTATTAATTTTTTATTTTTATTTTTAAAAATAGCAAATAAACATATATCAGTACCGGTCGACACGTGCCAGGATCTGAGTTTACCGAAACTCGGCTCGGCTCGGCTCGGCACAAAAAACCTTACCCAAAACAACTTCCAAATTAGTGCTAATATCATGAGTGGATTGAATGTTGTGTTTAAAATGGTGAAAAATATATGTTAAAAAGTGAGAATGATTGATTTAGAAGAAATTGTGGGAGGCCTGGTAATTTCTCTTCCTACATTACTGTAAATTGTAGAAGCTCCCAGAACATCTCCCAAATTCTGTCCAATGTGTGTGCTGAAATCAAGAATGGACGGACCTTGTCCCTGTTAGGGTAGCTCGACTGGTGGGATGGATGTCTCATGAAACATCACTCACGAGTTCGAATACCGTCCGCAACAATCCGTGATATTTTTTTAAAAAATATTCTGAAGGTTGTGATAGCTACGTTCTTGTATTCCTAATTAAAACTTAACCACATTTATTTTGGGAAGAAGTTTTGGAGCTCTAGGGTTACTGTTCCTACAATTTACTATTTATATTAGCAAAAAATCACAAGGAAGAGAGATGATCATACCAAAGAGAAGACAATCATATTTGGGCCTCTGAGATTGACAGTAGAGTTCTTCATACTCCATTTTTAGTCAGATACAAGCTCTGGAAGAGTAAAATCAATTCAGATTTACTAAAAATAGGTAACAATTTTAAAAATAGAAAAAAAAAAAAAGACTTTCAGAAAAAAAAATAACCAAAAATTATTTCCTATATCGCAACGATTGCATCTTCCATTCATACAATTTATTAATTTAGTAAATAGTTATTGATCCGTTCTCACTGCTGTGGGGAGTCGAAAATTATTAATTTAGTAAACAGTTGAAATAAACTTCCTATATAATGATCAAGTATTAAAACTCCATGTAGAGTTGTGTTCGAACTGCGGATTTCAACATCTTTTGATCCATAAATCAATAAATTTAGTTCTCAGAATCATACGATCAACAATGAGATCATCAGAACTCGAGAAACATCATCGAAGATAACTTACCGAGCTCTAAGACCAAGCAAAGAGAACTACAATGGCAATGCGGAGAATATACTCCGAAGGAGAGAGAGAGAGAGAGAGAGAGAGAGAGAGAGAGAGAGAGAGCAGAGTAACAATGGGGAATGGTGGGGAAGTGAAGGGGAAGGAGAAAAGGAGGGGTTGATGGGGTTTAAATAGCCAAGATAAGATGTAAGACCGCCATTAATGACCTTCACTTGTTCAACCAAAAAGTTAAGAAGAGCAATCAGCCTGAATATTTAAATGTTAAAAATTATTTATAACTTTAAATATTTATTGTTTACAGAATTAAATATAAAAATTATAAATAATATTAAAAAAAAGATATATTATAATATTTTAAAAAATATATTTTGAGATTAAAATTTTATATGTTAGTAAAGTAATTTTAAATCTATTAAAATTTTAGAGTCTTAAAATACTTTAAAATTTTTAAATGTAAAATTATAAATTATAAATTATAAATTATAAATTATATTTTTTATATTTTATTTTTTAAATATTTATAGAAGAGCAAAATATTTTTATTTGAATTTAAAATAGAGATTAATTAGAAAATATTAAAATGCTGGTTCAATAAGTCCGAAAATGAAGGGCTGACGTTCAATTTCATCAGAGTTAAAATAAATATAAAATGATTGTCTTTTTCTTTGACCTTTTTTTTTTCAGAATATAATAATTATCTTTTTAAACTGACTAATTTGAAAATACGTGATTTGCAGTAGAAGGCTACAGAAATATCATTATACATCATCGCACCCTGATGTATTTTATTTAATTGGAATATCAATCAAAATAACACTCGGTAGTTTTACAGTATGTAATTGCGTGTAATATGTTCTCTATTGTTGACCCTAGTGTGATTTTGATGATAACAAAACACTTAGCAAAAGTAATCTAATAAGTTTGTTCAAAGTGATTATAAGATGGGAAAATTGCGTTTCAGCCCCCCCGTTTGTCATTTTGGACTTTTCAGCCCCCCGAAACGCGTTTCCCCGCCGACGTGGCGGCGCGCACGTGCCGCCACGTGGCGTTTCGGGGGGCTGAATCGCGCGACCCCAAACTTAGGGGGGCTGAAACGCAATTTTCCTTTATAAGATAGATGTTGCTTAAGGAGCCGAATGGAGCAAACAAAGAAGATCAAGCAACCAAAGTCAAAGAACAAACATAGAAATGAAGACAAAGCCTAGAGATCAACTACGAAGCAAAGGAATCTAGTCGGAATTACTTAAAACTTCAAGTTGGATTTTTACGAAGCCGAAGCACTCTTGATTTGTATTTTTCAATTTGTATGAGTGTGTAATAATGTAATTTTTAGAGCTAAATGTCTTGATTTAAGTGAAAGCTCGTAGGAGGGATCGAAAAAAACTTAAAATCATAAGTTCCCAAATTAGTTAACTCAGAAACTTTTTCGGTCGACCGAAATCAAGAAACCGGTCGACCGATATTTCTTGAGTACTTATAATATACTTCCAACGAGAGTTTCGGTCGACCGAAACTATGCGAAATCCGACCGTTATAACTATGTTTCGGTCGACCGATAATTTGATCCGGTCGACCGATAATATTCGGATATAGCCGTTGGAAAGTTGTTTATAAATATGGGATGACTTGTTTTTGGCTCCCAACTGTTCCAACACTTGCCAAAACATTTCATATCCCTTAGAGAGGTTCCTAAGCCCCTTAGGAACTAGAATTTGAGTTTTAACTTGTAAATCTTGAGATTGAGCCCTAAACCCTATTGCCTTCAAAGTGAGATTTTGAGAGTGGTTATATCTTGGGGTTTTTTATTTTATTTGAGAGTAATTGTAAGGTTGTTGGTTAGCTAAAAACCAACATCGGGTTCTAGGATAACCGCGAAAACCTAGGGAGAGATCGGTTGCTTGGTGAGCCTGCAAAATCGAGGGACACGGGTTATAGCTTAGCCACGAAAAGCTAATTGTACGGTTTGGTAGTCACCCGGAAGACTATCGTCTAGTGAAAAGTCCTCACGGAGGCAAGAGAGTGGACGTAGACCGGTTGCGCCAAACCACTATAAATACGGTGTCATCTCTCTATCTCTTGCCTTATTTTATATTCACTAGACTTGCATGTTAGGTTAATTGATATTCATATTTGCATGCTTTGTGCTTAATTTGTTATTAGAACTACAATTTGGTTAGGATTGTTAAATTATCTAATTAGCTCTAATTAATTTTTAATTATCCAATTCATCCCCCTCTTGGGACCGAACATCTATAATAGAGTGTTATTGTATATTAATTAGAATATCAAAATTGTTTTAACCAAAAATCAAAATAATGTCGAAAATTGTCTCCCAAAAAAATAAATTAGAGTATTGCGCGGCACTGCCAAAAAGGCACCAAAACAATTACTAATTTATGGGTTAAAAATATTTTAAATATATACTTTAAAACTTTAAAGTTTAACTTATTTAAAATTATATTTTAAAAAAAAAATTATCATAAAAGTTATAAATTTTATCAAAATTTATAATTTTTATATTAGAAAATTTTCTAATTTTTTTTAATTTTAATTTTATAATTTATACAAATTAATAATTTTTGGGTGAATCAGCTGGAGATTATATATTATTTATTCTATAAATTATTGAGGGAGTAAATAGTATTTATTTTTTTATTGTTTTTGAGATGACAGGACAAATATTCAAAAGCTGCAATTTTATCTTTTACTGACTGTTTGTTGCAACATTGGTCGGTTTGGACGTCGTCGCCCAACAATTAAGTCATAATAAATATCAGTATTAAAAAAAAAAAAAAATCTGTCACCAATCAATCATAATAAATAAATTTGTAGATAATATAAAGTCATTTTTTCACAAAAAAAGGGATAATTGCAGATCAGCCTCCCCTATTTCGGGGGTGCGTGGATCAGCCCCCCGAAACGCGTTTCCGGGGGGGGGGGCTGATCTGCAAAAAAAATAACAAATCTGTTCCCGGAAACGCGTTTCCGGGGGCTGATTTGCCCAATTAAGGGAAACGGGGGGCTGATCTGCAAGAATCCCCAAAAAAAACTAAGATCTTTTGCATATCAGTTTTTCATTTTTTAAGTTTGTGTAAATCAGTCTCCGAAAATTCATTTTTGAAAGTTGATTTACTTTTTTTTGACCAATCAGCCCTCCGAAAAGATATTTTCGGAGACTGATTTGTACACTATAAAAAATAGAAGAACTGATACGTAATTATTCCAAAAACTACTAGTTTTTGTACAAATTGTATTACAATTTATGTGTTACAAATCAGCTCATGTCGAAACTGACAAGTCATTAAATTTTCGATAAAAGTTAGATTGTAACATTTTTAAAATAGAAGCTAATATGGGATTTTTCGTAAGTTTTTTAGATTTAATTCAAAAGTCGGAGAGAAATATATTCTTAATTATTTACAGGTGGAATTTGTAGGAGTTGAATCGGAAAGATATTGTAACATTTTTAAAATAGAAGCTAATATGGGATTTTTCGTAATTTTTTTAGATTTAATTCAAAAGTCGGAGAGAAATATATTCTTAATTATTTACAGGTAGAATTTGTAGGAGTTGAATCGGAAAGATATTGTAACATTTTTAAAATAGAAGCTAATATGGGATTTTTCGTAATTTTTTTAGATTTAATTCAAAAGTCGGAGAGAAATATATTCTTAATTATTTACAGGTGGAATTTGTAGGAGTTGAATCGGAAAGATATAGGTCTTATGAAGATTAGATTTTTCATAAATATATCAAAATTCAAGTAAGCAAGTTAATATAACAAAAATGGTAAAATAACTAAAAATTCCAACATATAAAACTACATTCTGACTATTTATCTAACATATTTTAATTAAAAATATATAATTTCTCAAAATTTATTTAAATTAAAAAAAAAATTGTCCTAACCAGATTGTAGGTTTCTGGACTTCCTGGTTCACACGCTACGGTGAAGTTCGGGGAGGAAAGACACGCCAAACTCCGCCACATTATATTTATATGAATTCTATTTTCTTAAATAATAATAATAACTACTATATATTCCTACACTTTTTATAAAATGAGACCACTTTTTAAAGTTTGGCGAAATAAGCCCTCCCATTTTACTAAATATAATACGGTTCTTCTAGTAGTTGACTAATATAAAACATGTGTGGCTCAATAACTCTATTTTAAGATATGCAGCGTAGTAGGTACGAATACTTTATGACCCGAGGATAAAAAGTAAGAAAAATGACAGATCAGTTCTTTTTTTTAAAATCTATCATAAATTAGTTGAATCTTTTTAAAAAAATTTTACAAATGATCTTCTCTTTCGTTTTATATATATAAATATTTTAACTATTACATAAATATTTTTTTAAAAAATAATTTAAAAATTATAAATTGTGATAATATTTATAATTTTTATTTTGAAAGTTTCTTCAAAAATTATTTTGAAATAGATGTTATAAAATTTTAAAATTTTAACGAATTATTCACTAACATGTTAAAATTTTGAAACTTTATAATACCTTTTGATAAGATTTACAACTATAATATTGTAAGTGTTTCTAAAATATATTTCTAAAAAAATATTTAGAATATAAAAAATTAATAGATTAAAATAGAGAGGTTATTTGCTTATGGTGAAAAGTAGAAAGGCTGAAATTCAACCCCCATAAAATAATTACAAAAAGTATGGAATCTTGAGAAATACTTTATCATCAAATTTTCAATAACATCGTCGATCGGGGCTGGACGTTTGGTCGATATTACACAAACCAAAAATTTAGTATTTCACCACATTTAGTTCCGTAAGTTCGTTTCCATTTTAAAAAAGGAAATATTTGAAAATGCTTACAAAATTTGAACCTAATACATCTATTTTATGAAACAAAATTATTTAGACAACGAGATGAAATATATTCGACGATATAAACCAAGTTAATTTAATGTACACAATTTCTAACCACTGCTCGTAGAAATGCGATGGGGAATGAAATTTTAAACATACATGTTATTAAATATTGATATATCTACTATAACTTTCAAAAATTTTTCTGAAAGTCCGAAAAACTTGATGGCACAATAATAGTGGTGTGTAGTGTAGTAGAAAATCTTATGGTAAAGAATATCATTGGATAATTCCATATCAGCCCCTATTTTCAAAAGATTTTCGGATCAGCACTTGAAAATTAAAGAAACGGGGGCTAATATGGAATTATCCCAAGAATCATATGTACAGCTATTTTTAAGCAACTTGGGGTCAGTAAGTGATCAAGAAGGCTTGTGGTCTTGATCGACGATATGTATTGCAGTCGGCAGGAGTGCTGGTCTATCATCGCCCTAAATGGGTGAGCGGACATCATAATTTGGGACAACCGGAGGTTCGTGCTTGTGCGCCTGCTTTAAAAAAAAGGCAGATGTTTTTAAACCATGTGTGGCCAGCGAAATGTATTGCACTTGATAGAAGTACTAGTCGATCATCATCCTAAATAGGTGAGCGGACATCATAATTTATAGCAACCGGAGGTTTGCGTTTGCGGGACCTGATTAAAAAAAATATATATATAGTTGTTTCCAAGCAATGTATGGCCTAGATCAGCGATATGTATTGCACTTGACAGGAGTACTAGTCGATCATCATCCTAAATGGGTGAGCGGACATCATAATTTATAGCAACCGGAGGTTTGCGTTTGCGGGACCTGATTAAAAAATATATATATAGTTGTTTTCAAGCCATGTGTGGCCAATATCGGCGAAATGCATTGCACTTGACAGGAGTACTACTCGATCATCATCCTAAATAGGTGAGCGGATATCATAATTTATAGCAGCCGGAGGTTCGTGTTTCCAAGCAATGTATGGCTTAGATCAGCGATATGTATTGCACTTGACAGAAGTACTAGTCGATCATCATCCTAAAATGAGCGGACATCATAATTTATAGCGGCCGATATTCGCGTTTGCGGGACCTGATAAAAAAAAAAAAAGACAGCTGTTTCCAAGACGTGTGGCATCTTCTCCATGATGTAGTTTTCTTATAAAAATATTGAAGAGTGCCTTATTTATAAGATTATAGTTTTCTTACCTATTAATACTCTTTTAGAATTCAAATTAACTTTCCAATAATTTAATATCTAATATGTATGTAGTCAATCGCAATATAACTATTTTTTTCAAAATATACGGTAAAATGACGAGTTGTCGTGATGGAAGTTCATTGTAATGTAAAATAGAAATTTTGTAATTTTCAAAATAAACTCTTTGTACGTCTGTATTATACCTAATTTTGTGCTAAACTTTACTTGTCCATTTTCTCTTTTCTTTTAAGTTTCTTTTATTCTTTATAGGCTCGACCGATTTGAACAGGCAGAGAGAAACTATACGTCTTAGATTTGATTTCTTGCAACTTCACGGAACCAATACTTGATAGAACCTATTTATAATAAGTTTTTCAAACTTCAACCTAATTTCTTTTATAAATGGAGCCAAATTCATTTATATAGAACCAAAATCACAATCCAGAAAATAATCAGTCTCGTTCGAGGAAAAGAAGTTCATAAAATCAAAAGAGATGGTTTGGCATGATTGAGAGTATCTATAATAATTACAATAATACTTTTCTTAGGAATGATATCAAAACATCCATACTTTTTAAAACTCATTAAAAAATATTCATATATTTCTCTAATAGTTTTATTAATTAAAATCTAAATATATATAAGTATTTTTTTAAAAAAAAACAATAATATACTATACAATTTTTATATTAATTTTTTAAAAAATATATATCTAAATAAGTGTTTTAAGGCTCCGAATGCTTTAGCGGTTAAAACAAATTTCTAGTCCGGAGGAAAAATATTTTTGAGAATTTTTTGAATAAAAAAATGGTAGAGCACACAATTTTTTTTATTTGTATTTAACTTTTTTAAAATATTTATATATTTATATTTTAAAAATATGAATTTTTTATAGCAGTTTTACAAAAGGTGGACTTTTCCGACAAAATTCTAATTTTCTATGGCTGCATTAGGGGGTTGTAAGGACTTATAGCTGTGAACCACTCAGCCATTGTCTG